>VWPW01029368.1:935764-1006738 GCA_013389825.1 Crypturellus undulatus
GCCGCGGCCGCCGAGGGGCCGGAGACTGCGCCGAGCCCCGCGCCCGGCGCCGCGAACAAAGCTGGGGCTGCAGCTGGAGCCGGGACCGGAGCGGCTACGGGGAGCGGCCCCCCGATGGCGGTGGGGTGGGCCAGGCCCACGGCAGCGCCGAACCGCGGTGGGGACCCTGCGGGACACGTTGCACGTGCTCAGCACAACAGCACCAGCACGGAGGTGGCTGCGAAGCTGGGCTGGCTTGGGCATGGCGGCATGACAGGCACCCAGGGCCCAGCCTCCCAGCCAGTGGTTACCAGGGCCGGCCATTCCCTGGCTGTTGTGCCTGGGAACTCCTTGGTGCACACTGTCAAAGATGATGCCAGAAGGAGCAGCCCAGCAGCTTCCAGGGCCCGCAAGTCCCCAGCCGAGGCACCCGGGAAGCCCTTCAGAGGCATCCACAAGGATGGGGTGAGAAACAACAACCCGGTGATGCCCAGGACTGGTGATTCCCCAGCCACTGCTCCCAGGAACCCCTACATCAGGGAGGATGGGGTGAGAAACAGCAGCACAGCAGCCCCTAGGACCAGTAGTTCCCCAGCTGCTGTGCCAGCGAACTCCTTCATCCGTGTCCACAAGGACAGGATGAGAAGCAGCAGCCCAGTGGCCCCCAGGGCCAGCGATTCCCCAGCTGCAGTACCTGGGAACACCTCCATTAGCATCAACAAGGACGGGGTGAGAAACAGCAGCCTGGTGGCATCCAGGCTGGGCAACAGCTCCCTGGGGAAGTCCATGGAGTGGCGCCTGGAGCAGCACCTGGAACGGCCTGGCAAGGACACGCTAGCGGCCACGGTGATAGCCAGCAGCTCGCAGCGAGCCGCCCGGGCCGGAGCTCCCAAGCGCAGAAATGCTGCCCAGGACATCCTCCGCGGTGCACTGCAAGGTCTTGGCACCCACCGTGTCCTGGCTGTGGATGTGACACTGGCGCCCCGAGACCCCCGTGCCCCTGGGCAGTTTGGGAATGCCGTGGCTGTCCCCGCAGAGAAGCAGGAGGAAGCAAAGAGCCGGTGGAAGGAAGGAAACTTTAACGTCTACCTCAGCGACCTGATCCCTGTGGACCGGGCCATCGCGGACACGCGGCCCATTGGGTAAGAGTTGCTGCCTGGCCCGGCATCGCGCACTGCGGAGAGCTCCTGGCTGTACTGAGGTGGTCCCTGCATGCTGCCTATGAACGAGGCTGCTGCTCGCGGCACCCGCAGCACTCGGTGCTGGGCAGCTCTGCCATCTGCCACTTGTACTTCAAAAACCCAACCGAGGAGCCCATAGTGGCTATACAAAAACTGGGGCAAGGTGGAGCAGGAGGGCAGGGCCCTGCAGGGGATCCATCTCTGGGCTGCTGGCACTGGACAACCAGGGGGAAGGTCGGGAGTGGTGCAGACAGGGGTGTCCTGTCCACTGCCAGTCGCTGGAGTTGTCCTGGGCCCGGGAGAGCCGCAAGAGCTGCAGAGGGGAGCATGGGTCCATGCACTCACCTGCAGCACGGCCCCCGGCAGGGAGATGCCTGGTGCGTGAGTCACGGATCCCGCGGCAGCAAGATCCGGGAGCCACTGCCACGGCACAGGGAGCGCCCTGGCTAAACAAGGGCGGGAGGTGGCAAGGTGCCCACACGGGCCAGGAGCGGCTGCCACAGTACTTGGCGCTGCTTAACACCAACTCTGTTACACAAAATACAATATGTGTTTTTGAAAAACTTTATATGAATTATACAGTAGTAGTAGTAGTAGTATATTTTTATATACTGGAATGTATGTATATATGTAGCCAGCAAAGTAATGGAGGCCAAACTCACAACTTTTATCAAGTTACAGTTCAACAAGAGACCCATTGGTCTCTGCCTGGAAATCCTGTTTTTTCAGGCTAAAAGGGGGAAAAAGAAGTTGCAGAAGGAGAAGTCAGTGTTTGTGCATTCTGATGTGCATGTCTCTGTTTTCTGCCTGTTGCTGAAAGTAGTCTTGTAGGGAGTAGTGGTTTGGACTCATTGCTCGTCAGTGAATGTTCTGCATTAGCAGATGGGTTGGTTGCTGGTCCTGCCTGCAAAAGGTCTGTTCTGGCAGGGAAGGAGAGGGAACTCTTATCTCAGGTTCCTGTTTAGGGATCAGTGAGAGCAAGAAATCCTCAGAAATCTGTGGGCATTCTGGGATAAATTATTGTATTTTGGGGCAAGAGTTCTGCAGGTGTCTGTGTGCCTCCAGCTCACTGGGAGATAGGAGGAAACGATAGTCCTCTGGGGTCCCCTCAGGCAAAAGCCTTGGCTGAATTATTGAAAGGCATTTTTTGATGTGGAAAGTGAACATATCCTGATGAGATTGAGACACTGTAGCTTCTACCCCTTGAGTTAGGCGCAAAGCGAGACCTGTCCTCTCTGTGCGTTTGATCAGCTGTTGCATCCAGCAACCTCTTACAGAAATAGCCATTTCCTTGCATTTTAAACAAGTTGTAAATGCTTTCCCTCTCCCAAGCTGAGTTCCATGAAGCAGGGGATCCGGTGGCGCGCGGGTGCTGGGACGCTGTGGACCTGCTGCTTCTTGCGAGACGGTCTCAGCCCAAGCCGCAGACCGGCAGGTGAGTGGGCAGTGCCATTGCAGGTGCTCGGAGCAGCGGGTGCACGATGACCTCCCCACCACCTCAGTCATCATGTGCTTCGTGGACGAGGTGTGGTCCGCACTGCTGCGTTCCGTGCACAGCGTACTCAGCCGCTCGCCCCCGCACCTCCTGGAGGAGCTCATCCTGGTGGACGACTGCAGCTCCAAAGGCAGGTGAAACCCCTCACGCCTTTGCCAAACCCAGCTTGCTTGAGCCAAAATTCCATGTAATTGGGTTCTGCAGAGCAGGAAAGCATCACATTTCCTTCATTGGGGCTGCTGAGGGTGTCTTGGGGGCTAGGTACTTGTTCTGCTATCCCTCCTGTGCCCAGCCGCATGGATTTCCCCCTGAGAACTGGTGTCAGGAGGAGAGTGTGCACGAGCAGAGCAGCTTGGGGATTTGGGAGCCAGCAGAAACAGTGACTGCGTGGGCACCCAGCACGTGCCGTGCATTGGCGTGGTGCTTTGACTCCCCATTGACATCAGCCCTCAACAGTTTAAGAACTAAGTAGTTTTCCAGCCTCAGGGGAAGTGCTGTGCTGGGTGAGCATTGGAGCCTCTCCCAAGAGCTAGCAGCCAACAGCAGAGTGAGTGCAAGGAAGGGCAGAGGCTCTGCTTGTTCCTTTTAAAACAGTCGGCACAAGAGCTGCGCCAGGGCAGCCACGCGTCGGGCTGAGGCCTCACAAACCCTCACCTTGGAGCCCCTCAGAAATGTGGAAGTTGCTCAGAGGAAAAGATTTGCAACCAGATTGTCATGGCCATTGGAGTGTCATGAAGAAAAACCAGTTCCAAGGCCTTTGAGCAGCTGCCAGACGTGCAGATTTGGATCGTGCAGCATCCTTGGGAGCCAGGAGGGTTGCCAGCAGCCAGGGGCTGCCTCCTCACTGCCTCCTCCTCCTCCCTAGGCTACCTCAAGGGGAAGCTGGACAAGTACATGTCGCGATTCCCCAAGGTGAAGATCCTCCGCCTCGGCAAGAGGCACGGCCTGATACGAGCCCGGCTGGCTGGGGCGGAGATGGCCACAGGTGAGGAGAAGGCCCCCGCGCTGCCCTGCCCATTCCCTGCCGCGCTGCTCCTGCCAGCTCAGGGCTGAGGGCATCCTGCATTCCCGCGTGCAGGGTCCCAGCAGCGTGCCCACTCTGTGAGACGCTGCCCTGGGTGTCACGCATGGCGCCAGTAGCGGCCCTGGCTGCCACAACGGCGGCGCGGGCCTGGCCACGCACTTGCTTCGCCTGCAGGCGACGTGCTGACCTTCCTGGACTCGCACGTGGAGTGCAACGTGGGCTGGCTGGAGCCGCTGCTGGAGAGGGTCCGCCTGAGCCGCACCAAAGTGGCCTGCCCCGTCATCGAGGTCATCAGCGACAAGGACATGAGGTACCGCCACCAGCAAGGGCTCCGCAACGGGCAGACATCCGAGCTTGCCTCCCACCGTGCCTCGTGCAGAACGCGGGAAACGGTCCTGTACAAGCCATTAAGATCCCTGCCAGGGGGCACGGCTGCTCCCGGTTTCACAAATACCTCTTAGCGGCTCTGCAGAGAGGATTCCTAGTGCAGTTTGTTAGAATCTTGCTTTCATTACATGGTCTTTATACCCTCGGGGCAGCATTTTCGCCAGCAGCGCAACTCGACACTAGTTATGCCCATCTCTCTTCTCTCTAGCTACATGACGGTGGATAACTTCCAGCGTGGGATTTTCACTTGGCCAATGAATTTTGGATGGCGACAGATTCCCCAAGAGATAATTGAGAAAAATAAAATGAAGAAAACTGATATAATAAGGTAAAAAAAACTGGATTTAATAGCTTCAGGAACCAACCACTTCATTTGTCGGGATCTGCAGTGCCAAAGCACCCAGCCCATGGGGCAGCCGTGTCAGCAAGGTAATGCTGCGGGACACAATATGTACATATGTATTGTTGCTCCTGGCCTTTCTAAAGGTCTTGGGGCTTTAGGAAAGTGCCAAGTTTTACACCAGGAATGGGGTCCTCTGCCTTGTTACCAGCCTCTTCCCCAACAGCCCTGTGCTCCTGTCTCGTGCATGCAAACTTGGGCGTCTCTTTGCAGGTGCCCTGTCATGGCAGGTGGGTTATTCTCCATCGACAGGAGGTATTTCTTTGAGCTGGGGACATATGATCCAGGGCTGGAGGTTTGGGGAGGCGAGAACATGGAGCTTTCTTTCAAGGTAGGTGACACCAGACACCCCCTTCCTGCGGGCAGGCGTGGGGCAGGGCTGGCAGTGCCTGGAGCACGAGCATCTCGGTCGGTGTCTGGCACACAGGAGTGTATGCGAGCATGGCCAAAAACCAGGCCATGCCACAGAATTAGGTGCACAGTCACCATGTCGCATCGTTTGCTGGTGTGTCCATCTTCGTGTTCCAGGTCTGGATGTGTGGAGGAGAAGTTGAGATCATTCCATGCTCCAGAGTCGGGCACATTTTCAGGAACGACAACCCCTATTCCTTCCTTAAGGATCGGATAAGCACCGTGGAGCGGAACTTGGCTCGTGTTGCGGAGGTCTGGTTGGACGAGTACAAAGACTTGTTCTATGGACATGCTTATCACCTCATCCTGAATAACCTGGACGTCGGTGACCTGACGCAGCAGATCGAGCTGCGGAAGAAGCTTCAATGCAAAAGCTTCAAGTGGTACCTGGAGAACGTCTACCCAGACCTGGAAGCTCCCCTGGTCAGATCTAGTGGGCTGGTAGGTATCCAAATGTTGTTTGCTTACATGGGCTTTTGTGGCTAGCTGGCATCTGGCAGCACTCAGACAGCTCGGTGCTGCTCTGAGGGCAGGAGGCCCATGGCTGTGTCGCTTCCCTTGGGCCTTGACCAATTTGCACCCTTTCCACAGACAAGGGTTTCTGCACCATTTACGCACCAGGAAAATATCTCTTTGAATGATGTTTCTCTGCTTCCTTTCAAATTTCCATTTGGTAGTGTTTCTGAGTATTGAATACATCATGGTCTGCATTTCCCAGTATTTTTATAAAGACAAAAGTGATACTTCCGAGACATGTCCATCAAGGAGCCTGTTGACTGTCCCAGATGCAGCTGACTCGTGCAGGGCACAGTATACCTGTAGCCCACCCCGCTGACAGGGTAGGGCACAGGACCCTGATCTCCACGTGGCTCTTTCAGCGCTGCAGAAAGGACGAGCTCCTTGTCCTCTGGGATTGCCGGCGCTTGGCTTGCACATGTGCAGAGGACAGCGCGCCTGGCGCTGCCATGCACTGGGGGTGCATCGCCACTAGAGCGCAGCAGAAATCCATGCCACACAGACTGTGCGGCAGCTTTCCCACCAGCAAAGCACCAGGGAATCTCCGCATGATTCCGATGCTGGCAAAGGAGCAGCCAGAAAGCCCACTCAGCGCAGCTCTCCTGCACTAACCCATCCAGGCGCTGCTTGTTGTCCCTTTTTCCCTCACCAGACTGTACTGTCTACACTGGCCTCATCTATACAGCTGCGCTGCCTGTGTGCAGATCACTTCACCCCTATTGAGAAATGAAGGAAATGGGAACAAAACGTGGGTCCCGACCATGGCCTAGGCAGGGTGAGGTGCTCCTCAGAGCATTCAGAAACCTGGAATGCCCTGCCCAGGAGACACCCAGCTCAGTGCATGCCATTTGTCACTGCAGTAATGAGAGTGTGGGGTTTGCAGCGAGACTGCAGTGATGGCAGGAGCCAGAGCCAGGCCTGTGCCTGTCTCCAGCCATGCAGCAGCCAGAGGAGCAGCCAGAGGAAGGAGCTGGTGGGAGCAGCGCAGACGGAGGCATGAGCACAGGGCATGAGGACAGACTCCCAGTGTGGGCTGTGGTGGGTGCCAGGAAGCAGCGTAGCAGCCCCACATGATTTGAGGTGCGTGGAGGGAACCTGGGTAGCCTGCGCACCACCACCCAGCTGCAATCAGCACTTCATAAGCAGCCATAAATGTGTTGGGCAGGAACTCTGCAACGAAGCAAGGAGGATGCCGCGGTTTGAAGATGCTGTGGTGTCCAGGTGAGAAAGCTACTGGGAGTTGCACCTGGGCACTTCAGATCACATTTGATCTGCCCGTGGTTCCAAGCAGAGGTTGGCATGAGCACCGTCAGCCGAGGCGGCCCCCACAGCAACTCTGCAGCCATGTTTCCCTTTCAGAAACACACGGAAGCTAGTCCAAGGCTTCAGTGAATGTCACCTGCAGTGATGATTTTTCTGAAAGCAAGTAGCAGGGATATTTCTGAGAACATCAGGAAAAAAAAACACTTTCCTGAGAAATACTTGCTCTTTCAGTTCCAAACAGCTCTCCTGTTTCAGTCAGTATAAAAGTAAACATCAAGTTTAGCACTAAGACCTCATATAAGTACAAATGTTTCAGCTGAACTTTTCAGATTTACGTTTACAGAAACTTTGAAGATTTTGCTTGCCTTGCCCCAGGCCACCTGAATCCCTCTTTCATGCCTATTTTTGAGGCTTAATAGGGCAGAAAATCTGGTTTTCAGCAAGCTATGCGAGTTCCAGCATTGCCCAAAGTTACTTGAGAGCTATTTTCTGAATAGCATATTTATTCCCCGGGATTAAGGGATAAAGCGTTGAGCGGTCCTGGAGAGGAACAGGAGTCGCCACGTGCAGGGACTCAGGCAGCCAGTCCTAGTGCTGCCCTGGTGCCAGGCTGCGCTGGGACGGTCTGAGCGAGCTGCGGACCTCAAGGCAGCGCGGAGCAGCCCTGGCTGTGGGACAGTGCTGCAGGAGTTGGGTGGGAGCGCGGGGAAGCTGGCACAGTTCAGGCCGGTGCCTCCAGTGCAGTGATGGTCTCGTGTGCCCAGCTGCCTGGGGGTGCCCATCTGGCCACCTGCGCCATAGGCTGGGAGTTCTGCTCACGGGACACGAGGACACCACTCCCAGGCAGGCACAGAGCAGACAGTTGACCCCTGTGTCATAACAAACAGTGGAGAGGCAACATGTACAAGGTGCAGAAAACATGTATTGGGGTAAAAATCACTTTGTGTGACCCAGTGTGGGTATTTGACCACGCACTCTTCACCCTGCCAGTGCCGGAGAGCAGCAGCTTGGTTAAAATGAGCTTAGTGATGATGCCTCCGACCGAGGCTGCCTGCTTTGGGGGCGCCCAGTTGCATTCCTCCTTGGGGGCAGGCACCAAGCAACCACAAGGAGGAGGGTGAAGGATGTTGGCATGAGGCACTGAGTGCCCACAGGCAGCATCCATGGCACTCACAATGTGCGCTACGCAACCTCGCATGCACACAGCACTGTGCCAAGGCACGGAGACGTCTCTGCTTCGTTGAGCAGTGCCACCCGCTGTCCTGGGACNGAGGCACAGAGACGTCTCTGCTTCGTTGAGCCAAGTGAGCAGTGCCACCCGCTGTCCTGGGACCCCAGCGGCCTGGCAGCCCCTCCACTGCCTGAAAACGTGTGTGTCTTGCGTTCCTGTTCCTCATGAACACTCTGGTGTTCTTTTCTAGCTGGTCAACACTGGCACGTCGAAGTGCCTCTCTGTGGAGAACAGCACGCTCACCTTGCAGACCTGCAATGACAGCAGCACGGTAAGCCAGCCTGGGTCCTGCGAGCTCGCGCTGTGGGGTGCCAGTGCCGGCCTAGCACAACCACCGCCCCCACCAACGGTATTGCCCTCCCCGGGGCACTGAGGCATGGAGAGGAGCGATGGGAGATGGGCTTGCTGCAGTGAGACCTGCGGTGAAGCAGCCACCCTAATTCAGCATGGGGGAGTCCAGCGGGACAGGGCAGTCAGATGGGTCCACATGGGTGGGAAGGGGATTGAACTGCGTGGCTGTGCATACAATGCAGCCTTTGTACAGTGATGTGCAGCGGCATATGGGTGAAAAGGGGGGCACTGAGCCGCACAGCCATGCATGCAGTGCAGCTGTGCATGCTGCTGTGCAGTGCTGAGCAGGGCATGGGTGGGAAGGAAGGCACAGCAACGATGTTCTCTCCTGCTTCTGTGCAGAAGCAGCACTTCAACTACACCTGGCTGAGGCTGCTGCAGCACGAGGACGTGTGCATGGCACCAGCCGGCGCGGCCCTGGTGCTGCGCCCCTGCAATGGCCGCGACTCCCGCCTCAAGTGGCTGCACATGTCGCTGGCCGCCCGGCACCCCGGCCTGGTGAGTGGCTGCAGGCAGCGTGTCCGGCGGCAGGACTGGGAATTGTTGGGGCCAAGGGTCTGCCCAAGGAAAAGGCTTGCTGGAGCTAGGGCTTGCTGGAGCCAGGGGGTCACTTGGGCCAGGGACTTGCGCAGGGAAGGGGCTCGCTCCCAGGGCTCAGTGTTTGCCCTATGCTGGTAGCCAAAATCCTGGTCTTATGCAGAGCCAGTCTCTAGCCCTTCCCTGGAAGTTACTTAGTAGTTATTGACTTGCAAACTGGTCTTTAGATCCAAATGCGGAAAAGGAGGAGCAGGGGCACTTGTATTTATTGCTGGTGCTGGGAAAAGCAAGTGAGCCAGGGCTGCATCAGTGTTGGCCTTGGGCAAGCAGTGGTATAGGAAGCTCCAAACTCTCTCCCCCAAAGATGGGGTGCGTAGAGGCTAGCCATCAGTCCGTCCACTTGGGTCTGTCGCAGACTGGGCTCCCTTGCCCCACAGCTGCCTGTGCTGCCGAGTGCGATGGGGCCTGCCAAGGAGGGGTGGTCAGGTCCTTTCCCATGCTATCACCACCACCTTAGCAAGTCTGCTCGGGGATGCAGTGCGCGGGCGGCGGGAGCTCCTGACTCCACTCCACGGGTCGCTTGCTCTGTCGGTTCCGGCACTCACGGCCCTCCCTGCAGACAGAGCACGTGGTGGCAGAGCAGCAGGGCCCGGCTGCCTGTCTGGCCGCGCGCCCAGCCCCACACCTGGCTGCCTGCGACCCCCACGACCCCCAGCAGAAGTGGCGCTTTGCCAGCTACCACGTGGACTGACAGACCCGGCGTCCCGGGCGCAAAATGGCGTGACGAGAGCAGCCGCAGCCCCGCTCCCTGCCGCTGGCTACGGGCACCTCACACCAAGGCTTCGTCCTACTGCTGCCCCAGGCCTGGATTTCCTGATGGACATTGCAGCCGCACACGCTCATCACCTGTGCAAACGCCGTGGAGGCCAGGGTGTGCACCTGGGAGGACTGTGGGGGACCGGCCAGTCTCCATATGGCTCCACGCGCATTCGGATGCGTCCGTGTGCAAATGCTGCAGCACCACGCGCAGAGAGATGACTACCCTGACCCGGGCATAGCCCCTGCCAATCCCTGCTGTGCAGCCTGGCCCTGCCTGCATGCGGGGAAGGGACTGAGCAGAGCAGGGACCAGGCGCTGGCACCAGGGTGCAGTGCCCATTCTCTTCCCAGGGCAGCTCTTTGGGCTTTGCTGTGCACTGGCTGTGTGCTCGCCTGTGGCAGTGCCCTGAGGAGCCACCCCTCACCTGCCCTCTCCAGGAGTGGGGCTGCGAGGGAGCCATCATGACCGGGAGCGTTTCCCAGTGCTGGGAGGTTCCTGTCACCAAGAGCATTTCCCGTTGACGAGAGGTTTCTCACTGCCGGTGTTTCCCATCACCAGGATTCCCTATTGCTGGGATGTTCCCCATTGCCAGGAGGTCCTGGCAGCAGGAGCTTTCCCCTCGCTGGGAGGTTTCCTGGCACTGGGACGTTTTCCATCATCAGCAGGGTTGCCCGTGTCCCGGTTTCCCAACCCACTTCCACACCGAGGGGAGGTGCTGTGGGTGCTGTGGAGCAGCCCCTTGGCGAGCCTGACCTGCCGCACAACTCCTGGGAGCCGCACAATCCTTGCCTTGGGAGAGACCAGGGGGAGGCCAGACCGTGGACCAAATGTCTGTGGCTGGGGCCCTGCTTGGCCTGTTTCCAGAAAAAATAATAATAACAAGTTGGAAAAACTGAGAATAAAGGGCATTACATGAGGCCTTTTCCCTAGAGTGTCTGTGTTAACTCTGTTACCTGCACCCCTTTCCTGGCATTTTCCCCCTGGATTTGGCAGGACAGCTGGCTCAGGAGTGCAGTGCAGCTCCACTTCAGCAAGCCCTGCTGGACCACACCGGGCTCAGCAAATACTCCAGCCTTTCAGGAGACGTGTCCTTGGCGTGGGACGCACATGTCCGGCAGGGCCAGGGCTGCAGCGAACAAGTGGGCAGTGTGCGGTGTCGCCAGCCGCGCCTGGCGCGCACAAACACGCGCCCGCCACAAAGCACGCTGTGTGCACCCGTACAATGTGGGCTGGCCTTGCTCATGGCCGGATAGCCAGCGCATAATCGCCTTTATGCACAGCAAGGCAGTCAAAATAATACTCAGTACAGCTGGAAACATAAAGCTTCGAATGGAAAGAGCCCTCTAGGCCAGGGCTGCCGCTAGTGCTCCAGTTCCACCTGTGTCCTATCTCTACTCTCGCTCATGGGGTCCCCATAACTTCCCCAAGCTCTTTCTGGGTGACATTCACAAACTTGGTCCCAGCTCAGGACAAATCTTCCTGGAAGATATTTTAAAAAAGACTTTATCAACACCTTTGCAGTTGCACATTTTTTTTTTTTTAATGAAGATCGGTTGTGTTCAGATGACATGAAAGACTCTCAAGACTCTTCTTGTTTTGACAAATACATCCACAAACTTTCCTGCTGAGAAAGGAGGGGAGCCCATGTGGGAGTGCAACCTTGCACCCACCGTGATGGGAAGCGCGGAGCCTGGTGCCAGCCCGGCCGCGCACCCTGCACCAGGTGGGCCGGGCCCACATCAGCCTGCAGCACAGGGAGAGAAGCCACTCTTCTGGCGCTCCTGGTTGCCCGGCCTCGCTGCACGCCTGCTTTGCTGCTCTCACCCGCAGTTGGCTACTGGGGAAAAAACAAACCCTTCCCTGTTAGTCTGGCAGATTTCAGTGCAGTTTTAGCAGGCAGACTCCTGCCTCAGAGGCTTTTGCGCAGTTGTAGCAGGGGTGATTTGGAGGCAAATGTGGTGAGCAAGAGGTGCGCTGCCCAGGCTGCCGGCACCTGCCACACCGCAGCTGCAGCCCAGTGCACGACGCATGCATGCAGCCGAGAGCAGGCAGCGCAACCCGTCCGCGAGCACTGGCAGGGAATGAAAGCATAAACAGGAATCAATGGCATTAAACGTAGCAAACTCATTATTTATTTCCTGCGCCAGGTGTGGGTGTGCCTGACACTAGGGTGAAAGACGGCTGTTAAATTTGCATGATGGGTTACGAAATCAGGCATGGAAGGTGCAGGGATGGCTGCGTGTCTTGGGAAGAGATGTCAGGAGAGGACCAAAACCAACATGAATTTCAGCTTGTTAAGGAAACTCAGAGCTCAGTCTATAAGTGCATCATAGATTCAAACTCATCGATTCGCTGCTTGGTGTTTCCTTTCCTGATCTTCCGATAGGAAATTGTGTTGTATCGGGAATAGCTGTGTCTGGAAATGTCGTTTTTTTTCCCTGCGCCTGGTGGCTCCCCGGGCTTCTCGGGCTGGGAGTTGCAGGTAGGGCTAGTGGGGGGAGAAGCCTCCTTGCCATTTTCCTCCTTCTCCACACGAGACTCCTCACTGTTCTCCTTCTTGATCTCTATCAACTGGACTTCATCCTCTTCAGTGTCCTCCTCCTCCTCCTGCTCCTGCTCCTCCTCATTCAGCCACGATTCGTCCCCCGGGTGCTCCTCAGCCTCGGGCGTGGGGGCTCCTGCTGCCGAACTCTGCTCTGAGCGCGCCGCAGCGGGCTCCATGCCCCTGGGCTCTGGCTGCTCCGTGTCCTGCATGGGAGCTCCCGCCTGGCCTAGCCCTGCACAACACAAGCAGCAGCGCTGGGGTCAGCAGCGTTGCTGGCAGCCGTGGGCAGGACAGCTCCTGCCAGCACCGGCCCCAAGCCCTTCTGCTGTCTCAGGGCTGCGCAGAGCAACCACAGGCACTAGGGGCCCTGCGCTCACCACAGCGCCCGGGGATGCTCCACGCACCCGCTCGCCTGTGTCCTGAGGTGGCAAGTTGCACCCAGATGGGTACCGTGTGTGTCTGTCCTACTTTGGCACCGCACTACTCTAGATGACACAACAAATGTGCTATTGAATGCTCTGCCTGTGAGGCCCAAAGCTCTAATTAGACCTAATTGGCTGGGTACTAACAAGCCGCCTGCAGTTGGGAGATAAAGCACCGGTGGGTGCAGGGAGACTGGATCTCAATGGGTCTCATTGTGTCTGTGAGGCCACGACGCCGGCGATGGCGGCCCCACCGCCGACCACCCTGCCAAGGCCCGGGAGCTGCCTTAAAATCCTGCTGTGCCTGGCACAAGGGTCGCTGGGGTCTTTGCTTTATAGTCCAAGCACCACCAGTCTCCATGTGGTGATATATGGCTTGGCCCTTATATCTGCTATAGCTATGCCTCAGTGACCTTATCTTGCACAGTGCCGTGCGTGGTACCACAGCAGTACCAGCAACTGTCCCCCTTGTCCATGGAAATGGGTCACTGCGCACCATAACATAAGGCTCCCTCCCCTGCCTGGAAAAACAAATAAGTATCTCTACAGTCTTGGCTTTGGAAGGTGAAAACCGCGTCGCGTCACGCAGCCTCTGGCATTACCGTCCTCAGATTGCTGCCTGTCGGCTAAAGCATCCCAGGGAGAGATCTCAGTGGCTCCATCTGGTTGAGTCACATTGTTTTCTTCTTGGTTTCCTTCAGGAAACATAAAGCACAAGGGTTGGACTACAGCACAGTTAATGACAAGGACTGGCTTCGAGCCCTTTCATACAGGCAGCTGATTTTCAAAACAGATGAAAAAATAGCCCATTTCTTTAGTCACCTGCTTTGCTTTTCGTTCCTGTAACTACCAGGACAAATTTGACTCTAACCAAAGGATTTGGGGCCATTGTGCGACTATTTGCAATAGCACATGGAACATGCTGTTTTTCACAGGGCTGTACCTTACGTACCCATTTTTCTGCCCGATGCAAAAATAGGGACGCACATTGCACCTTACCTTCGCGCCGCCTCTCCGCACTCAAATTGCCACAGGTCGTCTTCTCCACTGTAGGAATCATGCTTCCCTCCTGAGCAGCTTTGCTGGGCATGGGGCCGGCAGCACCCTCCGCATTAGCGCATGCAGCCGTCCCAGCCGATATCGCCATTTGGTCAATGATGCTGATGACGGGGCTGGCAGCCCCGTTGCACTCAAGTGAGCAGGCTGCAATGGGGATGTCGTCAGCCATGAGTATGCCGGCCGTGGGGCTCGTGCCTCCTCAGGGACAGGGACGGGGATGGGGATGGGGAAGGCGCCGCTTACTATTCCCCGGGATTCTCCCCCTGGCAAGTGGGCAGTGAGCGACTCCTCTCCTTGCCCAGCGCAAGGTGCTGGCGGCTCTGCTCAGCACCGCCCCGGCCACCCTGGCTCATCCCCTTGCGCAATTAGCAGCCTCATTGGGATTTGCATAAACAAGCGGGCTGCACGAGGGCGCTTTTGTGCTGCCCCAGCGGGTCCCCCACACAAGGGCTCTTTGTGCCGTGCCCTGCTGTGGGGACAACACTAGTCCCAAGGTTTTAATCCGCAGAGGGTGACCGCTGCTGCAACGTGACTTCCTTGTAACCAGCTTAACATTCCCCACAGGTTTATGTGTGGATCACCCCGGAACGCTGCCACTCAAACAAGGGATCCGCATGGAACTTGTGCTGGGACAAAGTCACTCTCGGCAGGGGCCAGCGCTCTGCGCGCACTCGGCTGCATGCTCATCGGTGCTTGCCATAGCCCTGCAGCGAAGCGCCCGCTCACAGGGACTCTGCCCCAAGGAGGGGCCAGGAGCATCAAAACCTAACCCTGGCAAAAGCGGCACATGGTGACAGTCCGTCCCGGTGCCCACGGGGGGGGGGGTTGCAATGAAGGGCGCCTGCATGAGCTGCATGTGCAGCACCAGGTGCACTCGGGCGAACTTGTGCCACCCAGCAGCCCCAAAACCTTCTGACCATTTCTGATCATCTTAAAATCAACAATTTTACACCATTAGGAAAATGAGTTTAGGGGAATGGTTGTAAAAGCTTGCCCAAGAGAAGCAAGTGGCAGCACACTGAAAGCGGCTCTGGTGCCTCCAGAGAGCAGCTGGGTCTCTGCTGCAGGGGAATGACCATCTGCTGTTCCTATCACACCCTCTCCTTATTCCTGAACTGTTCTAGGGCCCCTCGAGCACATTCCTGCTTGGCAGGTCACGTCCCGGGCATGGAAACGCTGCTGCATGAGGCATCACAGTATGGAGCATCCCCTGAGCATCCCCCTGCTCCAGACATGCTGCTCCAGGCTATAGGCGACCACGTTGCGGCCGGCACATGGCCATGCAGTGCACATGCCCACATGCAGCCCCATGGCAGGGCACTGCCCGAGGAGCCACGGCACCCAATGTGGCACCCGTTTGCAGCGCAGCTAGAGAGGTACAGCCGTCTGCAACAGGTCAGAGCCGCTGCACGAGAAGGGAAACGAAATTACCCTTCTGTTGCAAAAGCAGAAATTACCCAAACGCACCCACAAGTATCAAGGCAGAAGAAAAAAAGCAACAGTCTCTGAAAGTGGCACAGAAGTGGTCACTGGAAGGAGGGCTGCCCTCTCTGAGCCAAACCGAAATGGAACAAAACCAGGAATGTGCAGAAATGCAAGCCCAGGTCACGTTTGAGGTGAAATGCAGAAACTCGAGTCACCTGGTAGCTTGCAGGACTGGGGCTTTAATTTGTGAGGGAAAAGATTTTTTGCAGGATAACACGGCCTCGAGGCCAGCGTGGCTTCCCCATGTCCTGAAGCATTCCCAGCAGAAGGCAGAACCCACCTCCTGACTTTGCGGCAGAAGCTCAGCCAGTGCTGCCAGCCCTGGGGCCAGGACTGTGGCCCTGGGCGCCCAGAGCCGCCCAGCTCCAACTCCGCACCGCAGCGGTGCCTGGGAAGCAGCACAGCGCGGCCTGGCTGCCCCTTGGCGCTGCGCGAGGCTTGCGGGAAGGGCGCCACAACCACACAAGCCGTGGGATGGCCCCTCGCCCTGCTCCCTGGCAGCCTCCAGGGCACCCCCGCAGCCGCCACATCCTGTTTGCACTCATGGTCTGGCTCAAGGTCATGTAGGCGTCACACTGCAGCATGCCAGGCTCTCCCTCCCGCTGCTGCAGCCGCCCCGTCACGGAGATCCTCGGCTTCCTGCACTCTCTGGAGCCTGCAGGGTCCTGGCCGCGCTGCCTGACCGCATGGGCACCTTCATGGGTCACATCAGCCACCTGTGCCTGAAGGACGTGCAGCTGCAGGACTACAAAGCTGCTCTGCTTCCCGCTAGAGCTGCTGCCCTGGGAAGAGGGCTGAAATAGCTAACATTTCTATGTGACAAGGGGAGGATTTGGAACGTGCCCAGAGCAGTGCGGCCTGGCAGCGCTTCTTCCCCACCCACTCCAGCCTGGTCCAGCAAGCTCAGCGTCCACCCACTCCGGCAACCCAGGCAGGCCCAGTGGAAACATCCCCCTTCTGGCTGTAGTTTCATTTGCACACCAGTCTGATAAGGTCGGGAGCAGGGATCTCCTGATTTCCACCATCTCTTCTGCAGAACTGCTATACTACGACCTATTTAATCCCTTTAAGAAACATTAGAGAAGCCAACGCAGATTCTGCTGGTTCAGCAGCATTTATTAACTAGAAAAGTGTTGGGGTCAGGTTGCTCTTATTTTGGGTTCATTTCCGAGGAAGATTATTTTGAGGTTGGTTTTATTTTGAGGTTTCTGAGCAGACTAGGAAGTCCTGCCACAGTAACATCTGAATTGTAAATAACTACCTATTTTCAGTCAAAAGGAAGATGAGTCACAAAGGGCAAGCAGCTAAACAGATTTATTTTTTTTTTCAATTGTATTTGGAA
Organism: Crypturellus undulatus; assembly: GCA_013389825.1. NCBI lineage: Eukaryota > Metazoa > Chordata > Aves > Tinamiformes > Tinamidae > Crypturellus > Crypturellus undulatus. Next base: position 952,212 of record VWPW01029368.1, read on the forward strand.
AATACAATTATGTTACATGATCTGAACTAGCAACCTATTTCTGTTTTGCATGATGAGGAAATAAAATATCTCATTTGCTTCACATTTATACCCATGCTTATTAAATTACTTCATATAAACTATCAATTTAATATTCACTTCCTGAAATCTCTGCTTTGGAGAAATGTAAAGAGTTAATTATCTTTCCTCATTTCCTGCTGCATTTCCTGCAGCCTTTCACACTACAGAAGATAAAATTCCGTGAGGAGTTTCCCAGAATTATATCTAAACTTGTCATTGCATCCAGAAGCAAACCAAATCCTGCTCATCCCTGCAGAACAATCATCTAAGATTATTTCTTTAACCTTACAGTGATCAGGTTTACTTGACCTAGACATTTAGATCGTTGTATGGCCACAAGCATCTTCTGAAACTGCCAACATGCTGGCGAGCCTGTTTTACTGCTGCAGTCTGCAGAGGCGATGATGAAGGCACCGAACACCTATGTGACCCATCACCGTACGGCGGGAGCAGCCAGCACCCTGGTACTGCAGCTCCCCCGGGCTCCCAGCCCCTCGCCCTCTGCGACCGCCACTCCTGTTTCGTGACTGCCACTTTCTTCTCACCCCAAAGAGCAGCACTCTAGTTTTCCCTTCACTAATACGCATTCTTGTTAATGAAAGCTTACACGGCCCATGGTGGCCGGTGTCCCCTCTGGCCAAGCAGCACTGGCTTTGGAAGCAGGTCAGGGCAAGGCAAACATGCAGCAGGGTTGCGATGAGCGAGTGCGGCAGAAGAGCTTGGTGCCGCCGCAGGTGCCCAGGGCGGCCTTCCCACTCCGGACCTGCCGGAGGCACAGCACTGCCACGTGCCCAGCAAGAGCAGCTCCATGCGGCCATCACGTCACGACTGGTAATGGGAATGGTGATGTTGCTCTCAGGGCCTCTCTCTGCATCCACTCTGTGTCTAATGGGGCTGTGCCACCACTTTCACTAGAAGCAGTTGCTTTATTGGATACCTTTGAAGACCATGACTTCAGTAACTGGAAATAAATAGCTATAACTTTTGCATATAATAAAAAACTATTATTAATACTAAACATGACAAGAAAATTTTGCCAAGGTTCTTCACATTTCAGAATTAAACATTTTTCATGTTAAGTAATAAGAGGTCCACAGTATGTTGTCATTAATAGTAACTAAAAAAAGAAAGCCAGAGCATTTCCAGTATTGTCAGTCTTGCTGCAAGGTTGGTGGGAGAGGCAGGCGGGTGCTCGGGCGAGGCTGTCCTCGCTCGTGGGCTCACTGCAAGCTCGCGGGCTGTCCCTGGCACTGCAGATGACGCGCGCAGCCTCAGACCCGACTTGCCTCCTCCTCCACTGCGCGATGCAGGCCTGGGATGAACTTCAAGAGCTGCTTGCGGACGCTTGGTCTCCTGCTTTTCCGCGGGAGCGTCCCAAAGTGCTGCGTGCTGCCAGTGCCCTCCCAGAGTGGGGACAGGGAGCCGCTGCTGGCCACGCTGGTGCTGCGGCTCCTGCGCAGCGAGGAGCTACGTGCAGCACCATCCCGCGGGAACACGCAGTCGTCATCCACGCTCGACTGGCGGCTCAGGCTCTCGGTTGCAGAATCCTCGAAGGCACCGCACGCGCAAGAGCCGTCCTCGCTGTCCAGTGTCATCCAGCTGAGGCGACTGCGGGAGCTGCTCTCGCTGGAGCAGCGTGGCCCCCTTGGCAGCGCCAGCGCCGGCAGCGCACAGCCGTCCCAGTGTGCGGTGTCCCACAGCAGCGCTTCGTTGTCATTCACTGCCCCTGCAGAGATACAGCCAGGAGCAGTGAGGCAGGACGGCGCTTGCAGGGTGAAAAGCCTATTCCGGCACAGACACCCAGCTTAGCACCAACCTTCCCAAAAGCACACCCAGAGACACAGCGCTGGTACTTTGTCTGGTGTCCCCAGTTCTGTCTCCTGCAGATCTGCTCCTCCTAACACTCTGGTGGCCTCTCTTCCAAGCGGGCACAAGGAAGATCTCAGAGACTCCATAACGCTAACAGGGAGGATAGGAATGCTGCTCCCGGCACCCCAGCTTTTTCCCTTCACCGGAGCTGAGCTTCTAACTTCCCCCCTCTAGGTTGAACTAAAGCTATTCCCAAGGCAATCCCCAAGTAAGAGCTTTTTTGTTTTGTTTTGAAAACTGAAAAGAGCGTTGGAAAAAAAGCACTGCAAGCTGCATCAGCTCTTGTGCTAGGGCTGATGCTCAGCCCCTCTGCTCTGTACTAGTTGAGCAGCACAAGCTCCTTTGTCCCTGAAAAGCCTTCCCAGTGTCCAGCCCAGCAGGGGAGAGAGAAAGCAAGTGACAATCACTTTACAGCCTGGCTTCTTCCGGAGCAGACAGGTGTCCATGGCAGCCCCACGCGCTCCCAGCTGCAGCGAGCACTTACCATGCAGCAAGCGCTGCTCCTGCAAGTGCAGGGCCCGGAGCTCGGCGCACCGCTGCTGCAGGGCCTGCTGTGGGGGACAGAGAGGGTTGGTGGGCGCACGCTGCATGGACAGCAACGCACCACGCTCAGAATGCACTGTGCCTCCAGGAAACAGCCGTACCAGTAGGCAGAGAGCATTTCCCTGCAGGTTAGCAGCTTTCTGCCAGAAAATGGGATCCGGTTTCTTTCCTGGGGGCTCTGGCTGAGGGACTTTAACCATTCAGGAATGTAAATACTTTTATCCCAGAGCTGCACGGGCTCGGTGGCACCGCAGCCACTGCTGAACTGCGTGTGCCATGCACAGACCAAGCACGATGGCAGCGCAGGAGGCGGCAGCAGTCAGCAGCAGCTCCTATGAGTGCAGCACAAAGTGCCGAACAAACTGAATGGTGTCGAAATTTATTGGTTACTTAAAATGCTAGCTAGCTCCTAATCTGTCAAAAATTAAAAGATGTCAAAGTTATCAAAAATGATTTTTTAATAACCTAATTATAAGGAAACCTGTGAAATTTTCCCAAATGTGACCTTTTTTTTTCTATAAAGGAAAAAAAAATCTCTGGAATCTCTGCACCTCTGGCAGGACACAAAAACTTCTGGCTTGACAGAAAATGCCAGGTTTTGGAGGGCCCTCCCAGCCCCACAGTTAGGAGCTCATGAGCTCCAGCAGCGAGCAGCGTGTGGCTGCTCGTGGTACAGGCCATCCGCAACAGCACCGTGCACATGCAAGACCGTTCCTTCTCCTACCTTCAGCAGCTGCAGCTTCGTCTCCAGTTCCATTTTCCTCCGAAGCAAGGCCTCGTTGATGGTCTCCAGTCTGTGAAGAGCAAACCTATTCACTGGCAGAGCACAGAGAAGCTATTTGGGCATTTTTCACACTGCTCTTGGAGCTTGGACAGCCCTCTGTGATGCCCCACATGCATCAGCGCCCCATGAGTCACTGTCCTCGGTGTTACTAGTGCAAGGGGAGTCAAACTGCCCTGGAAATTTCCAAAAATGAGGGTGTAGACAAGAGGAAAAAAAAAAAGGAGGAGAAAATACGGGTTAATTTCCAAAAACGAGCCAGCAGATGAGAGGGAAGCCAGGATTAGTGGGAGGGCAGGAGCAAGAAGCCGATGTCCTGCTGCAAGCTCTGGGACAGGCCCGGCCGGGATGCAGCCCCTGCCGCGGGACGGGTAGACCTAGGGTGCAGAGAGCCCTGCAGGAGCCTGCAGTGCCCCGGACAACTCTCCTCACGGCCATTCCCATGCACCATGCGCTGCCCTCTCCACCTCAACCCATGTCCTTGAAACACGAGCCTGGCACGGCCAAAACACACCCAAACTCTTGTGTTTGGAACAGTATGAGCACCACTGCTAGGTAGGGATTTCCGGGCTTCCAGAAAGAGAGACCAGCTAGGAGCAGCTGGAAGGAGAGAGGCCTACCTTAAATAATTCCCCGAAGATTTTATCAGGTCTACTATTTGTTTGTGACTGAAGCCATCAGTGTTCACACCGTTGACATTGGCAAGGATATCACCTGTCAGAGTTAAGCAGAGGCCAAATCAGCTTCTTCAGCAGATGGAGGTATTTCCTCATTCTCCATAGAGCTCACCAGCAGAAAAGCAAAATAAAGCTACCCACAAAAGGAAAATATGAACTGTTACCAATCTGAAGGCCAGAAAAATAGGCAGGACTTTCCTCTTGAATTTTGCAGACACAAGTGCACAGCTCCAGGGAGTAATCATTTTGGTGTGGAAATCTAGTAGTCTGTGAATACCAAAGTGACAACATCACCAATATAAAAGCCATGAAAACATTTAAAAATTAAAATACTGTCATACAGCCTAATTTGATTTCATGGTCCTGCTTTAGATAAGTCTGTGATGCACAGGATATTCTTGATTTATAGATTTAAATCTGTATAAATAATTCTATTTAAAATCCGACACCTGATTATCAACTGTGACATGTATTTTAAGACAAAAGTAGGTAAAATATAAGTAAAATAAGTAGAAAATGCAACTTGATCTGTAATAGCTGCAAAGACAGGAGGACTGAAGTTAAAGGTCTTGGAAGTCTAAGATAGACAAATCTACCTCAGATATAAAAAGACGTGTTAGATTCTCATATTTTCTCAGTTAACATGAAACAAATAGGGATGAAGACCAGAATGACTTCAGAGTTCATCCACATAAAAAGATTTCTGATTAGACCAAGAGTAAAACTTTCAGCTGAACTAAGAAAGCCAAGTAAGTGAAGCGTGAGAACTCTGAAGGACACGCAGTGCACATGGAGAACAGCACGTCTCACTGCCCTTTTTTCACCCTGTTTCAAGCTAGTGGGTCTCACCTATTGAATGCTCAGACCATCTCCAGTGACATTAACTGGACAGGTGGGATGGGATCCATCACTCCTAGTCTAAGGCTCCTGAAAGGAGGAATCTAGTCACCCAGGCTGTACCCAAGGATGTCCTTCCTGGTCTGCTCAGCTTTCTCTCCTCATGGACTGCAGGCGAGCAGGCACTTATTAAAGAGCTTAACTTATGGATGGTTAAAGTGAGGGGAGATAAATGCTGCTGTGAGGCCCTGGTCTGCGAACACCAGGCAGATCCGGGGTTGTGTCACATCAGTCTTGCTTTCAAATTCCATTTCAAAATGGGAAGTACTAAAAGAATCAGTAAAATGAGAGAAACTCTGGCATTCAGTCATCACTGTGATTCTCAAAAGCTCCCTGTGGGTGGTAGACCTGAAGTTTCACATCATCTTATTCTGGTTTGCCTAGATGTAAATTATAGTATTGAAATTATATCTTCTAGATAATACCAGAAAAACACTCTTCATAGTCTAGGCTTTCTAGCAAAACATTCACAATGAGTGTACATTCAGGAAGAAAATATATCAAGAACAATCCTTGTTAATCAGGGAATGTCACAGATAGTGAAAATCTGCCCTGTCGGTTTATACAAAAGCCCAACAATTGACTCAATTATTTGCACATCTGAAAGCACTCTGCTATTCATGAGCTGAACACTTACCTCCCTTATTAGTCACAGAATCAAATTTGAAAAAGTTAAGCTTTCCTAATATGTAAATTTCATTGAATACAACATTTTCCCTTTGTGCACCCACATAGGTAAATACTTTGAAAATGCAAAAGAGAAGGGCTGGTGGGAAGGCACCTACATGCTGGTAGGACAGAACCAACTGCTACTCTCGTAAACTTTGTTAGTAGCTTGTTAAAATGTCAACTGCTTACTCAAGAATAGCTCATAATATGCTATTCCTATATATTCCACTACCGTTACTCACAGAGTTTATTTTGTAAGGCTATAATCATGCTGTCTTTGCAAATAGATGTATGAGAGAATACATATGCTTAGAGGAGCAGTAGCGCTCTGTTATGTACTAGATTCCAGCTGAGTCCAGCTGCCATTTAGGAAGAGTGCTTTGATGTTTTCCATAACCATCCAGTCATGAAAACAACAGCATTTTACACTCACGGTGTGGAAACAGCACGAGCACAATCTGTAGTATGTGTTGTTGGAAAGGAAAAAGGCTCTTATCATCTGCATATAGTATCTATAAACACTAAAAAGGGAGATTTTAGCAGGCCTCTTCATCTGGAATGTACCTCTGGGAGAAAATTCTACAGAACAAAAATCTATATTTTTTATTTCTTCTAATCAGATTTGGTGTTCCTATGTGGTGATACACTGACTTCTACTTAGTCCTACTTGCTCTGATAACCCTCAGCCCTACTCCCTCTGTTGGGCCTCAGTCCTACTCCCCCTGTTTACGCTCAGTCCTACTCTCCCTGTTTACCTTCAGGCCTCTTCCCACTCTTTACCGTCAGTCCTACCCACCTTGTTTACCCTCAGACCTATTCTCCCTGTTTACCCTCAGTCCTACTCCCCCTGTTTACCCTTAGGCTTACTCTCCCTGTTTAACCTCGCTCCTGCTCTCCCTGTTTACCCTCAGCCCTACTATCTCTGTTTACCCTAAGTACTACTCCCCCTGTTTACCCTCAGCCCTACTCCCCCTGTTTAACCTTAGTACTACTCCCCTTGTTTACCCCTAGCCATACTACCCATGTCTACCCTCAGGCCTACTCCCCCTGTTTTAACCTCAGTCCTCCTCCCCGTGTACCCTCAGCCCTACTCCCCTTGTTTACCCTCATTCCTACTCCCCCTGTTTACCCTTAGCCCTACTCCCCCTCTTTACCCTCAGGCCTGCTCCCCTTGTTTACCCTAAGGCCTACTCTCCCTGTTTCCCCTCAGTCCTATTCCCCCTGTTTACCCTCATCTGTACTCTCGAAGTTTACCCTCAGCAATACTCCCCCTGTTTACCCCCAGTCATACTCCCCTTGTTTACCCTCAGTCCTACTCCTTTTGTTTACCCTCAGCCATACTCACCCACTTTACCCTCTGGCCTACTCTCCCTGGTTACCCTCATCCCTACTCCCCCTGTTTACCCTCAGCCCTACTCTCCCTGTCTACCCTCAGTCCTACTCCCCCTGTTTACCCTCAGCCCTACTCTCCCTGTCTACCCTCAGTCCTACTCCCCCTGTTTACCCTCAGGCCTACCTGCTATGTTTAGGCTCAGACCTGCTCTCCCTGTTTAACCTCAATCCTACTCTGCTTATTTACCCTCAATCCTACTCCACTTATTTACCCTCAGGCCTACTTTCTACGGAGAATTTATGACTTACTCCAAAAAATGCAAGCTTAGCAGTTGTTTATTAAAATAATAATTAAAAAAAGGACTGTGTATCTGCTTCCAAAATTTATATCTGTGATATCTGTGTTTATTTTAAAGGCAATATGAAAATATCACCATAATGTGTTTTTCGAGAGAGTTTTTTGTTCTATGAGTATATGAAAATATTTCTTTCCCCAAATACTCAAGCATTTATATTGTTTCAATTACGACACTAAGTTCTCTGGTGTCTTTGGAGAAGTGATGCCTGTGGGAGGGCCGCAGCACCATGCTGCTGTGAGTGGATGTGTCTGAATCCCTCTCAGCGCAGGGATTGCTAACTCCCATCAGCACAAAGCATTTCACATTAGATACCTGCAGATTCTACAAGTGGAATTTAAAGGAATAGATTATGCTAGTTAATATTCACACCTACCCCCACCTTCCTTCGGGCACTTCCTGATGAGCTGCTGCCCTTCTCTGCCTCCTGCAAACTTAACCTAATTTTGACCGAGGATAACTTTGAGGATGCGACACTTAAAGAGTGTGTGCCATATTTTACATTCAAATGACTCCACTCATTTATGTCCTACCTGAATTTCAAACCCAAAAGTCTCTTTATCTTCTTTGACGATAGCAACTATGTGTCTGTAAGGAAAACACACAGAACTGCATATAAATGCTGGGCATCACATTTCTTCCACTGCTTATTTCTAAGGAAAACAATCCTGGCCCCTTGGTCACCGCTGCCTGTAATAGTGGAGTTATTGGTGTTGATACGGCCCAAACGCCCATTTCCCTATTCATGTGACATCTTAAAATGTCACCTGCATCCCAGGTACGAGGCACCAACTGACCTTGGCTCTTTGCTCTGCCTCGTCATCCCTTTAGGGCTGCTGAACTCCACAGTTTCCAAGACCCACATGTCACAGGAAAACCTGTTCTGAATATTCACCCTCTCCCATGTGCCAAGGAACATAAATAACAGCAGTGGAAGGAGAGGAAGGTCTTCGTACCTTTGTGGTGCAGAGGAGTCCCCAAGGGAGCTGGAGCGGCTCAGGCCGAGCTGCAATCAGAAATCAGAGCACGTGGGTCAGCGACTGGGGTCCCTGAGGAGCTAATACAGCAAGACAGACGGGACGTGGCCCCGCTCCCTGGCCGTCCCTGCCCAGCAGAAGAGCTGGGAGCTCCCCACAGGAAGGCTGCAGGTGCGAGGAGGAGGAGGATGCACCCGCACGGTGTTCCCTCACTCTGTCGATGCCACTGCAGAAGGAGACCGAAATTGGGAGTCCCATCAAGGATGAGGAGCTGCCTCCCCCGGCAGCCAGTTGTGCTGAGGAGCAAAGCAGGATGGGGTGAAGGCACTGGGCAGCTGCCCCGAGCAGAGTGGAGTCAGAGCCCTGCTCCTCCGTGAGCTGTGTGCTGGCAGGAATGCGGGGTTGGTGCCAGAAGTCCCACAAATAGGACACATCTTGAAATAGAGCACCTAGCTTTTCCAAAGCCCACAAATGGAGATTAGTGCGATGAAGAGCTAAGCTGAGATATGAAGGGCTGCAGGATAACGCACAGTCATTCAGAAAGCCACCTCCTAAGAGCTGTCTGCAGGCTCAGGTGTGCAAAGGCAGCCCACGCTGGCCCTGCACGAGGCCTGAAAGAGCTGACGCCTTCGCTGCTCAGGAATCCTTTCCCAGAGCCACCCAAGCACTGCTGCTCCTTCCCAGACAGGTGGAGAGCTGTTCCCTTTAGGAACAGAGTTGGTGTCACCTCCCGTCAGGACGTTTTGTTGGGAGTGGTGCAAGAAGAAGCATCAGCATGTGAAGCACGGCACGAAGTGTAAGAGGCAGTCATTGAGAGAATTTCTGTTTATTTCTATTACCTGGGAAATTCAATCCTGGAAAACGCAATACATAATTTCTTTCATTTTTCCAATCTCTTTAAATATAAAATTGGAGTACCTCAAAGGTCCTAATGCAACAGAGCCACCAAAAAAAGAAACAAATGAAAAAAGGAATTGGGGCACACTGTAGCACTGATTCCGTCACTCAGCCGTGTGCCCCTACAAGTGCTCGGGCATCATCCCTGCAAAGCAGCCATGTGATACCGACCCGAACTTCACTGGCAAAAATCGGCCACCTGCTGCCTACCCCATCTTATGTGGAATAAAGTTGAAAACTGGCGCTGAGCTTCTGCCAGTCAACATGAAACGACGCAGTACCCATGCTATTTTGTGCCAAGTTGCTAATTTGACACCTTCACAATTAGCTTTTGGAAACTCAACAATACCGATGTCAAGAGGAGAGAAATCTGCAGCATAAGCAGCTTGGTTGAGAGACACTTTCAGCAACATCAGATCTGAAGGCAGGAAGCTGCTATCGAGGGTGATGAAAGAAGCTACTACAAAAAGCCCAGGAGAACAGGTGGAAAATTTGAGGCTGAATTCCCAGAAAATCTTTCTGACTGCTTAGAGTATAGAGCCCAAATAACTGCTGGGGATTTAATTTCTTAGGACCCGTGAGGAATTGGCAAAGCAGGAAGTACAGCCTTAAGAAAACCCCTGCATTTAGTGCACACATGAGGTGGAAGCACCTTGGGCCCTGCAGGGTCCAGAATTCAAAATCTTGTTTTTGCCATGCTAAGACCTTTACTTCTTCCCTAAAAATCTGCAGGCATCTGCAAACCCGATCCCTTGCACTGCTGTGGGCAGCGGCAGGAAGCACCCACACTGCAGTATGGGCAGCTGCGCAGCCTCTCCACGAGTCCGCGCGCTTGGCCAGGTAGGAACATGCCCAGGAGCACTCCGGAAGGGTGGGATCAGCATGAAACACTGTCCTTCCCGATGCCAAGGGATTATGCTGCCCCTGGCAAGTTTGCGGCGTCAGGCACTGGGATGAAGAGCGCATGGGGCGATGGCCGCACCAAATCGCAGCATGGCCTCCTGTGTAGCACTCGGAAACACGCGAGCATTGGCAGGGAGCGCAGCCGCAGCAGAGCACACAGGGGGAGCCTCGTGGACACTTGCAGCTCATTTTTAGTGAGCGTGGCCTCATCACAGCCACAATCGCTGGCCTATCTGAACTGGGAGCAACAACCGCAGCTCTTGCTTCCCGCCACAGGCTGCTGCGACGCAGCCACTCAGCATCAGCATCCCTCAGTACGGCTCCATCTGCCTCTGCGCTGCCTGCCTTGCTCCGAGACCTCATGCGTTCCTGCCGCCGCATAGAGCAGAGCCTGCGATGTGCAAGTTTCCTGGAAATAATCTAGTTTTAGTGTTGCAAACATTTGCTATTTCGGCTGCTTCCGGCTACATGAGTAGACAGAAGTTGGTGTTTCTTGGCTGACATTTATAGCAACAACAAAAGTGAGTTTTGCCTGGCTCCAAACAGAGACTTGCTACCTGCTGCAACACAAGCAAAAATAAAAGGGACAAGCAAACTGGCACCATTACTTGTAGCAAAATATTGAAAATTTAGGTGGAAATAACTCATGGCAGGTGCACATCAAAGTCCAAAGAGGTCCCTATATCACAGAAAGTTCAATTTTGAAGAAACATGCGGGTGGTAAGAGCCTCTTCTGACTCAGGGCACAGCTGCAAACCAAGATGCGGTGAGGCCGGAGAGGAAGCCAGCACACAAGCACACTGTGGGCAGCAGCCCCAGGGCAACGCTGCTCTTGGGAACTCTGCCCGCTCGTGCAGGGCTAAATGTGCGCTGCAGAAGCCTCTCTCACACACCAAAATCAAGCAAGAGCTGACCCTGGCCCGCTCAATTCCATAGTAAATCCTTAAATCGCTTTGGAAATGCTGCAGCCTACCTAGCTGCATGCGCAGTGGTGCAGCAAGGTCCACATCACGTAGCAGGCGGGTGCACCTACCTGCCTGCGCCCTCGCGGCAGCGTCGCCACCGTGCTGGCCAGTGCGTGGAGCCGGCGGTTGTCCAGCAGCTCGGGTGGGCCAGCCGTGGGCCGCTGCTGCACGAGCCTCCGCAGGGACATGCTGGGGACCCAGTGCTAGCAGCGCCGCGCGCAGCGCAGGAAGCCGCGCACTCCCCGGCTGTGGGAACGGAAGGAGACGCGTGACGTGTGGCCAAGGAGTGTGCACACAAATCCCTTCTTGAGATCCCTGGTGCTGCCCAGCGCGGCTTACGGCCCCGAGGGCTGAGTGGGGCTCGACAGTAGCGAAATCTGCTTATTTTGCCATTCCTCCACACAAGTGCAGCTCTCACCACAGAGCTGCTACATTCTTTAAGAACTTGTGTTTCCAGCACCCTTTGGCCTGGAAACTCACCAGGGTTCTTGTCGATTGTTCTTGCACTTGCTCCGCACCCACTGTGTTGCTCCAGGTGCTTCCCAGCAGGGAGGGCAGCACTGATGTTTGCACTGGGTATTCGCTTCCCTTTGTGGCTCCCAGTCACAGGGAAGCCAGAACTGAGGGCTATGGTCTGGAAGGATGAGCTGGAAGCGCTGCCCAGCCCATGCTGCACGCCGGGAGTGAAGGGCGCACGTTGGCACCAAAAGGCAAGGACGTAACCTGCAATTACTCAGAGCAGAGAGAAACATAAACACAGCAATCGGGACCCAAGCCAGCATAAAGCCTGGACCGCTGCTCTGAGACCCATTTCCTGCCCTGTGAGCCCTCAAGCTCATTGAGTGAGTGCACAGCGGCACAAACCCCAGCCCTGAGCTGCGCCTGGGGCATCCCCGTGGCACAAAATGTCATCCCTGCTGCACAAAATGTCATCCCAAAGTGACCAGGGAACTCACTCAGTTCTGCACAGCTTCACCTCAGGGAGATCTGATGCTTTAAAATCAGATTTTATGCTGAGTTCCCCTCTTGGAAAGGTTTCTGTGCCAGCAGCCAAGAAGTTTCAGAGAGTTCATTCAAATTTGTTTTGAAATTTCTGGTTCTTTTGCTTTTTCCTTTCAGACATCCTCCTACCTGCTGTTCATTTTGGTTGTTGTATTAAGTACCTGAATAACACAAGACTCTCCGAGCTGACCCGCAGCCCTTCCCTTGCTGCTGCTCTGACCACACCGGAATGTTTGGGTAGGCGACCACCTGTGGCCAGAAATTTCCTTGTGGTTCACAAAAAAGGAAGCTGTTTCTGCTCTAATGCTGAGGGTAGGTCCGTTTCTAAACTACAGAGCAGTGCACGTCCCATCAGGACGTCAGCCCAGGGCGAGGGTCAGTAAAGGTCCGAACATGGAGGGATGGATCTCCAGTAAAAGATCAGCAAAGTTGGAATCCTGACAGTTCTCTTTTCTATTATCTGGCATAGCTGATTCTAACAATGTTTCTGACACACTCCACCTATTCCTCCCCACTTCCTCTGTGTGCAGGGTGCACAGGGCCCCGCACTTCCTGCCGAGCGCAGGCAGCATCTCCATGCCACAGCGTCGCTTGCAGTGCTCGCTGGAGTGCGCCGGCTGCACCACGCTGCCCTCGCAGCATCGCTCACGGTGCTCGCCGGTTGCACTGCATCACCTTCCCAGCACAACTGTGGGGCAAGGTCACAGGCAGTGGCCCACGCTAACGGGGGGACATTGTGCTGCAACATGTGACATCTCATGTTTCTTTTCTTGTTCAAGCAGAACTGGTAACTATAAGAGCAAGGTGAAGTATTCTGTAGGAACTACAGCAGACTGTGTATTATGTACTCTTGAAAAAGTATTGCTTCAGAAATACTCAGTGCTAGAAAGGTAATAAAAATGGTGTGGAAAAAGACCCCAGTTTTGTATAATTTTGTATACTTGAGCAAGGAATGATTTTCTAGCCCCTTGCTAAGACACTTCAGCAGGCCTCACTTGCAGGACTTGCAAACCCTGAGGACCAGAACAGGCTCCGGGGGGAAGCTTCAGGCACCAAAAGCTCAAGGCCAAGGAAGACCCCTGGAAACACCCACTAGCAGTGCCCGAGCACCGTCCCTGCATCTCCGCGGTGTCCGGGCGCAGTGCCCGCTAGCTGGGGCTGCTTTGCGGAACCTGCTCCCGAGTGCATGGGACCGTGTGCTAGTGCAGCGCCGTCCTCTTGCTGCGTGGCCAGCATGGGTCTCACCAAAGCCCCCTAAATTCTGATCTGGTTATTTGCATTTCTTGAAACAAGCGCTGCTTTAAAACATGAAAGCTGTTCTGGCCCCATACTGGAACAGTCATTTTTTGTCAAATCTGGAATATTTCAGTATTGGTAATGTCAAAGCTCTTTTTAATAGCAGAGATTTTATCTAAATCGCTCCTTTCCTGTAAACAGCCCCACGTTAAACAAGCCTGTCCCACCACAGGCTGGGTGGCAGTGGGACCAGACGCCGAAGCAGTTTTCCCTGCAGCCCATGGAGGCCCATCGGGACCTCAGGAAGATCCTGCATCTCCTCGCAGCTGCAGGGACCAAGCATGCGTTTCGCTGCCACATAACGCACAGGACTGGGCTGCAGGTACTTACAGGATGCCGAGGCACATCTATCATCACTTGCAAGAAGGTCTTGCTCTGAAATGAAAAGTATGTTTAATGAATTCAGTTCCCTGCAGCCACCAACTTTGGAGGACAGAAGAAAAGATGTGAAATGGAAACAGAGACAGTTAATCCGTGGCACTATCAAGAGTCATAGAATCATAGAATCATAGAATACCTAAGGTTGGAAGGGACCTCTAGAGGTCATCTAGTCCAACCCCCCTGCACACGCAGGGCCACTTAGAGCACGTGGCACAGGACTGCATCCAAGCGGGTCTTGAAGATCTCCAGAGAAGGAGACTCCACAACCTCTCTGGGCAGCCTGTTCCAGTGCTCTGTCACCCTCACCGTCAAGAAGTTCTTCCTTAAGTTCCCGTGGAACTTTTTATGCTTCAATTTGTGGCCATTTCCTCTGGTTCTGTCAGTGACCACCAGTGAAAAGAGGCCAGCCCCATCTTCCTCATTGCCTCCCTTGAGGCACTTATAGACACAGATCAGGTCCCCTCTCAGCCTTCTCTTCTCCAGGCTGAACAAGCCCAGCTCCCTCAGCCTCTCCTCATAGGGCAGATGTTCCAGGCCCCTGATCATCCTCGTGGCCCTGCGCTGGACTCTCTCCAGCAGCTCCACATCCCTCTTGTACTGTGGGGCCCAGAACTGGACACAGTACTCCAGATGTGGCCTTACCAGGGCTGAGTAGAGGGGTAAGATCACCTCCCTCGACCTGCTGGAGATGCTCCTCTTAATGCACCCCAGGATGCCATTGGCCTTCTTGGCCACGAGGGCACACTGCTGCCTCATGGTCAACCTGTCGTCCACCATGACGCCCAGGTCCTTCTCAGCAGAGCTGCTCTCCAGCAGGTCGGTCCCCAGCCTGTACTGGTGTCTGGGGTTATTTCTCCCCAGGTGCAGGACCGTGCACTTGGCCTTGTTGAATTTCATGAGGTTTTTGACCGCCCAGTTGTCCAGTCTGTCCAGGTCCCTCTGGATGGCAGCACAGCCCTCTGGAGTATCCGCTACTCCTCCCAGCTTCGTATCATCTGCAAACTTGCTGAGGGAGCACTCTGTGCCTTCATCCAGATCGTTGATAAATAAATTGAACAGGACTGGACCGAGGACTGACCCCTGGGGCACTCCGCTCAACACAGGCCTCCAACTAGACTCTGCACCGCTGATCACCACCCTCTGAGTTCTGCCATCTAGCCAGTTGCCAATCCACCTCACCGACCACTCATCCAGCCCACACCTCCGGAGCTTGTCCAGGAGGATGTTGTGAGGGACGGTGTCAAAAGCCTTGGTGAAGTCAAGGTAGATGACATCCACCGCTCTCCCCTCATCTATCCAGCCGGTCATCCCATCATAGAAGGCTATCAGATTAGTCAAGCATGATTTCCCTTTCGCGAATCCATGCTGACTAGTCTTGAGCACCTTCTTGTCCTCCACGTGCCTGGAGACAGAGGCCAGTATGAGCCGTTCCATCACTTTTCCAGGTACGGAGGTGAGGCTGACCGGCCTGTAGTTGCCCGGGTCCTCCTTCTTGCCTTTTTTGAAGACTGGCGTGACATTGGCCTTCTTCCAGTCCTCCAGCACCTCCCCCGTTCTCCAGGATCTTTCAAAGATGATGGAGAGTGGCTTGGCTACGACATCCTTCCTTTGCAGCCCCCTTTCCTGCATCTCTGCCAGGGTATTTTCCCCGCACCAAGGGTGAGACCACCCCATGTCGCACCTATGTTATAATCCTAATGGTCTGAAAACAAAATGATTATATGTAGAGGCATTGCTGAGAAAGGGGTTTAACAGTTGAACGGCGATGGGCAGGGTGGCTGTGATGAGTGATAGGATCGTCTGAACAGGATCGCTGCTATTTTCTATGGCTTTCTGCCTGTCATTCTATTTCCATTCCCTTCCATCAGAAAATGCTGTTTGAGATAGAAGATCTCTCTGGTAATGTGCCAAAACGCAGGCTGGCAAGCCAGGCGCAGAGAGGGTCCCGGCGACTGATGGTCCTGCTGACACTGCTCTGCCTTTCAGCTCGCTGCAGAAAGGACCGGTATTTTGTGCTGAGTTTTACTGTACCCAGTAGAAGCATTTCCCTTACTAAGCACAGCTTGATCAAACTTTAAAGTTTAAAATGTTACATGAAAGCAATCTGAATTCAGGTTTCTGACAAAGAGTTAGCATCAAGACCCATCCCACTCCTAAACCACTACCTTTCTACCCTTCCCCCCAAATAGCAACCCTTTGTGATATAAACAGAAGGAACAACCAAATTAACTCCTGTGTAGATGAAAATCTTAATTAAGACATGTTAATTTTAAGTAAGATTTAACTTACTTAAACTAACTTACTTTTAACTAACTTACTTTTAACAAAAGCAAAGAACAGGGTGGGAAGAAGTAAAAAAAAAAAACAGATGTGTCCATGATAAATGCATCTCCAGATTAGTGCTATGCCTGTTTCCCAGCTCGGGGACGGATGTTCTGTATGGGCTACACAGGCTGTAACGTGGTTTGGGTTTCCTGGCTCCGTAAGAGGGTTTTCTGTCAACCCAGCAAGGCTGGACTGTTGACACAGCAGTATATTTCCTCCCACAAACAAATTACCAAAACTCTAATCTACACAAAAGTCAGGTAAAATCCAGATTTCACGAGGGACAGTGGTGACACAGCAAGGAGGAAAACAATATTCTTGAATTATCCTGTGTTTTATGGATCCTTCACCCTCTGTGCTGCTTGTTCAGAGGGCAAAGGAAAAAGCAAATCTAGCCAGGAGGAATATGGCTGCCTAATTTTCCAGAGGAAAATGAGCTTTATCTGAGGGATGGCATCTGTTTGCGCGCTGCAGCAGGCAGAGCAATGCCGAGAGCACCGTGACTCAAAGCCCCTTCCTCCTCTCCTGCTCACCCTCGTTCTTCGTGGTGCTTCTGAAATGAACACAGCACCTCTCAGTTCCTCAAGCAACCCGCTTTGACGGTTCGAAACCAGGTGACTCATCTCCAAACAAGCTGAGAAAAGAAACAAACAAAATCTTCCATGAGAACAAACAGACATGGAGGAGGTGCAGCTGCTGCAGCAGCCGAGTCACAGCACTCCCCACCCGAAGCACAGAAGCCGCACAAGACCCGCAAGGAGCCCCCAAAACAGTGCTCCCCTTGCATCCTCCCACTTTCCCACCCTGTCCCGTTATATCCCAGGACCTGATGCCATCCCAGGATGTAACATACTATACTGTCTCTTCCTGCTGACAGGCATCTGCCTGGCACGAATGCCAAATCACATGTATGAGCAGGGTCCACCTTGTTTGCTCGCAGTTTCAGTGGATGGAAACCAGAAAACTCTTATTCTCCACGCTCGCCCTGTAACCCAGGGAGCAGCTGCTTCTCTCCTCCATACAGAGCGAATCCTTTATGGATCCTTGCTTAGGAGCTCTGCACTTTAGGGGATGAGTCTTGCATCCAGCTCTCTTTACTGATAACCCAATTTCCCACATTACCAGCAGCAGTGGTGTCTGCAGAGGGACCCTCTGCTCTACATGGAGGCACTTGCAAGAACTGCAGCTAAACCGGAGGGGAGCACAGCAAGCTCCACCAGCACCAGGGACTCTTCCCATCCCAAGAGCCACTGGAGCAGCTCCGGTCAGAATATCAAATACTGGCAAACAGCGGCCCTGAGGCCCCTCTGGCACAGCTCGTTGGGGACGAGCAGCTGCTGAAACTTGCTCCCTCCTCAGGTCACTTCTGTTGCAGGTCCTGGCTGGCTGCCCCTTGGCAGCCATTTCCTGCGCCCTGCTCTGGCCCTGGCTCCTATTCCTTAAACATCTTCATTGGGCTAATTTACTGGGACAAATTTCTAGATACTTGGAAAGGAGGCTAAGAACTACTGTGGCATTAAAGGACCAATCGATACATTAAATTAACTGGATGAACCATTACAGACTTAGGGAGGATTCGTATATATATAATGAAACCTGAATTCAGTTCTTAAGTGATCTTGCTGGAAAGACAGCAATAACGTTCCAGGGAGTTGGTCTAATTTGAACAACTTCATACACCGTGAGACAGACTGGTCTTAGGGGAGGACATAAGGGGAAGAGGAAGTGATGAAACCTGCTGCATGATACCAAGCAGGTATTCTCCATAACATCAAGCAAGTATTCCACGTGTCTGCGATTCTGGCAAAAAGACTCTTTACTGGCAAACTTCAAAATACAGACATACCACAAGAAGCTATTTTGTCTCACTAACTAGTCTTCTGTACAACCAAGTTTTCCACTTGACACCATGTAACAAGGCAGAGTAATGGTGTGAGCATCTAAATGAGGTATCACACAGCGTTGCTGCTAACCAACCTCACTGCTCTTCTCTGCTTTTCCCAATCAAAACATGATTTTTTTTTCACTATACAGAAGATGAGATGTAAGGCTGATTTTCAGGAAATCTTGACTAACAATACTCTTGCTGAGGACTGAAAGTGTACTGAAAATATTAGATTGCTAACCTCTATATAATCTTAGTTTATATGATTTCCAAAACCTGTAAAAATATAAGATAACAATCCTGAGCAATAATGCTGGTGATTCTTTTATAATCAGTAAAATTCCCATACCATTCATTTTACTCACCAATGAAATCAGGAAGGTATTTTAAAACAAATCTAACAGAATGCAGCATCAGGTGCATTAGGAAATAGGTGAAACATCTGTACAGTTCATTTTTGAACAAATGCATACTGAAGTATTTTAATGAAATTAAGGAGACTTAGATTATATTTATTCTTCAACATAATTTAAAAAACTTTAAAAGAAAGTTGAGCTTATACACTTTTTTTTTTCTTTCCTGCCTCACTGTGAATGCAAATCAGAGTATAAATTTCATATTAATTGCCTGAATCTTGCATTATTTTTGTATGCCATTTATATCTTGCTATTTTAATTTTGGCAGACAGTGTTCTTGATTGCATTGCTAAGCTGGAGTGCTTGCCCCAAAGCAGGCTTATTAAACAGAAAAAAATGTAAAAATACCCATTGTTTCTTTGTTTACTGGCATTGATTTTCTTTTATTTTCCTGTATTTTGCCTCCTAGACAAAGGAAAAGCTTTGCTTTACAAGTAATAAAGTTTATATTTGGTAGCCTCAAATAGTTACTAGGTGCTTATGAAGGGCTCTTGTCTACAGAGCAGTCTGGGAATGGAAAACAGGGCCACACTGTCCTGACACAGACCTGCTACTGCCAGTAGACGTCAGGAGACAATTCTTGTAGAGCTTGAAGGCTCTGCTGGGCTTGCTAGCGAGAAGCCATCAGTTTGACCAAACACCTCCTACAGCCCAGGTCTGCAAATGCAGTTTGCCAAAAATCACATTTCATCCTGGATGAGAGCAGACAGACAAATCACTTAGATCATGTTAAATACAGAATCTGCTGCTGTTCTAGATGTCATTACTACCACAGAAGCTCTGCAGAGCTGTCCTCCTGGCCTTCCTCTGCAGAGGCTCATTCGTCCACGAGAGGGCCTGCAATGCCAGTCCAGTTTTTAACCCCACAATGATTTGCTTCCTATTTCACTAGGAATACATTTATAAGCAGAAGAAATAGCTGTGGTTGTTAAGTCAGTCCTGTGAAGCAGCTTTTCAGTAGAAT
The DNA here is from genome assembly GCA_013389825.1 of Crypturellus undulatus. Classification (NCBI taxonomy): domain Eukaryota; kingdom Metazoa; phylum Chordata; class Aves; order Tinamiformes; family Tinamidae; genus Crypturellus; species Crypturellus undulatus. The sequence goes on from VWPW01029368.1 coordinate 971,407, forward strand.
ATTCCTCTATTTCTGGAGGCATCGGGAGTTATATCAAACACACCCGTGTGTGTTTAGCACGTGTTTATACACTACTTTTCAGCCTCTTAGAAAAGTCTTTTAGCTTTATAAACAGCTCCTGCTACTCAGCCTTTGTGCATTGTGTGCTAACTAACTTACTGCAATTTCTGGTCTGTACTTACTATGAATTCAGGTCACCACATGACAAATAGGGACAGGAAACACCAGCTACAGCTCTCAGAGGAGTCATAGCCTTATAGAAATGCAATTGTTCCGGTGTCAGCAAGGCTCTAAGTTTGCTGTTAAACCGTTTCTCAGATGTACAGAAAGGAGAGGACACTTTTCTGGGGAGCGGCGCCCATGCAGAGGTACCTGCATTATTCTAAAGCTCTGGTACCTGCAGGGCTGCTGCCCCACGCTCACGCTGTCCGGACAGGAGGAGCAAGGAATAAGTCATTTTCCACAGGCCATGACCCTGTGGCTTCAGGAATTCTGGAGCTGCCTTCTTTTCCCTTTGAAACCAGGCACACACTGATGATGCTCCGGAGACTTTGGCAGGGTTATTTACCTTAACACAAGGAAAGGATGAATTAGCCCTTTCTCTTTCTTCCTGCTCAGAAGAGTTCCGCACACAAAGCCGCTGGGTACCCGCTAGTGCGCACAGCCACACCACAAGCGCTGGGAGCCGCGCGCAGGCAGTGTCGCTGCAGCAAGGCCCACATTGCGCATGCGCACACCAGGCTGCTCGACTTGCCTGCTGCATGGCCAAGGAAGAGCCGAGGAGGAACGGATCTCACACCGACTCCTTTCTTTCCTTCCTCTCTCCCTTCCTTCCTGAGCCTTGTGCAGGCTCTGACCCTGGGCTACGCAGGTGCCGGGCACAGAGCTGGCCAGGGTAGCAGTTCCCTGCAGGCACAAAGAAGCCAAGTCCTCAGCTCCAAGTGCTCCTGCCCAGTTCGGCAGAGGCTCCCAAGGAGGGAGCACATCCCGTGCTGCTCTCGTCCCCGTGGCTGCAGCACAGGCTCAGCACAGCCCACACAATGCCCATGGCCAGTGGCACTGTCCACAGCCCAGGCATGTGAGATCTCGGCAGCCGCAAGAACAGAGCCACGGACACGGAGCTTTAACATGGACACGAAAACACCATGCCACAAAGGGCTTAATTTATTAAAATTGCCACCTTTTTTCCCCGAAAATATACTGATATGTAAAATATGCATACAAAATACAACATCTAAACAAAATATTTACATCCAAGGGCAGATGATATATCAAGCAATAACTTTAGCAAAAGTTTTAAAAATAAACTGGCTTCAGTGTACATGAGACTAGGTATTTCACAACGTGAAAGTTGGGTTTTATTACTGTACTACTATACAAAGTTCTAAAATATTACAGTACTTGCAGATAAAATATTAACGATTCTATAAAAATCAGACAAGTCAGAATCCAGCAAGTAAATTGACAAAATACTACATATTTCTCTCTGGGAACTAAAACCACAGCAGATTTAGACACAATTGTAGTAGCTACATTCAAAATACATTCAGTCTATTTATGCAGAAAATACATTCAGAGCCTTTGGTTACAATTTATTGCACATTTCTTATATTCTGTAGAAATATACTGTACCTTTTAATGCTTTCCCCCGCTGATACATTCATAAATTGTGCTGCCTGCCAATAGAGAATGTGGATGTGTTTCCCTAAAGAGCATCATGACACGATGATGATCCTTACCATGTCATTCAATTCACAAACATGCAGCTTGCAATATCAAGGTAAAGTTGTTCCATTTTACACAAGGCAACTAACTGCTAGCACTATTGCTGTGGAGCACCTATGGGAGGTGACATGGAGCTCTGTAAGCAGCCAAAGACAACTTTGCGAAATTTGCACTAAACCAGAAGAATTTTTGAGCACAGTGCTCATAAACATGCGACATCACACAAGCTACAGGAACGTGTTCATGCATTTTCATCTGCAGGCTGCGGACATCGCAGCAGAGTACTCATTCCAGCCAACTTTCACAATGAAACGTGCGGGTTAAGACCTGCAGGCCCCAAATTGTATTTAGGAGAAGGGTCTGATTCTGAGTCAGTTTGTAACTACAGGAGGCTGCTCCTGGTGCAGGGATGCCCGGCTGGCCCCTGCTCACCCAAGCAGCTGCCTGCAGAAAGGGATGAGTGAGCCGGGCTAGGAGTGAGCATCAGGGTGCATCCCACACTGCATGCCGGCACAGCCACAGTGCAGAGCAGCGCAGCGCGCTCCTCCCATGGGATTCCAGCCGCAGGGAGCAAGGCAGGAACCACTCCAGCCTTTCCGCAAGGATCGGCTGGGGTCCTCCCCCCAATGGCTGCCCACCTCATACATAGCGGGGTGAGATCCAGGCAGGCAGTGGGAAGGTTGCACTCTCTTCAAGCCTAAGAGCTGTTGGGGGACTAGACCTGTTTGTAAACCATTTTATCTATAGTTTATATTTAAAAAAAAGCCAGTGAAGTAACAGTGACAAAATATTACAGAATTAATTTTAGAATTACATAAAGGAATAATCTTGGTTAAGTGCAAATGACTATAAAAACAGCAGAGTGCAAAAGGTGTTACATTAAACAGTGAATTGCTCAGGGAATGTTCTGGAAAGGAGAGGTAAGGAAACAAAAAATAGGTAGGTGCTAGAGGAAAAGGTGAATTAACTATTTTTCCCTTTAAGTTCCTATTCTATGCATTAACTTTGAGGTTTTTATTAAAAGTGAATTACAAAAAAAATTCCCTGAACTCAAAGCACAGCTTAGGCAATGCCTGCTGCCCAGGCAGGCTCGGAGCACGCGCCAGGTTGAGGCATGGCACTTCCTGCGGCAACCAGCAGGGAAGCCGACAGTCCCTCTGCAGAGATCAGCCTCCCTCAGAAACCAAACAATTGCCCAAGTACAATATCTATTTTTCAATTTGAGCAGGATGATTCTATATTGAGGGAAAAGGTGACTAAGACAAGATTTGTTCATTTTTTAAGGCGCATATGGTTTATAAGCATTTTTAAAGGCTAATATAACAATATTAGCCACTTGGATCAGTTATATTTTAACTAAAATATTTTACTAAAATTTACCCTCAGCAAAGAACAAATGAAGAAAAAAGAAAATCAATGCAAAAATACTGAGCTAAATAAAAAAACAGGAAAAACAGACTAAAATTTTTCATGCTGTGAGACATATGAGAAAAAAATCTAAACTATTTGTTAGGAATGGAGCCGTGACCTGTAAAGGTATTGCTAAACCTGAATACAATCTAGTGAGAAGAGTATCCTTCTCACAGTGCTATGAGATCCAAATGGATGTCTTTTGAACTCAAGACTATACAATAATTTTCAGAGACTCTATCAGGGAAACTAAATAACCATAATTCAAAAATCCACCAATACATAAGACTGACAAAACTGACAGAAATAAAAAAGTAGCATTTACAACTAACAACAAAAGAATTACTGATGGCAGTTAACCTCATACAAAGTCAGGTCAAAATGAAGGAAAAAAAACCATACTTTAAGCTCCCCTGCACACGCCCTGCCTGAGGGAATCACTGCAAGATGTCCGTGACAGCAGCTCCCGCACCAGGGCACTGCGGCACCAGGGCACCGCAGCACCATGGCAGCCATGGCACCACAGCAGCTCCCGCACCGCGGCACCAGGGCAGCCTGCGCTGCTCCCCAAAAGAAGGCCCAAGATGGGAACCCACAGGCACTGGCTGCAGGTTCCTTTTCTGCTTCAGGGTCAGATTCTCTGCCCAGGAGATAAAACAACAAAGCAGAAATTCTTTCCTGATTTTGAGGCAAATAAAAAAAGGAGTTGGGAGAGGGACCCATTTTCCAAACTTTCCTAGAAAAACTGCAGTGCAGAACCTGCCACACAACCATTAAAGGCTGGATTAATATTTCTTAGAGTAAATTAAGACCAGGTTCTCCTCCAGCACCAACGTTGCCCTGATAAAATCCTGACTCTAGCAGAGACTCTTTGGACTCTCGCAGATATGAGGGAGAGGCTGGTATAAATAGGTCCTACAGGTCGAGCCTGACAAAAATGAGATTAAACTTTTTTCAGGGCACTAGTGCGCACAAGGCGTGTGGCAGTGTCAGAGCAGCACCTCCTGAGGGCACGACGGGGCCTTCAGCAAATAACCAGGCAGCGGCAGCAACATGGTACCTACAGCCAGGACTCGTGTCACGTATTTAAGGACAGTTTCCTAAACTTACCAAACTTATTCCCATGCTAACCATTAAACAGCTCTGTAAAGGTCCTCCAGCTTCAATCCAAGAGCACGTCACCAAAAAAGCTGCTCAGGCTTTATGCCAAAAAGCAGATTTTCTAATTTCACTGCTAGGTTTTAGTCTAGCATAGGTTTGGACACAGGAGAGACTGCATAAATACCAGACCCACCACTGTACAATCTACCTTAGAGGCAAAGAAGCTCTAAAAACTGTTACCAGATACCGCTGAAGGACACAGACACTTTCAGAGTTTTTAGTTAAAAGTGCATAGAACTGAATTTGGAATGCAAGCAAAAAGGTTAAAGGAACACTCTGATCACTGGCAAATTCAAAGAATACCTCCATTTTAGACAATAAATTCATATGTTTTTAAAGACATATAACCTAATGGTCTCTCATGGTCTCCACATTTTGCAGGTCCCGGCAAGCAGGTCCCTGCTGGAGTTGCTCCCTGCAGGGCTCAGCCAGCCCTGTCCCCCTCTCCTCCCGCCCAGCTGTTAATTCTTCTAAAGCGGTTTCTAATGCATGTTTTAATATACTGTTCAGGTTATTCAAAAATATTTGCTTCTCTTTTCTCAGAATAAAAGCTAAAAGGATTTGTTAAGTGCTAGGCAGTTTGGAAAGACTGGCCTCTTCACTGAGGCTCTCTCCTAAAGTACTTAATGTTCTGAAAGCAATGTTGTGAAAAGCTAATCTCACCTGCACAGTTCAAGTACTTTTGAAGAAACTGTCCTAAAATTAGCATATTATTTTAAATTGCTCTTATTTTCCTTTAATTGCTATTAGACAACTTATTCTGCAAGGCCAGTAAGAGTGTATTTCAATAGATTAGACATTCCCCCCCACCCAAGATGGAAAAAAAACCCCACAAACAACAAAAACCCTTGATTGTTTCCTTTTTAACTCAAGGGCTTCTTTAAAGTTATGTTCTATCAGAACAAATGTTTATATATGCATATGATCTATTCAGTGACTTTGATTACATCTTGAAAAGCATACAGAAAAAACTACCAGCAATCCAGCAGGAACAGTCTCCACCTTTTGGCTGACAGACCATAAAGTGAGACAAGGACTTAAATTTAACACAGCAAAAATGACCAGAAGTTATGCAAACACGTATGTGTCGTTAGAGCCTGTTCATGAGCCAACCAATATTCTTAAGGGACCATAATACCCCAGAGCTTGTGTATCAGAATGAAACAGGGAATACTGACATCATTGGCTGTCCCCCTCATTAACAGTTTATCCCATTCTTCCTTGTAAAATTCAAGAGGTTTCAAATCAAAGACTAATCTTAAATACCATAATTAGCTAATAAGCTTACTTCCGCAGATCTGTGCATGCTACATCATATTTTGCAAAGATTCCTTCCTCCAAACTACACTGAAGACATCTCTGGGTTGAATTTCCATGGACTGCCTGGATCTAGAGATATTTAAAGAACCAGGATTACTATGAAATGTATCATCTTGGTTATTAATTGCATGACAGAACATTAAGGAATTTTGAAAAAAAAATGCTACTTTCTATACCCTGTAGCATTATGGAAATAAGATTAGAGATGCAAATGCCTTTCACTAACCTGGTGCTGTTACAGAAAGCTGTATGAAACCTCTGCACCTCTGGCTTTGTGCCAGAGCTTCTGAGCCACTGAGCTAGCTTTGTGCCACTTTAAATTTACTCCCCCCTGCCCCAAATTTATTGAGTCGGTAATCTCTGACAGATAATAACAAATGGTGATCCAATCCTTCGTGCGAGCACACCTAGAATATTAATCTTAAGTGTCAAGAATTAGAATAGCAGAAAGCACATTAATCTTCTGGTCATGGACACTGCTCGCGCAGAAGGGCCTGAGCACCCGCTGTGCCAGTCACGGGCGCCACAGCCATGGCCCACATGGCCCCAGTGGCCACCGAGACACGGCCTGGGTTGTGACACCACTGTGACAAGGGATGAACCTTTCTCCTATGCTCATCTTACCAAGGGCTGTGTGCTGAGGAAAGGAGATGAAAAGGGAGAACAAGGAACTGGTTTCTGGCTTGGCTTTTTAAAACCGTTTTCCAGGAATTCATTTTGTTAAAGCTGTGTAATAAAACAATCCAAAGGCACTAAGAAATGTTACCAGTGACATATTGGCAAAATGTTATTTAAAAACACATGCTTCCTTATTTTATGTAGATTTTCTCCCGTTTCATCCCCATGTAATATCAGAAAATTATCACCTGTGTTATTTTTCCTAGTAACTGGTTAGAAAAAATAAAGTCCTTAATTGATATGTTCAGCTCAAATGAACAAAACAACTGCAAATCCTAAATATAATATTTTATAAAAAAGATTATAAAAATAAATGCTAAAAAAAAACAAACTAGATGTTTTTGTTCACAGTATACATGCTTAGTAGAAATTTCATCTTTTTTTACTTTCTTAGGTAATGATAAGTACAGTATTTAAAAATGCATTTTACTGACAGCCACTTTTCAGATATCTGTGTAAAAATACGTAAAAAGCTTGATTAAATTTGATCTTTTACCTGCCTTGAAGATAAAATTTGTGCTTTCTTCTATAAACAGGCTTTAAAACAGTTCAGGCTATTTGCAATATATTTGGGATTTTACTAGGATAAAAAGCACAATAATGGCAAAAGTTATTTAGACTGTAGTGGTGTTTTAAGCTACTTTTTGTTGTTTACCTAATGTCTATTTTTTCTTGGAAACAAAGGTGACTCAGCCACTTGCTGTGTGAAACAAACTGCAAGTCAAAAGCTGCCCCTTTCAGTAGCCAACTATGCAGTTTGATGTCGGTGCTCTGATTTGGGCACACAAACACTGAACCACATTACATGAGGTAGACCAAAAATAAAAATAATATCGCATGTTAAAAGATGAACAAGAAAATCCTTTCCTTCCTCCTTTTCCAATGGTATTTGTTAGGCTTTGGAATCTTCCTGCACGCAGAGCTGTGAAATTGTCTTCTTAATACGAAGTGCAGTCAGCCGAGCTGCCCCATTAGCATACCAGCATTCCCGCATTATCCTGCCCATTACTCTGAGCACCTTCAGATTAAAAAAAAAAAAAAAGGAAGAAAAGAAAAAAGGTCAACCATCATCTGGCACTGCTTTTTTTTTCCCTCCCTTCTAAGTGCAACACTGGAAGATAAAATACAGCTCTCTGGAGCAACAGTCCAACAGGAATACAGAAGTTAAGACTTTTATTACAGACAGAGAACTTTAGCATTTCATGCAATGACAGCTTTGTATGTATTAATCATCAAGCTGAAAAAAGCTGGATACCTGAAATATTTAAATTCTTCGGAGACTGGACATCAAGTATTGTTCCTCTCACTGAAAAAAATACTGTTTTAATTTATAGATGCTTTATTATGAACTGGAAAACTGCTTTTACCTCACAGCTTTGCCACTGGTTTGGAATATTTGGTCTCAGTTTCTGCTCACAAACTACCCTTCTCATATCTTCTATCGAAGGATCAGAAGGCACAACGTCATAATAAGGCAACTGGTATTCCTCAGTGATTCCTAGGAGAGATTTGTTGAATAGGTAACAGACAAAAATGCAAAGCTGCTGCACCAAATAGACTCTAATTGTTTCTGTAGGCAATAAAAAGGAACAGAGGGATATTTGGGGCTACCCTGCTCTTGTGGCTTCAAATAGGAGCACAAGCAGGTACAGACTGTGGGCCCCATTCTGATCCAGATGGTTATTCCAGATCGCGTATGCACACACATCTCTGGGCAGTCTGGTACCAACAGCTACTTCACGGAGGGCAATACTCAGCAATAGATTTCTACTTCCACATACTGCCAAGATAATCAAGAAGGTGAGGGGAGGTACACAATTCCTTTGGTTTTGTTGTACTTAACATAAGAGTAGTCTGGATTGCAAAAGAAAAAGGCCAGAAATCTCACCTCCAACTGAACATCTTCTTGCTATCTCCCAGTATACGAGACCAAGAGAGTATATATCTGCACGTTTGAACGACTCAAAGATGTTCATGTTCATCACATCGTCAAGTATCTCAGGAGCCATATACCTTTAAATATATAAAGAAAAGTTTGTTAGTGAAAGTTCCTACAAAAGAAAATAACTGTGCTGCTGTGTGAGGGGGCCAGATAACACAAAATCCTACATTAAAAAACAACAACACTGCTTTTTACAATGCTTCTGAGTGAATACAAGAAAACTGACCTCAGTGATAAATTTAATAATAAGAAATTAAAGACACTAACCTTCAATTTTATTCTGCTCCTGCTTTTTTCAGCCTCAACTACTAACAACTTTGCTGACGGAAGCAAGCAGTTTGGAAGTATGACACCGGGCCTTCCACATTGACATGCATCATCCTGATTCATCCAAGTTCTAGGAGTGGTACTCTAACTATATCCAGTAGTGTATTCTAACTAAGATTTCATCTAAAGAGTAGAACCACGTTCCAGTCTTGGTGACCAGCTCTAATCCTACCTGTGGAGGTAACAACTGCCTGTTCACTTAATGAACAGAAGAGCTGTCTTGAGCAGCACGAGTGGATTCATGCCTTTCAATGGTACTGCCGCTGTTGATGAGAAGAAAATTCTAAGGATAATCAATTTGTATTAGGATAAGGCCAGGATCAGCCTCTCCCTGCAGGGGAGCAAAGAGATACTGGATTAACAGGTCAAATTCCTTTTGGAAATCACAGAATATCTATGAATGGAAGAGACCTTTGTACCTTGTCTGGACCAACTGCCCTGCTCAGAGTTCCCTGTTAGCCCAGCTCCATCACTGCTCCCTCAGCCTCTCCTCCCAAGACAGATGCTTTGGTCCCTTCATCGTCTCCATAGCCCTTTGCTGCACCTGCTCCCATATGTCCATGTCTTCCTTGTATGCGGAGCTCAGACCTGGAGACAAGAGCTCCAGACATGGATGACTAGAGCGGAGAAGAGGGGAAGGACCACTTGCCTTGACCTGTCAGCAAGGTTTTTCCTAAGGCCACCTTTGCTGTCTCATGTTCAAATCCAGGAAAGGAATAGGGAGCTTATCCCTCCTTGTTTCAATTCTGGGCTGTTTTGTCACAAACAACTTTCTCAGAAAGTAGAACTGAAAAAGTCAGTTCAATGACAGAAGCACTTGGGACAGGGTCACAGACATTAATGTAATGTTCTTATGGTTGCCAAATAAATGGCAAGAAAATAAATAGCTGAATAAGGACAACTATGGATATGAAAGACACAGAACTTTGCAGATTAAAGACATGCCCATGTGCTTAACAACCACAGCCACATAAATACACAACACAGCTGAGTATTCCAGCCAGACAGTGTGCTTCCTCTTCACGTCAGCACAGAATCTGTTTTCACTGAAAGTTTAGTGATGAGCAAAGCAAGTGGAGTGGGTAAAGCCACCAGGAGCCTGAGGGAGAAATAAAGCTGTGTTCCTGAAGCAGAATGCCATCCCTGCAGTAAAACACAGGAAGGAAATGCAACTTCTCTAAAAGAACCTGAGAAAAGGCAAGAAAACTGCTGTACTGCTCAGAACTAGCACGTAGACATCCACGAGGTTGCTGGATAAGGAGTCTGAGCTAACATTGCTATTTATTGTCACAACTAGATATCTAAAGCTATGGGCACAGGCATAAGCACCAGACTGCCTGCTATCCAATACCAGAATTTAAAAGCAGGATTGTTAGCATCAATTTGTTTGCATAAACTTTAAATCCAGGGGGGAATATGTATGGTCCTCCAGTGTGGGAAAGCAGAGGCGTTTGCAGAAAAGTACTTCCACAACAGATGAGTAAGGAATAATATACTTGAGTGCCTTTACCTCTTTGTTCCCACTCGAGGATTCTGAGGTATGTCAATTGTATTTAATATAGAGTCATGTTTCACAGCCAGTCCCAAATCCGCAATAGCACAGGTTTCATTTTTCTTCACCAAGATATTTTTAGATTTCAGATCCCTGTGTGCAATAGCTGGTTTACCTGTTAACAAAAAAGGAAATGGCACCATTTTGGATGATAAGCATAAGAATTTTGATATATTGGGTAAGTAAACAAATGATTATACCCAATTTTGTTACCAAACATGTAAAAACATTAAAACCTGTTTTGTACTAAGTAAAGTTCAGCTAAATGCTATTAAAATAATAAAGACTAAAGGCATTTTTGTTCAAATATATGTATTTTAGAAATAAAACACAAAGAGAGAAACTGTAAAATCATGCTCGAGATTAATTAAATAATTCATTAGAAAACTCCTTTAACAGAGGCACTAACAGACATTCACCTAAACAAGTCAAAGAGGAGACAGATGACGAGTATTTTTTGAAATACTTGGAAAATTAGCTGCAGCACTCTACTCCACAAATTCAGCAGCTGACTGGATAAAGTGGCCACTTCATTACCACCTCAGTAGCAATGGAGAGTTTTGTTTTGCTGGATACAGATCAGTCCAATAACCCATGTATCACTAGATACTAAAGGAGGGGGATTTGTTAGGCTATCCCACATTACTTTAATTATGGTGCAGTAGAAATAGTCTTGAAGCTCATAAAATATGGGTTCTCTAAGTTGTAAGGATTGTTACATTTTGTTGGAAACATTATAGTCCTATTCCCTACTTATACTCTATCATATACATTTATGTTAATACTGTTTCTTGCAGTATAACATCATACAAGTGTAAAAAACATATAATGCAAAACCAACTAACATTTTTGTAAATACCCTTGGTGTTCCTTAAAATATTTTGAGAACAAGTGACAGGAAGACCAGTTACCTTGTGTGCCAACTATCTCCATATGAAGGTGTGCTAAACCACTGGCTATGGAAAGTGCCAGTTTAATCATACCATCAACAGTCACAGTGTTTCTGTTCAAATAATCAAACAAGGATCCTTGCTCATGGTATTCAGAGACAAGCCAGAGCTGAGTCCAAGTTCCATTATCTACCAAGAGAAAATAGGGTTATATACCTTTATATAGTTAAGAAAACAGCCAAGAAAGGGTAAATAAAATCAGGAGAATATTTAAGTCTTGCCCTGCTGCAGGAATGTTTTGAATACCAATGTTCTGAAAAAAAGAAACATTACACAAAAGGTCTGCAGGATATTATAAAGCACATAAACATCGGGATCTCTATACTTTAGGGAGCATTTTCCCAGAGCTCAGAAAATGCAGCGAGGAAACCCCATTTAGCACATGCTTCCAAAAGTCTGCCCATGGGAAGTCACTGCCACACTACAGCATCTCAGGGAGGGAAAAAAAAGGAGACAAGCAGGGGAGAAAAAGGGAGACAAGGAGGAAAAAAAAGGAGACAGGGAGACAAGGAAAAGAAAAGAAGAAAAAAAAACCACTAGGGATTGGGAAGTCTGACCTCTTTGGAGATCTTGGCTTCCCCCCTTCTCCCACTTGGCCTGTATAACCCCTGGACTTCTGGGCTGTCCTCCCGCTTTGGCCTGAATTTCCCATTTCTCCAGACTCTCTCCTGGCCCTGGGACCCCTCTCCTGCAGAAGCACTGTAGAACTGGCAGCCAGGGTAGATTTAGTATTTTACAGTAGACATTTTTTTTTCCAGATGAGAATAAACACTTTGGAAACTTCCGTAGTTCAAAGTTTTGTTTCTATTTGGGGAGAAGGTAGGGCAGGAAACAAAACCAAGTCAGAGGCAGGTGGTCAGAATTTCCAGCAAGATAGATATTTTGCTTCAAAGGCAGCTTTAAATTGCGAAATTAAGTTAGGAAATATAATATACCCTTGTTATCTGCAGCAATAAAACCCAGGATATTTTCATGTCTCAGCATAACCGTCTGATAGATTTCTGCCTCCCGAAACCAAGATCTTTCATCTCTTGAAGAAAAGATCTTCACAGCTACATCTTCTCCACACCATTTTCCATGCCAAACTTCACCAAATCGGCCTTTTCCTACTATTTCCTGAAGAACGATAGTTCTTGCAATTGTTCTTTGTACAAGCAGAGGCAAACCTAATATAAAAAGAAGATGAGTATTTGTGAAAGAATTCATAAACAATTTTTAAACTCTAAAGTTAGAGATTTTCTAGTGAGTTGTAACTCATAATTTTGTTTTCAAAGAGTACCTAAGAAAAACTGTATCTCAATCAAAATTTTCCATAAATAATATTTTTGAATTATATTTGCCAAGTGAATGCACATTAGCTGTGTCTCTAGTCAGCAAAGATGATCACAGTCATTCGGAAAGTTGCACGCAAGCCTTCCCTTCCACCAACCCAGAGTTTACTGAAAGATCACAGTTTATATATCTATAGTTAACTTCTGGTGCAGATCAGTGATAGACTGGCATCTATTAGTCTGTAAAAACATACCAGAAAACTCTCAATATACTCAATCTACTGAAAGAATTCAGTAGATTAGGTCAGAAAACAAAAATTAATCTGCTTCACAATAGCAAATGAAGTGGCCTTTCAGATGGAGAGGCCACTAAAATAAAATAAAAATAAAAATAAAATAAAAATAAAAGTCTGAAAAACTGCCATGTACCCTATGTTCTGCCAGGAAATCAGCGCAGCTTTGCTATTATGTTTCACAGAGGAAAAAAAATAACTGATTGATGAGTGCAGAGCTACTTTAGACTGCAGTAATCACACACAGAACAAAAAAAAAGGTTCAAATACAAAGCAGGAACTATATTCTCCTAGATTCAGAGACCTTGGCCTATATTCTGTACACCCACGAAGGTGCATGCACAGGTGCAGCAGCAAAGGTAACACACTTCGAAGTTGCAAGACCATCACCTGCCAGCGTGATCACTGTTCTGCCACAGAAACACCTCACCCTGAACTATGCATATCCTGGTGCTTGCTTTTATTATAATTTAGACAAATCAGTATTCCAGTGTGCGCATACAGACAGGGATAAGAACAATTTTTGCAAAAAATCATTTTTTTTTAATAAGAAACATTCAATTTCTCAAAGATAACAAATGTAAGGGTGAACTGCATACGTAGGTGCTAAGAAATATTGAGGACAATAGTTAATATCTCCTTTGTTTTAAAGGCACCCCCACGCTCTACCCCTGTGATAGCAGCCTTGCCAAAGCCCAAGTTATCCAGCAAAAGGTAGAGGCATCAGAATTATTGTCAGCCATACCTGACCTTATGGGTCGTCTTTAATTTTCTCTCAATCTTGCTACAGAAAATTGGACAAGGTGGATGTGCTTCCAATCCTATGAAATGGGATTTTGGAATTCCTATTTCATTTTTATATGTCTTTAATTTAACAACTTCTCAATAGCAACATAGGTATCATAGCAAATAGGATAATGGACATAGGAAAATATTAAAAAGAAAACTCTTGACATTCTATTCAAAAGAACCATTAAGAGTAATGCTTGGTACTGCCAAAAAAAAATCTTGAGCAGCATTCTGACTCATTCAGTTAAATTTAATATGTTTTATTATCAACTATGACATATTAGACAGCAATGTTTCATTTTATATTTAAGATTCTGCAGCAACTTTTTAAACTTTTTCCATTTGAAAAAAGTATCAACGCTGACATTTTCATTAAACTATTCTTATATGATAGAAAGGAATAACAATAAAATTCTTCCACCTCTTACCTCTGTGGCCAAGATGACCAGTCTACTATGTTGGTACAAACCTTCTTTACCATAGAACTTCTTGCAGGTTTAAGACGCTGTTAAAATAACCCCCCAAACACCAGCCTTTAGACAACAAATTTCAGATAGCTGCAGCAGTTATTTTTGAAATATATTTTTCATCCCTCTATGCATAAGATGGTCTATTTATATTTGACTTAAATTTGTATTTGACTTAGATATAGTGTGCTTAGCAATACATACATACCAGACCCGGATCCAGATGTCGTCATATCATAAATGAGATCTTTAAGTGTTTTTCCAGAGCTCACTAGATTGCACTCAGACAGGGGTTCCTCGACGTTTGGCTGCTTCTTCCTTCTGTACGCACAGCGGCGGCTCTGGCAGGTACAGACAGTGAGCACCACAACCAGGGACAGGATGCAGATGGGCACAGTGACCATCACTGTCAGCACCACGGGTCCTACGCTGGCTCTGCTTGGAGATTCAGAAGCTTTGCGAAGACAGAGGGGTGTGTGAGGTGCAGGAAAAAAAATAGACTGGAAGTTAAAAACTATGTATCAGGTGCTATATTAAAATTTAATTATTTATAGACTCACTTTTCAGATACATACATTGACAATGGGCTGTGGGGGAAAGCCTTTAAATCTAATGCAATTTATTAACCATGCAACAGTGGAGCAGAAGTCCTGCTATGGGTAAAGTTGAGTCCCCATGTTTCTGAAAGATTATTTCAGTATTCCAAACCAATACATTCAAAACTGGCTGTGATTTTAGGGTATATCCTGATTTACCCTGATTCTCACAGTTAACGGTTGAAGGCACAGGTACCTTCAGCAGTTTGTATAAGCCAAGGCAGGAGAAAAGTAGTGCTCATATGCCTGGACCAGCAAAGAGATCAGTGAGAGGCACCAGATTCCCAGCGCCTTCCTGACCTAGGGCTGGCAACGGCGAGATACAACAGGTGTGGGTTTTTGTTGGTAGTGTTTTTTCTTTCTTTCTTTCTTTCTTTTTTTTTTTTTTACATGTACCTTAGACTCAGAATTAAGACTGCAATCACCACTTAACCACAGGAGACAGTAATTCCTTATGAAAACGCTACTGAAGGCATTCAAGGAGGTGTGGCTTTCTGGAAGCACATTTAGAGGTAAGACACCCTCCAAACCATCCCTGAGCTGGCATCAAGCAGCAGCCATGAGCACAACACCTCAGACAGGTTAAACCACCCAGTACTTTCTCCACAGGACTCTGTCCTGCTGTATTTTCACTTAACCACTATTAAACTTGCATGGACTTCTCACAGCAAAACAGGCCGTCACTATCAGTCTTGCCAGCTAATCTCTCCACACTTCTCACAGTAACATTAAAGAGGGCAAACTCAGCCTACACATTTTCCTGCGACTGTAGTTCTAAGAATGCAGAGGAATGCTCTCTCCAGCCACACTGGCAAAACCCCGCTCCTCTGCAGCGCCAGGTCCTCGCCTGCCCTAAAGGGTTTCCCGAGTCTCCGTGGCGAGACGCCGGCTGGCGCAAGGCCCATGCGAAGTGCTGCAGGGCTGTGCCTGAGCTGGGCCAGCCACGAGGCCAGACCTGTGCCCCGTGTGCAGCGGCACACGGCAGTTCACACGCGAGTGGGCTGCGCCCAGCCTCAGCCCTCGCCTTGGCTTCATGGTTCTGGGTAGCCGGCCCGTCCCACACCTAGGCTGCTTACACAGTCTCAATGTGCTCTCCATATCTCAGCAGAAAACAAATCCTAGGAAAAACTTCATTCCCTAACACTTCATGCATAAGGAAATACAAACTTTTAGTAAATGAGACATTAGAAGGATTTACAAGATTTAAAACACTACCAAAACTCATGCTCATGAATCAGTGTTTTACAAGTAACGAGGAAGGAAGCTGCCCGAGATCATTTTCTATTTTAAAGTCATAAGGGAAAAAAACATGAAAGAGTTTATAGCAGTGTATTATTAAAGTACTCACTTTGCATGTGTATCACATGCACAAATGCCTTAAATTGACAGCTCTGAGATCATACTGAGCAACAAGCTCCAAACTGTGGATCTAAATACATACTTAGGAACGTGAAGCGCTTGATAGTGAGACGCATTTCCTAAGCTGTAATGTTAGCTCTGAAATAGTTGCAGAGAACAAAAATCCCTTCTCTCCTTTTAGGAAACTGCTAAGCAATACACACGCTATGATGTGGATTTTGGACTCACCGAGGCTTTGAGACTCTGGAAAACTAAAATAAGAGATCTGAGTAAGCCACTGGCTCCTAGCATTGACTGACATTCCTCTAGATAATATTACAATAGAAGTACTTTTTAAAATAGCATTTTCAAGTAATGTACTCCATACTTTAGAAGTTCCAGGAGCAAAGTTAGCTAAGCAAAGTTAACAATTAAAAAAAAAAAAAACTACACGCTTTTGAGAAAATAAAGTGTTAACAACTGATGGCTCTATGTCTACTCACAGCTTACAAATCAAAATTCTGGAAACAAAGTTATTACATCTGCTCCATGGAGTTTCTTTCAGTAGTCTTAATTAGGACACTTGAGGGTTGCAGAGCTGTAAGAGGATTTGCAAGCAAATTCTAACTTTATCGTGACTGCTTCTTGCCAACCCATTAACTGCGATTTCTTAAGCTGTTTTTAATTATGACTCAATGTTTCCACACAGCAGTTTTCCTCTGAAGCACTTGTGAAGTGTAGTAAGCAGGTATCCTGTATCATATGAATAATGGTGTGTTGCTGGGCTCTATAAATTGTACAGCTAATCCTGTTACACTGAACCAGATGGTAAGAGAAGATGCTTATAGCTCTTAGGGGTTGGCTTTGCGTATGCTGAATGCTATAAAGAAGATATCCATGTATAGAAGAGTACACAGTAAGTATGATAAGTTGAGCCAGAAAAACAGGGAGTTGCATACATCACTTGCATGCATTTAGTCATTTTTATTCATGTTATAGGTAGCAAACCTGTACAGGCAAGAAAAGAGTAGTAATTGTTCTTACATGTTCAGATTGGGTGGTCGCAAATACAAAGTTGGCTATCTTATTATCTTAAAGCTATATATATATCTTAACTTTATAGATATATAGCTATATAAAACTAAGTTTCTAGGACACAATATATTAGTTCCCTTTGTTTTCCTTAACTGTTCTGCGTGCTGCATGTTGCATTGCTGCTGTGACGTTTCACTCTGCTTTCACAGAGACTGCACAGGCTGTGAGTTCAGGTAAGCAGCTAACAGAACAACTGGGTCATGACAAAAGGGCAAAGTACTGAGGCATGGAGCAAGGGGAGAGGAATGTGGGTTAATAAAAGTGCTTTTATTACTGGACTCACATGATGAACCTAAAAAGGTACCCATTTTTGAAGTCTTTTTAATATTGAAATCATACTGTCTTACGTTTATTATTCCATGTCACCTATTCTGCTAGTCCAGGTTTGGTTCAGAGATATGCAAACAGAACTAAGCAACATATAGGCATCAGGCAAAGGATGACAATATTTATGCACTTGCAATGCACACTTTGTACATTTAAACTGTTGCAAGAGGTTTTACTGCAGAATTTCAAGGTAGGCTTTTTCTTTCCCAGTGCCTTAAAAAAAAATAAACGACAACAAAATCAGTATTACCAAGAGAAAAAAAAAGCCTCTAATTCTAAAAGAAAACTGATCTGACACATTTTTACTGAAAATGTCTACTGACACAATTCGTCTTGTTAAAGAACTGCAGCACAGGCATTGTGCCTCAGCCTATAGAGATGTTTTTCTCCTCTGAGCAGGGCATTTTCAGAGCCAAGTCATCGGTGAGGCAGGCTGGAGGAACCAGCGAGCCCAAGGGGGATATGGTGAGTGCAGCCGGCCACAAGCCAATTTTGTGGTTCTTGGATATGAAGCGCACAAAACACGGTTCAGTCGGGAGGACAGATGAAGGGATATGGAGACAAAAACTCATAGGCCATTCCGAGCACTCAGGGCAAGACCTCCAGAGTGAAGAAGCAGCAAAATTTACAGAACACTCTCACAGCAGCTCAGGAGTGGGACAAAGCGTCAGAAACACAACAGAAGCTAACTTTTTAACTGATGTAGCTACAGTTGATCAGAACAGAATCAGATCTCCTTTCAGATGCTGCCCTATGTTGAAAGGGTTCAAAAGGCAAAAGGTAAGCTATCAGTGGAATTGAGGCCCCTTTGCAGGGGGTCTCAACTGGGTGCCAGGGAATGGAAGAGACCTTAACTGCCTAGTGAGGTTTCCTGCAAGAGGTCACCTGGAGCCTGCGTTCGGCACCCTTCAGTCTACTGGCTACACGAAGGCTGAGCACAGAGCAAGGTTGGTACCAGAGGCCCCAGTCCTCTCCAGTACTTCACGGAACAGAGGGGAGAACCAAGAAGGAGCAGCACTGGCCTTTCTGCTCACAAGAGCTGCTCGTCCTTGTCTGCCCCTGCAGCCAGCACCGCAGCCCAGCACACGGCACCTGCACACGTGGTCCTTGGACTTCCCACAGCAACAGCCGCGTGCCAAGGAGGTAACACACGGCACTGGTGCAAACCCACCAGACAAAGCACAAACAGCTATTACAGGACAAAATCACCAAGTGTGCTAATGTTTAAAGCAATTGTGCAATATTAAGCACTTTGGGAAATAAGAAAATCTCTCCTGACTACTTAAACTATTAAATCAACTACATTAATCATAACATTTTGCAATCTTATTTAGAATGCACTGTTCAATGCCTTGTGGATCAAAAATAGAAGCTGAAGATATGTTGCCATGTATGAAACAAATATAGCACATCTGGCAAAATCCAGCAGTTTCACAATATGCTGTAGTCATATCCCAAGTTCTGCAAACAAGAGTACTTTAAGTAGCAAAAAAAAAGAGACATTTTCTCCCCTCCAATAGAAATGACATTATTATTCTCACATGCTTTGTTTGCCTTGTTTTTAATATTTAATGGCTAATTTAAGACTTTTAGAAGCCCTAAAGTATGCATGTTTAAGTTCCTAAGCTACACAGGGGTAAAAAAATGTGTTCTTTCAATGTATTAAGAAAATATATCGCATCTAAAGCAAGGGTCTAATCAGAGGTACCAAATAATTTTAGAACAATTTAAAAACATGCTATTTGGACTAGAGAGTAGAATTATCTTTCTCCAGTCTCCATAATGACTGTAGACTCCAACAACCCCCTCTCCACATTCAGAAATTAATGAGAACAGGTATGCTTTATGATCATGAAGTTTAAGTAAATAGGTCAGAGAAACAGCTACAAGTTAGACAGTTATCTCAACCAGACTGCTTGATTAGCTCTTTCCCTTCTCCCATCATCGGACTCTCTGTCTCATGCTTAAATGGCTGTATTCTTACAAATCCCTTCGGAAAACATCAGTCAGGACAGCCAAGACCTACAATAAATACACAAAATATCTGCAGAACAATGCATCCATGCAGCAGCTACAATGGACTGGAGCACTGCCTGCAGGATTTTTTCAAAGAGAATTTTAAGAGATCAGTCCAGTTTTTGGCTTATCATAAGAATTGCACCAACAATACATCACTGAACTGCATCAACATGAAGATCCAACAGATTTACTGCATTTGAGAGAGGCAGTCTAATTTCTGAGCAGTTTTGCACCACTATAATCTGTGTTAAGAATCCATATTTGGGGTTAAGAACAACTAACCTCCTAACTGCCAGATAAAGACTGTTTGATTCACTGGCTGCTATCTTCTGGACAGCTATTACTGCATTCTAGCATTTTTCTGCACTGGTCTAACTTGCTTCCATGGATCACATGTTCTCCAGAAGTTTCTCATCAGGCTCTGCAGTGACTGGAAGGCTAGAAACCCTCTAGATACAAATAAGTTCATCTCTAGAATCTTTTACTTCCCATTCTTTTTTTCAGTTCTGCCGCCATCCACAGCACATAAAATCACCTTTTTCATTATAAAACAATATGGAAAACAATCAAATAAATAAAGTTGCTACTACTGGTTCCAGCAGACTACTTATAAAAGCTGCCAACTCCAGCAGTTGAACCCTAGCAGAGGTTTGCAGTACTGAAGAAAAAAAAAATACAAGTGGCCACATAGGTAGAAGAATACGTGCATCTATTTCCCTTCCTCTTCGCCGCCCCCCCCCCCCCCCCCCCTTTTTTTTGGGTCATTCCCCATTTCCCCTGTTTTTATCTATCACTAACCTTTTAGAAAAGTTAGGGAAGTGCTTTGTTTCTGTATTGATTGTCTGCACTTTCCTCCTATGCTATTCTTGGACCAGGCTAGTACAAGGAAAACCAAGTGAAACCTTTTGATCCTGTTCATTAACAGATGATGAACACCAGGATTAAAGGAAAGGCAAAGTCAGAGACTTGTCTTCCAGCAGAGCCTGCTTTTCTAACTCCGTTCAAGACATGGGAGAAAGTTTTCAAGCTTTTACTATAACTGGGGAAATTTATCCTCATATTTTATTTAGAAAAATATTTGTTGTTGCAGTTTCTTCCAACATTCAATTAAAGAGATTTCCCCTACAGTTTGTATTGAAATTATAAATGGGGTTTTATTCTAAAACTTACAGGTTAAAGGATGATTTTTCTCATTTTCTGTTTTAATGTGTACTTGCATAACTTTTTCTACTAAATTATCTGTTTTTTTTTTAATACCAATACATCTATGCATTCCATTTGCCTGAAAAGGAAATGGACCAATTCCTTGGTGCATTTTTCAAACCGATAGGTAAATGGAGTGTAATTATTTATTCATGCAAAACATACAAATTATATTTAAAAAAAAAAGCAGAACATTGCATATTTTTTTAATCTCTGGCTCTACAGATGTTGCCCCTTCTGGACGCATCAGAGTATACAAGAGATCATTCTTTCTACGTTACCTTTTGCTGGAATCACAGAGGAGAGAATAAAATAATAAAAAAGAAACCTTTAGCAGGAAAACTTTTACAAGTAATTTTTTCTGTGCTAAAGTTTCCCATTTTCCATCAACTCAGATGTGTAGGTGTACACACTCAATATTTTTCCGCCCAGATCCTGAGGTTTTCTTCAGCCAGTCCATTGAATTTTATCACAAATTTACAAACTTACCTACAACCACCCAGTACATTTAGTATATGTAAAAATGGAAATGTAAAGTTCAGTTTCATCAAGTCCGCTGAGACCACGAGGCTAGAATGACAGCATGGTGATTTTCGCCCCGCATTTCTAACCATACTGCCCCAGCAGTTTCTTCTTACTGTGACAATCCAGCACCTTCCTACCGGGCAGCTTCTGTTTTCTTCCAGTTTTTTTCAAAGCTTCAGTATTTCTCTCTTGCATCTGCTATTCTGCTAACAGCTGGTATAGTGAGACAGACACCTGTCATCTCCCACAAATTAGAAAGTATTTTGTTTTTCTTTCTGTGCTATGATTCTGTCTGACTACATGAAGCCAAAGCTGAAGCTTCACCATGGTTTCCTGACAATCTTCTACCCCCTAAACAGATCACAGACAACAACAGCTTTCAACAGAGATGTCTACCACGATGTGAGTAGTCCTGGAATGGCTTCTCCTTCATTCATCAAGGACCTTTGCAGCATAATGACTGCCATAAGGCAAATTATAACACTGCAGAATATAATGGGCCTTTTGGAACTAAACATAGGCCTAAGAGCCTTTCCATTACTGGATTAGTCTGAAGTGATGGAAACACAGGGATCTGCTTGCACAGGGAGGAGAGGCATCAACACTGTCCCCTCCGAAGGGTGCAAGGCACTGCTCCTCCACAGCTGGAGGAGGTCAGAGCCAAGTGGCCCCACCCAAGTGGGAAACGATGCAGGGTGCTGCTCTGGAGAGTAGGGGAAAGGTCTTGCCTTGGGAAGAAGCATCAGTGCTGTCACCGTCACTCCAAAGGGCAGTGACCATGTGAGCTCTTACCTGGGCTGTGGGGACTGACACCATGAGACAGCCAAAAAAGCAAAACAAGAGGAGGGCTCTCTTTAGCTTCACTTGGGAGGAACCTGCACTTACAAGGATGCAGAATTTGAAGTCATCAGCATGGCTCTGCGATAAATTTCCATCTCTTTCCTTCCAAAAAAAAGGGCATCAGTTCTTTCCAAAGCTCAACCAAATCTTTAGTACCATGAAACCATGAACCAATTCTAGAGAAAGGATTCAGGAACTGAACCCCAGCAAAAATACCAGAGGTTGAGAAAGTCTTACTCACTAGATCCAGTAACAAAATGTCTGTGTTTCATGTTAGCAGTTGCCAAGTTGCCGCCTCAGGCTTCCTCAGGCTAAGGACACAGTTGAAGCCAATGCCAGCTTTGCCTCCTTGGAGAAGAGCTGGGGAGCAGCCTGCACTTACTGGTACCTTGGCTCAAACACCTCTCCTAGCATAGCCTGATGGAAGCATCAGGCTTAGAACTCCTGGTCGTCTGCTCCAGAAGGGTGGTAGATGAATCTCTGTCACTAATAAACAGACTCATGAGAGGGAATCTGTCTCAGAAGGGGAATGAGGGCAAGATTGCCAACACTGTCTTTCCAAAAGACTTGGAAGGAGAGCACAGCAGTGTTTGAGCTATTGCAGATCTGAAATACGGCCTGATAATCTTGTGTGGTGAAAGTCAACAACTTTCAGAAGTCTCCTAGATCTTATTAGGAACTCCTTAAAGTAGCCTGCAACATGCCAAGGTAGGTGAGAAAATTCCCTGGAGGCACAGCCACTGCAGAAGCGACACCCAGGTCATACGCAACAGACCTGTAATGACAATGGCCACTGACCGAGAAGCTCATCTCAAGGCACAGACTGGCCCAGAAGTGCTCTGAGTGGTCTGATGCTGGCAACAAGCCCTCCCAGCAGTGAACACAGGAGCCTTCACCAACTCCGTGATGTACTGTGCTCATTACCGAAACCAGAGCTGCCTCCAGTTTTAATCAGATAAGTTAACAGTATAAGGGACAACGGGCTATTTGCTACAGTGCCTCTGTTTACAATTTCTTGTTTTCAGACATGAAACCAAGATCTAGATTTAGATTTTGAGTGTCATATAAGATGAGAAGTCAAACAAGTTAAAACACAAGCTGAACAAGGTCTGGCCTAAAGAGTTGGGAAATTTCAATTTCCTGAGTACAAGTTTCCATCCAAAAATCCAGCCTACATAATTGTATTCAAGCTGTTTTTTCTATTGTATGTCACTTACCATAGGCCAAACTGCTGTCACTGAACCTATGACACCAGCACTGGTGGCAGCAGGGCAGGGTCTGGAGCTCTGCAGAGCAGCTGCCGGTGAAGATGCTGTTTGACATCCTGCAGGCCAGACCAAGTGGCACCTTCACAGTCCGGTGGCAGACAAGCATCGCCGTGTGCTGGAGAGCAGCGCTCCTGCTCTACGCAGGGGTGCCTGGCGTGGGAGCGCGTGGCAGGACACCCTGCACCCCGTGCTGCACACCTCTCTGCCACAGCCCTCACAGGGCACAACTGGCTCTGCACCACATGGAAAAGGGCTCTCAGAGAAAGCAGCGCACGAACAACACTGGCACTGTCAAATTTTCATCTAACATAAATTCTCCCAAATGTTTAGAGCAAAGGGTTTAGGCTAAAAATTACATAAGTCATTCTCTCTGATACTGTAACATAAAACCAGAGGTTTTGCAACTACCAGTTCAAGTGTTAAAAAGACAGAAATGCCTCCAATGCTCATCTGTGAATAGCAGTATTCTGCCAAGACCCCAGAATCCCTGGTTAAAAATGGTGGTATTTCGTTTCTACAGTTCTAGAAGTTCTTCAGTTCTTCAATTACCTGCAAGAAAAATACTAAAGTGATCTTCCTTCCTGCCACATACAACTGGAAAGACTAGATAAATGGGTACAGGCTTCTCAGCTGTTATGTTTCTACCTAGCCCATGTCCTGCAGAGGGGTTCTTGGGACCCTTCCTTTTCTTTATTTATCTCCTCAGTTTTCTGCAGTCTTCCAGTGCAGTCACCAACACCATGTCCTCGTTATTTGTAGTGTACCTAGAGACCACTTCACACTTGCCATGTGCTGCCTGACCTGCTCTGCTCTATCCTCTCCTAGTTCTCCTTCCCCAAACATCCTTCCTCCCGCCCCCACAGTTAGAGTCAATTCCTTTCAGGCCCATCTTTTAAAACCATTTTTTCCAGAATTACTTATCCTCAATTCCTCCTCCTCCATGGTCTGCCTTCCTAAATCTTAAATGAAATATACAGTGTTCCCAGTGACACACTGCTTTAATTTTGTTATGTGATATATAATAGCAGCTTCAAGTGCAAGTGGTAAATCAATGCATAATTTACAAATACATCTTATTGATCTGTAACATATCTTACTAATGTAAGTATATAAAAAGGTATTATGTGACAAAGTAATATATTTGACAACTTATTGCCAAAAGCTTGGATTAAACAGAATTAACAGAATTAAACTCTTGGAGTGAATAAAATTTATCTATTAAATCTAAAAATAGTACAAAAATGTATTTTTAAAAAGCTCTGAATCAAGTTTCATTACACAATTTTGAGGCTGGTAGACTCTAGAATTGCTTCAACTTTACAAAGTACAGAGCTTCTGGAATTATAAATCTTCCTCTGTCTTAATAGGAACCAGGAATTTTATACCTTCTTAAATCTGCTACATGATAATCAATGATACCAGTTTAACACTGAACACATGCTGCCAAATGAGCTACTAAAATAAATCACAAAACCCAAAAGTTGAACAAGATTACTGAAACTACAGCAGACAAAGATTTCTCCTAGCAACAACTTAGCAGCTTTATTCCTTTTCTTTCCCCCATCAAAAACACACACACACACTCTATAAGCCCATATGAAACATATGCCACATTTGCCTTTGCGATTACAACGAAGCAATTAAAACACATTGTTTCTACTGTAGAGATATTCAAACATTAATTGCAATAATTTCTCAGTAACCTGGATCACAAGCATGTGGGATTCATCAGCTTTACAGAACTCTAGAAGTAAATGGCAATATGAGGAGAGAAGCTTGTTACAAGGCAAAGGGTGTTGTTACCCCTCTCAGTGGTCAGAAATTAAAATGTCTGTCCTAAAACACGTGAGTAGATTTCTGATGTAAAATTAGCTCTGAGCATCTCCAGTTAATTTCCTACTTTTCAAAACTTTCTAGTCCAGCTTTGTAACTAGAAGATTAAGAGCAGGTCTTTTAGGTTGGAAATGGAGAGGCTGTAGACTGTACATCTCTTAGGCCACTGTAAGGCTTTCATTATTTGCCTGTAATAGCAAGTGTATGAAATGCTCTGTTCAATTAGCAACATAGAACTCTCAGTTTCCCCAAACCAACCCATGGCTGCTGTAACACAGGCCACTGCTGATCCCTGCCTCATGGAAAGGCCCCAGCCTTCACCATATAGAAACTTCCTAAGATCTAGACAGCCAGTCCAAAACAAACTCATTTGAGATATGCCTACAAAAACTGTAAGATCATAAATCCATTCCTTTCAGACACCTCTCTTCATCCTCAGGATTAATGCGTTATAGGGTACCACAGGTAACATCTGGAATATTTTTAGAAGAGAAAAGAATTCACTGTTTCCCCAAAACAGTTACCAATTCATTTATTTTTCCAATTTGAAATAAGTTGGGGGCGGGGGAAAGTCTTTAAAGTCAGCCTTTAAAAGGCTTATTATTAGCTAACTCACAGTCCTGTTCTCTGTTCAGTGTTTCTATCACTCTTGTCCTTTCACAAGTACTTGGATACTTTATTTGTGAGCCACTTACCTATGGGTAGGCGGAGAGTTATGTTGTTGCAGAAATCAGTGTAGCAGCACTCAGTTTTTGTTATGTTTTTAGAGCTGTGGCAGAAGACTTGAGCATTCAGTTCTGGAAGGGAGACACACGACTTTATCACTTCTTCCTTTCCATTTGTGAGCATGACGGAAGCCCAGCACGCTCCCTCGGTGTGGCAGGTGAAGTTGGTGTGCTCACACAGCTGGCACACACACTTCAGACCTGAAAAAACAATTTTTCATTTTTCGTGAGAAATAGAAGACAGAATCCCGTTTCCCATGTGCCAGGGAAGCTTGCTAGGCACCATGGCTGCCCATGACAGCCTCCCAGGCAGCTGCAGGTCCAAGCTACCGGAGGGAGCAACGAGCACATGGGGTCAGGCGGCACAAGGTCTCACACCATGGCTCCACGACAGACACAGCTATGTTAAACTGAGGGACAGACACGGCTCTCTTAAATGTCCCCTGGACCTGAAATGACATCAGCAGTCCCTGCACTTAACATCCAGGCTTCACAAACCACTGGCTATTCCACACCTGCACCTGGCTGCCTGCCCGTTACAAACACGCAGATCTTGCCAGGAATGCAGGACCGTTCATGTAGTAGCAGCTCTGAGTAACCTCTAAGATGCAAAGAAAAAAGGGTAACATGCATCACCTTATAAAGAGGTGCAGAAAGTCATGGTGGGCTTCCCCTCTGTACTTGGAGATGATGCACCTTCTTCGGTAAAACAGTTGCTCAATTTCTTTAGACACAAGAATTACGTGACTTCTAAGTTTTCCACATTTTCCACATCTTCATGTTTTACAAAATCAAAGAGAAACACATTTAACCAGTAACAGTTATATTAATCAGGCTTTACCGACTCTTTTGGGGGAACAAGAAGAGGGAATCAAAGCCACATCAGAGACCAAATGCTGACAACATGTTTTGCTTTGTTTTCTTCACCTACTTTATAGTAAACAATTTCTGCTTGTTTCATGCCAAGTTTAAGAGCCTGTATACATGGTTACATATGATATATAAGACATCTTAGCCTTTGGTTGAAAGCAGTTTTTAAAGCCCTTCCTGAAGTGCATTTAGTACCAGTTCACCGCAGCTTTCTTTCCCATCCCTGCTCCCCAAACCACACTCAGTCTGCATGCACTAGGCTAGGCAGAACTTTGCAAGATGAAGCATTGCTCTGCTTGGGGGATCCAAGGTTTAAGAAAAAAAATGAATAAAATAATTCTGTTCTTACAGTTACTTAAGCCAATCTCCTTTAATGGCAGATACGGGATGGGGCAGTGTCTGCTTTCCCATTAAAGATAGCGCAGGACCACAAGCTGCACAGCACGCGCAGCAGGAGAGCAGCGAGCTCTGCATGCAGACAGCGTCCAGGCAGCTGGCACAGCCCGAGGAGCAGCCTCTGTTCCAGCACATTCCCTGACCAAACTGGGGCCTCAGCTGGACTCTGCCAGCATCCTAAGCTGGCAAACCACTAAGATTTGTTTATGTGAGAAAGCAAACCTTTGGGCCCCCAATGTAATTTTATCACACCTTGCGTTCAGTTCGAGAAGAAAATGAACTGCAGCTGCAGCTGGGGCTGTAGTTTGCCTGTGGCAAGAATAACAGGAACTCCAGTCTTAGGCAGATGCTCAGAATGACCTAAGAACTCTGGACAGACGTCAGCAGGAAACTGATTCGTGCTTCTGTGACACTACCTGTTTTCTTTATAACAACCTTCACTCTGCACTACACTTTAGAAATAGCAGCTTGTTGTATTTATCTTCTGCTCAGGCCCACAACAATCTTCCTAGGCACCATATGCTCATGTTTATCCTGAATTCAGGATATGTTAGGAACCATATCATTACGTGTTTGCCTCAGCTTTCCCTCTACACAGAGCGGTGAGCACAATCATCCAATAAAAGTAGCAAGTGATTCCTTTTTCCTTGAAGACATCATCACAGTCCTAGGAGAGATGCCAGGAGCAAGAGTCATCAGATCAATAGAAAAAATAATCTAGCAAGAGAAAGACAGACATCCTCAACAACACTGCAGAATAAGAGTTACTTGACAAATTAAAGACTGTTAGAAGCTTCTTCAGTACTTCAGATAGGCCACTATGCTGTTTTGCCCCCTTCTCACTAAATATAAATCTAAAACTAGGGTGGGAAACAATCTGTATAATGTCGTCCAAAGTAGATAATTGTTTTATCCCCATCCCAATATTCTGTGTATTTCTTGAGAACACTGTTCAGTGCTGCTCCAGTTTACCCATTACAATTTTCTTTCCTAAGCTTTCCTTTTCCTGCAAAGCACTCTCCATCCTGTGCTCTACAATCCAGCGGCAGTGCAAGAAAATTCTGCGATCCCACACCACAAGCTGCAGTTTCTGCTCTGGTTCGACTCTTTTGCTGTCCCACAGAGGCTAGCGATTCACCCCCAGTTCACAGAGCACATGGGTATCCACATGAAGACGAAGACCTTCCTTTGTATTTCACAATGCTCAAGCCAACATAACCTTTCAACCATGCCTCCTTGTCCAAGTAGCCGTTTTATGGCATGACCACGCAAGCGTTGCTAAGAAACCCATTAGAAAAGTATAGAAACGTCCTCTCTATTCCTAGAGACAGTCGTGACAATGTTATTAGCGGTGTTATTAGCAATGTTGTGTGGGGGAAAGGCAGAACATTCACAGCAGCACAAACTAGAGCAGTAAAATACAGTGATGGTGGAGCAGCTAAAGGAAAAAATGATCAGAGGCAGGAAGAAAGTATGTTCCTCAAGTTTCGAAATAACGCACACTTAATCCAGTAAGGAACACGACTTCTTTATTTACTCAAGCATAACAACAATTCCCTTAAAATGTTGCACTCTCTTGTTCTTGAGAAATTAGGAGAAAGTGAACAACTGAAGTATTTCAGTGGCCTCAAAGCTATGTTAGGCATCCAAATCCGGTTACCAGGGGTTAGCAACTCTTTCAGTATACAGCTCTCCAGCAGTCAGTAACCGCTCTGCATCTCTTCATCTGTACCCCTCAAACCTCGCGTCCCAAAGAGAGATCGCCTGCACCCCTGCAATGCCCTGGAGGGCATGGAGTTGGCAGTGACCCTCCGCAGGGCTGCAGACAAGGGCAGCGAGGGCAAACACAATCATACACCTGGAGCTCACTCCAGCAAGGATGGCAGTGCTCCGGGGTGATGAGGAGGGGTATGTAATTTCTTTTGTTTTGTAAGATGAAGCATGGCATTTTTCTTAGTCTGTACAAGACCCAAATGAACAAGAAAAACTAACAACCAACAGAGGCAACAGGGATGTGCTGTCAAATACACACAGAAAACAACTTTTAGATACGGAAACCGTAAGGAAAGAGGTGTTCCTTGTTTTAGTATTTTTAAGATAGCAGTAGTTTAAGGAAATTTGTTTTTGTTCTCTTTTTGCTGTTACTGCAATAGGAGTTGAGATTACAAAGCAATTTCTTGGATGAAACCCACTATGAACCAAGGACAGAGCAATTTGCTTTTCAGAGCAGAATTTAACCTATGTAAAAAACAGCTTTTTTCTTTTTAGTTTTCCGTGCAATCATAATAAAACCCAGAGTTCAGGCAACTACCCTGTGAAATCAGCTTATGCAGCAGGAAGAACTGAACCTGCAGTGGTTTCAAAACGAACCAACACAACCAAACAACAGAGGTTTTTTTTTACTAACACTTCCAACAGTTTTCTTGCACATGTCTGTTTCAAATACATGAATCACCAAATACCCAAGGAACAAGAGAGGAATGATAATATAGGTGAACAACAGGTTGAAGAATCTGAGTTTAGACGGTTTAATGAGAGCAGCTAATGGAGAAAATGCAGACACTATATAATAATGCATCATCAAAAGTTAAATGGAAAGAATCTAAGCTAATAGTCTCGGACTAAACGAAAATTAAAAACTAGGGTAAAAAAGCCCCAGAGTCGCTATCACTTATGAATCACACAACGTTCTACATTTTAACTCAGACATTTTTACTATACAGAGAGATTAACATGGTATTAATCCTCTGTTAAGTCATAATCTAGTTATCTGCAATACTCAGCAGGTTCTTATTGTGACTATACAGTAGAAGAGGATTTCAAAATTAAATTTGAAAATAAACATCTAAGCAGCGTTACTGTAATTGTCTTTAATCTTGATGGGAAGGAAAACTAAGTACTGATAACACTCACATTTTCAATCATCAGTGCAGACATTCTGGGTTGTGTGCTTCTCAGTGCAATTACATTTTATATCTCAACTAAGATATTTGGGGCTCATTTAAGCACAGTTGCATAGCGGAGCCTGGTTCTCTAAACCAAAGCCTGCACTGCATCCACTCTTCAGGTTACCTGCAGCTCCCAGCAACAACTGACCACAGCGTGCTGTGATACGGACTTGATGTACCCACAAGCTGCGAGTCCGGGCCTCAGGAAGTCAAGGCTCCCCAAGGAC
The DNA here is from genome assembly GCA_013389825.1 of Crypturellus undulatus. Lineage (NCBI taxonomy): Eukaryota > Metazoa > Chordata > Aves > Tinamiformes > Tinamidae > Crypturellus > Crypturellus undulatus. The sequence goes on from VWPW01029368.1 coordinate 1,001,502, forward strand.
GAGGGGACCCAAGGAAGCCTGAGGAGGCCAAAGGGAGTCCCAGGGGGCCGCGAGGCACCTGGCTCACCTTGCAGGCAGCTCGTTATGGGGCTACAGTAAACAGTGTGGACTCTTGAGTGCGGCGCGCTGGGGCAGTCAAGGCAGCTGCAACCCAGCTCCCAGTGTAGGTGTCCTTGGGAGGAGTCAGCAGGAATGCTGATAACTCACCAAGCGTGAAGAAACCCGGCTGTCATGAGACTGAGCTGTCCAAATCTCCTAACAGGGGTTATCCCATTCATCTCATGACAGCTGAGATAAAGTGCCGGTGCGAGCTAGGAGAGGGGCTGGCTTTTCTCCCGAGGACAGTGTTGTCAGCAGCATCCACACAAGCTCATGCTGTCCATCGTACTCCGTTGATCTCCACAGGGGAACAGATAGGACACTAGGAAAATTTGCTGAGGACAGAAAAACTGAATGTGATTTCAGAGCACTGCAGATGCACCTCACCATGCTGAATGATCAAAGTCAGGTGAACACAAGCTATTTTGTAGGAGAAAAAGAACTTTAGCTATTTACGTACAGCAATAGACCCGATTTTAGCTGTTATCTCTCAAAATAGTTTGTGTCACCTTTTGTTACAGCTCTTGAGAGTATCAGCCCAGCACTCAAGAAGAGTATCATGATGAGGAGAAAACAACAGAAAAACTAGCACCACATTTTACTCTTCAGGATTAGTTCTGGTTACCCATTTCAGAATGACGCAGGAGAGCTAGAAAGAAGAACAAGAAAGAAGAATTAAGCAGCTAGGCTCATTTGTGTGAGAGGCAGATTAGGAAGATGAAAGAGTTTTATCGAGAAATTACAGGTCATATCGAGAAGGCTAATGGTATCGGCTAATCATTATTTCTCATAACTTGAAAGTTGCCACGCACCATAGATGTTATCTATCCTGATAATTCATGATAAGCAAGAGCAAACACTTCTTTCTCATTCTCCCTTGGCCAACTGATAGGTGTAAATATTGTTCTAGGTATCTGGTAGTATGAAGTATTAGTGTGTTCAAAATGCCATTAGACAAAACCAGCTTTACAGAAGAGAGATTGATAGAAACTGTTAGACTCGACAATCCAAACGCACCTTCTGACTCTGAGCTAGGCTGCAGGCTGCCAGGAGCTGCCCATACTAGCTGTGCTGATACAAGAGCACCGGCTGCACTCTGAACTCGCTGCTGCTCTGGCCCTTCTCCTCCATTATCTGCCCCACGACATCAGCGACCAGAACAAACGCACTGCTTCAAGCCTGCGAGCCCTTCCCTGTGCATGCAGCTGGAACACCGCCAACACAGGAGGGAGGCGAGAAACGTTAGCCTGGAAATACGGAATGAAATCTGCCAGCCTTTACCTGGAAAAACAGAACGAAACCCTGCCAGCTTTTATCTGCAGCAAAAATAATAAGCTACTGCTCTGAAAATGATCAAATGTCATCAGCTTATTTTTTTGTAATCTATTACTTCAAAAGTGGAAATTAGAATCTCAAACAGTTGGCAAGTCTTAAAAACATCTTGTTTCTTGGTTAAGTATTAAACGTATGAAAGACAACCCTATTCAGGGTAGGAGTAATAGTGGATTAACAGCTCAGTATCATCTACTGCAGGAAAAAAAAAAAAATAGAGGGCTGTCCAAAAGAGAACCACAACAGCTATTCCAAAACTGAAGAAGTTGTCTTAAAGAAAAATTTCAAATAATTACACTGGTTTGATCTCCTAAAAATATATACAAGAAGTGATTTTATTAACATGTGCAGGTATCTTAATTTTGAAAGCAAAATACTGGATACTCAAGATCCCTGCTCTAGAAAAGCATTACAACTGTGAACAAAAAAACCTCCACAAACACTGACAAAAGGGGATGGAAACTGAGGCCAGATACTTAAATTAAGACCAACTGAGCAGGGAGGAAGGAACAAAAAACAACACTGACAGGTATTTACTGGTGAAATAAACTGCCAAGGGACATTCTCTAGCATTTTATTTGCCTCAAATAGGTTAGTATCTTTTGTAAAAGCTCGGTTTTATGGAACATAAGCAGTGCAACAGAACATTAATGTAAGTGGTCAGATTTACTGAGCAACAGAAAACCTGAAAGGGTGATGAGGAGATCTGCTGGTGTCAACCTAGCAGGCGCTGGTGGCAGAGCCAGTGGAGGGGCTGAAGCTGGGCACTGTGCGCAGCTATGCTGCCAGGAGGGGCAGGCAGCTAATAATTAAAGGGCTAGAATGAACTGCATAAAAAGAGTTTGTAGCACTGAAAGGTGAACACAGTTAATACTTCTGCTGCCTTAGTTTGAAGAGGTATTTTACATTTAAGATGTCACATTGACTCCATTTCATGTTTTCAAAGTTTCTTACCAGTGAAATGTAGTCCATCTAATATGGCCTGCGTTTTCACACACACACACAAAAAAACAAAACAAAACAAACAACAACAACAAAAAAACACACACGCCATTACTGAAGAAATTTAAAATGAAAAATTTATGTAAAAAGTACTATATTCAGAATATTTAGAAACCTAAAATATCTTCCTACCAAACATTTTGCACCATTCTAAGTCACATTGAAAATGTATACATTTCTGCCAAAATTAAGTAGAATGTGAATTCTGCAAACACTGTGCTGATTAAATAGAATCAGTTTCCTGATAAAAATGGAATCAGGATATCATTGACTTTTTAATACACTTTATTTTTGCCATCAAGTGGAGGATGAACCAGCATCAGAAAACAAAGTATCTGATTGTATTAAAGAATAAGAAAACCTCATTTGCAAAGACCGTGTATTCCGAGATAAGTGCTTCCCAGGTCGAGCTCTGCAGCAGGAGGCAGCTGCCCGTGAGCCAGGACCAAGGCAGGCGGGGTAGCGCAGCTGTTGTCACCTTTGCGTGAGCACCATGAAGGCGACCGAGGTGACCCGAGCCCACGGAGGCAGCTGCATCGTAGTGTCAGGGAGGACACTGCCCACCACGAGGGTGCTTGCGCCACATAACCACGAACTTGGAAAATGGCTTCAGAGACCCACAGAAACCAGACATTAGCATCCTCCTGATCAGCTGTTACACTACAATGAATTTAACTGTAGAGCAACACAGAGCTGCTCTGTCATTGTGAAACTTCCTTCCAAGGACATATTTTTGGCATTTGACAATATGCTGGCTTTCCAGTACCAGTTAAAAAGGACATAACAAGGCACACAGGTGCTTTTTTTCCAAAAGCAGGTAACTGGATTTGACAGTTACGCATGCAGAAGCGGTTCGCTCACAGCACTGTCTGTGGGCTACATCTACACAGCCGCTTGTGGAGCACTTTAACTGTGCTCCTGTTTGTGCACTGTTATCCTCTGTTTGCACCCAATAGGAAACATAAGAATAAGCAGTACACCAATAACTCACTCAAGACTCACAGGGCATTTTGGTTACTGGTTACATCTCAGTTCAAGGATATTTTACACTATGGAAAAAAACAAGAAGGCAAGATTGTTCTAATACAACACTACATAAGAATCAAGTGTTGTGACATTTTCAAGCACAATCCACAAACTCAACATTTAGCCAAGATTTGTTTTGATCCTCACTTTTAAGCAGAGTTTGTAAAATTCCTGGTTGTAGGAAACAGTTATTTGTATGCCTGATGCCTTCCAGAGTTGTAGCCCTGCAAACAGCGCCTCTCTGGTCCAGGTACAGACCTGTCTTTCCTACTTCACACCTACTTGTTTTCCTGTACAATCCGAGTTCTTCACGTTTATCAGGGCAGTCTGTCCTTTGCTTTGCGCAAGACAAAAAAGCATAAAGAAGTGAAAATAGATTTGCAGAAACCAAGAGCACAACTGAGGAGCCCCTCAAGAGGGAGAGGAGTGCGCACCAGTATGGAGCGCTCCACCAGGCACCGCAGCACAGCTCCTCCTGCAGCGCGGGATACTCCTCCCTGCCCAAGACGGCACTGTGGGGCACCAACACTGCCTCGCTTGACGCGGTGCAGACGTGCAGAACTACAGCAAGGCATTTAAAAAGCTCAACTCTCGTCCTACTAATCCTCTAACTACTCATAAAAATTGAGGCACGTGGAAGTTTCGCTACAGCACGGCACAGAGTCCTTGTGTCTGCAGCAGGCGGGTTTGCTGGGACCAGTTGGCAACCGGGAGCTCACGGCGCAGCAACAAGCGCTACTGCTCCCGCAGCGCAGGCCCATGCCACAGGCCCCTCCGGAGCGCCGTGGGGAGGGAAATCGGTCACCCTCCACTGTGCTCAGGGCTGAAAAGAGATCCGACAGCAGGGGAAAGGCAAAAGACAGAAACGCCAGAGCTTAAGAGATCAAAAACAATGTGAGGTTTTCAGATATAAATAGCAACCAAAGCCAATAAGATTTGTTAGCTTGCTTAATGGTCTGCAGGGGAAACGGCCATGGCCACGCCGCCGGCCAGGCTGCTTTCGAGCAGCGGCATCACAGCACTGCCAGCCTCCGGCTTGCTGCCTCCCTCAGAAGCGTAGAGCGGGCCTGGTGCCCGTCGACAACACACGATGTCCCGTGCCGATGAGCCGCACTGCGTGCTCCATAGGAATAACTCGGAGCTCAGCTCCCAAGCTTTGTGGCTTCTTCTCTCTCAAACGGAGGGAGCACGGGAGCACCGAGGTGCAGCCACAGCCCTGTCCCGGGCTTAGCCCAGACCTGCTAGGGACACTGCGCGACAGAAGCGCTGCGGCAGGGCCACCGGAGACCGGCAGCCCCAGCAGGGCAAACTCCACTGCCCAGCGCCACTGCCCCGCGATAGAAAGGGCCGAGCCTCCGGGCCCGGGCTGCCCCGTGTATCCTGTGGGCGCCCGGGGGAAGCTCCGCACTGCCGCTCCCCGCGGCTCTGCGCTCCGGGCCGGGCACGACCACCGCGAGCAGGCTCGGGGCAGCGGCACGGGACAGCCCAGGAGCTCGGCCACAGCGGCCCCGTCCTGCGATGAGCCTCGGTCAGAGGCTGCGACCACGCGGGGGCCGGAACCCCGAGCCGCCCGCCCGGCGCAGCTCCTCAGCCTCGCGCGAAGCGGCGCTCCTGGCGGCAGTGGGGCCCGGCGAGCAACCCTCCCGCGGCCCGGCCGCACCTGCCGCCGCCGCCTACCTGCGCACAGCGACACAGCGGTGCCCAGCAGCAACAGCGGCGGCAGCACCAGCCGCAGCGCCCGCATCGCGGGCTGGCGGACGTTCAGGGCCGGCGCGAGC
>VWPW01029368.1:1006844-1020795 GCA_013389825.1 Crypturellus undulatus
GGCCCCGGGGCTCCGGGGTGCGAGGCCCGCGGGCCCCCCCGCCGCGCGGCCGCTGCTCGGGCACAAGGCGGGACCGTTGGGACCGTTAGGGGTGGGGCCTCGCTGAGGCGGGCGGGCGGAGGCGCTCGTGGCGGAGGGGCTTCGTGGCGGTCGTTAAAAGGCCACAACAGCTACCCCAACCCGTTCCTGGGTTTGAGCCGTGAATTTTGGCACATAATTATCCAAACTGGGGTGCTCAAATTCATACTATTGCAGCTTGGTATGTCTGCAGCAGGGCTGTTCCACAAGCAGGATGGTTACCAGCTTGGTTACCGTGCTGATACCACAGCCACAAGCTCCCCTCACTGAAAAAGCTGCAGCTGCCCCCGAATCCTGCCTAGAATTGTTTTTATCAGCTCTTTACTGCTCTGGAATGGCATTTGTTAGTTTACACATGCGTTGGAAGCTGTGGGACAAGGCAGAACAGTCAGTATTGCTTAGAGTTTCTAACATTAAATTAGGCAGCAGGATCTCATCAAAGTTTATCAGCCAAAGTCTCACAGAAGGTGGAAGGGAGCAGTGAGGGACCTCATTTGCTGACAGTTGTGCACAATTGTGCAAATGTGGACCAACGAGTCTGAGATAACGCACAGAAGGGAGATGTGAGGTTGGCTCTGGGGGGAATGGATATATGAAAGAAATGAGGGATCCTCTGGGCTGCACAGGACGGGAACGATTCCCAGGTGGCAGCCAGCTGCATCGTCACCATCTCAAAAGGCGGTGGGAGCCTCTGAGTCAGCACTCCACAAGGCGCAGGAGCCTCCGTGCCCCCAGGACCCTTCGCATGTACACACTGGCAGTCCAGGGAAGAGGAGGGCCCGTCTGGGGTGACCGCACGGCTGCTGCAGCCTCCACTGGTACCCAGACTCTGTGGTGACACAGCTGTGCTCGTGCGAACACCCTTACCGGCCCACAGTAGGTCCGCCGAGCACGGGCCTAGCAGCGGGGGGAACTGAACACTAATTATCAGCGCTTGCTTAATACGTTACTGCAGTTGTCTCTTTTTTTTTCTCTTTTTTTCTTTGTTTTGCTTCTTTAAACAGTTTGGGTTGCTTGCTTTAATAATATATTTTAATTACAGCACACAGAGTAAGGACCATGCTTCATGTTCTAATCAGCAGTGCCAAAATTAGACTTCATTTGTCTAAATTAGTTTGTCCTCAATGTAGCATGCTCTTGGTTAAGTGAAATTCGTGACTGTTAATGCTTTTCTGGGGTGGTCTTCAGAAAGGCAAAGTGCCTGACCTTGCACTAAAGATAATGGGAGCAAAGTTCATAGCTAAGAACATTTGGTTTGCATGCACCACACACAAGCTGTGCAAGTTTGGATTATGTAGACTTCTGTGAGCTACTTAGTTTCAACCACCTTTGCTGTTCCTTCTCACAAGTATAGATCTTACATATGTAAACAGAACAATGCAGACCCATCATTTACTTCAAAATCTGAAGACGTCAGTCTGTGTATTTCCCTTCTGCTCTCTAAGTTAGTGCTCTTTAGATGCATCCACACTGTTCCCTAAGAGGAAACGGAAACACAGACACCAAATCCTTCTGGCATTATTAGGCCTATGATCTGCTTTGGTGTTTGGGGGGAAGCGGGGAAGGGGGAAAGAGGGGAAGGGACCAGTATCTCCTCTTACCCTCGCATACCATCACAACTGCCTTTTGTGGGAGACTCCAAATAAAACACATCACCCATTCTACTTACATATTGTTGCAACCTTGATCCCTTCATTCATCCCTTCCTCCACCACTCATAATAAAGATATCAAACTGAAAATTCCCAAGTTACTTGTGGAATCAGCTAGCACCTTCAGGTCAGAAAGATCCAGCCCAAGAAATAGTATGTACAAAATATATCTTACCAGATAAAATATGTAAAGAAATCTCTCAATAAATGAAAGTTGCTCTAAAATAAATTTGCAAGGAAACATATATCACAGACTCCCCAGAAACCCACACAGAAGAAAAACAAATCGTTTACAACTAGACAAATTTACTTCTCCCTCTCTTTGCTACAGACATACAAGGGCATGAAGAGGCTTAATATGATGAAGCGTTGGCCCGTTATTCAACTGACAGTACTGCATGACTTCTTCTATAAATCTAACAGCAACATCAATAGCTTCTTGCTTGGACTAAAACCAATCAGAAGTGTGGGCCTGAGATACACAAAAATTACAAGATTTTTTTCCCAAATACCCCAGTGAAAGAGTCATAGAAGGGCACTTTCGGACAACACATCCCCCTCAGCTCTAAGCCACATCTCACCGTCTGTTGCAAAACTGAGACATTGGCGTGAGAGCCAGGATTAAACGGATGAGGAAGTGAGGCAAGGAAAGAACTGAGGATCATTAGAGACATTTAAAATTAAGAGTTGCCAGGAATAACAAGAGCTTTATGCATTCTAGTTCATTTCCCTGTCCGTTATCGGAGGAAAGGTTTTTGAGTTTTCTTGGGGACTTCAGGGGGACTTCTTGGGTTTTGGGGGTGATGCTCTATTACTGTCCAGACTTTAAATCCCATGCACTTTTATCCTGATTTGCACCATTCCTTTTGTACTTACCCTGCAAAGCAACCCTATAATTATATCCTTGTACTCCTGCCATACAAAGACAGCAGTATGCATGGAAATCAAAATGAAATTATTTGCACCCAACAATGGGGAAATCACAACACTACGTGATTTTTTTTTCACCATAGGAAAAGCAGCTTCTGATAATGCAAACATTGATCTGTCCTCCTATCTTTTCTTCACAAATCATATCCTCTAACACAGTTATTTAATGGAGGAATGAATATCCACAGAGTTCCCCAAGCAGTGAAAAGTTGACCCAAAATTGAAGCAGCCAGGTTGGAATCTTACCACCTCCTGGCTATTTTATATCACTGTTCTCAAGTTAGGTTTCCCAGCAATCTTGTATCACCAATATAACATTTTGGGGGGGGGGGGCGGGGGAAGGATATTCACAGGAAGATATTTTTCACCTGAATGTAGCACAATTCAGAAATTTTTAATCTTCGTGTCTTGAAGATCTGGAAGAACAGATTTGTATCAGGAGCAGCATAAGCAAATAGACAATAACTAAAATCAAAATAATTGTGAAAAGGAAGTTCTTATCTAAGAAAATTTGCTTACGATAAACCCACAACTTTTTAGCTCACAAATAACAATTTTAAAGAATATCTCGGTAACCCAGGCATGCCACCTAAGCACACCTGGAAGGACAGAGGTAGACTGCCAGGCACCACCCACAGGTAATTCTTCGCAGTAAGTTTTTCAGAAGAGGAGAGTGCAAAGCTGGTCAGGGAGAAGCCCCTTAGCATGTCCGCCTGGAGAGAGCGGCCTGCTTGCTCAGAGCATTTGAGGTGCTAAATTAATTCTGCCTCTTCTTTCAAAGTGCCAGAGTTCAAAGAGGTCGCAGAATGGATGTTATTTCTAATTGCACTCAAGGACTGGAACAGTTGAATGCTTTGGCAAAAGATAAATGCTCCCTAGAAGTTACGCTTCCTCTTTTATCATGATAGCAACTTCATTCCAAGATAACATCTACAATGTTACCGGCATGCAGCCATACACACGGCATACAGGCCAAGAGGCAGTAAATTATTTTGAATATATTGTTGACAGAAGTAGCATGAAAGAGTTATTAGAACATTAGAGACTTATTGGGCAAGTTTATTTTTTTGTTTGTTTTTTGGTTGCAGTTAAGATAGGTAACTAGTGATGCATTATGGCATGAAAGCTGTGGTGAAATATATTCAAACTTTCTGAATACATCTTCCCCTTGCTTAAATTAGTATTTATACTTGTATTTATGAAATTTAGCAATCACACTTACTAGGTAAAACACTCTCTTCAGCGTTCCCACATACCACATGGCAGTGCCATCTATGTTACCCGTTTTAAACAAAACCCCTTTGGGATGCCTTAATGGTGGCATCTTCAAAACACACCTGTGACTTTTTGCGCCCATCTAAGCTATTAAAAATAAATTACACATTTCATATGCTATTGTATCTTGTAGTACATGATGTCTACAAAATCTGAAATGGTAGATTTCAAATTGTTCAGTCATAACCTCTTATTTCAGTTTCAGTTATGTAAGGTTACCAGTGTCGTTAAGAGTATGGTAGTTATTGATATGTAATTCGAAGGTGCTTACCTTTCAAAATGGTTTCCAGAGTGAGTCAAGAAAATCCAGTCCCCAGAAAACTCCTCTGTATCTATATCCTCTCAATCCTTTTCTCCATTTAGTTCTATTTGTTTCCATCTAGCCCTTAACCTAAGCTGCTATTTAGAAAGCAATAAGGTGCTACCCTATGTAAAGTCCCCTGCTAAACGGCCTGCGCTCTTACATGGCTTTTTGCAAGTCTTAGCATGAGCATGACCATGTTTTTATTAAGACTACCAACTTTTCTGGATTCTAAAACCCCAAATCTGGTAAGCTATTTGAGATGTAATAAATCAGAAAATATAGCAACCTGATTTTTAATTGAGCTTCTGTAATTTAAGAGTGGAATTCTCTATATTTTGGGTTTCATTAATGTGGAAGTAAAGACTGAGAGCAGCAGACCGCTCGTGCCAATGCCACTGTCGCCGCGTGCAGTACAGTTGCCGATGCTGGCTGCCCCGCCGAAGACCCTGGCGCGGAGGCAGGAGCTGGCCTAGCAGGAGGCAAGCGCAGAGCGGCTGGCGCAGCCGCCTGGTGACCTGGGGCTCCCAGAAGCGCCGCCTGGGCGCAGTCCGGGGCGCGGGCAGAGCTCACACCTGGCGGCGCCCAGAGCGCTCCACACACTGCCCCATCATCCGCCATCGCGGCTTCATCACCCTTTGTCTCCTCTTCATCAGGCCTTTGACACACCAAGTGCTAGTGGGGGAAAAGCAAGGGAAGGAGAAAAAACAACAAAAACCCTTTGTGTCTATTGTGAGGCAAGTGTGCTCCCAAGGTAGCTGTTTGCATGGCATGGTTCATAGTAGGACAGAAATAACATATCCTGGGGTTAAGAGTCTTTGGAAATGGGTAACACTATCAAAACATTTGCCAACTGGAAGTTCTTCTAGGGTTGGCTTCAAAACAAGAATTTTGTTTTGTAATTTGTTTTGCTCCCCATCTGGAGAAAACTAAGGCCTATTGAAATTTTATGCAAGCAAAACAGAACAAAACAGAGCCAACCCAGAAGGGGCAACAAGTCAGTCGGAAGCCACTTACCTTGGCTCTCTGCATTCCGTGTCAGCGTATTAAATGCAGAGCTGTCTTGTTTAAACACAGAGTGGATCTACTTACCACTCTGTTCATTCAGAAATTCTATGAATTCTTCCCCCCAAAATCTCCAAAATAATACATTTTTGTAAACTATTGCACTGTTGGCCATAGCAATTAAAAAAATAAAGCCACAGAGCACCCTAGCTGTTCCAAGAACCCTTGGACATTTTTCCCCGCAGTGGCTGGTATTCGTAGTAGTGCAGGCAGGCTGGGTAAGCCCGTAACCAAGGGACTCCATGCTCTGGAGCAGGGCTATAACAAACCCTGAGCTCTGGAGCACCTCGGTGCACAGCCAGGCGACCCCCTGCACGCGCACCCTGCTGGGCCACTCTCCAGGCTGTGTGCACACACGTCCATGCATGCACACGGTTTTGCTACAGTATTGTGTGAGCTCCTTCACTAAAATATATCATACATGCACTAAATCTTTCTAGAAAATGGGTTTCACAAGAACAACAGTAGGAGGTTATCTCTCTGCCACCAGACCACTGAACCTGTGGAATTACAGGAGGTTCAGTTTAATTTGCAGACCTGGCAAGATCTGCACGCAGCTCCTTCTATAAGCTATAAAGACACTCAGAAAACAACTCTTCAAAGCTATCCAAGACCACTATGAAGAAGAAATGTCAGGGGTTGAAACCAAATGCACCAAATGCAAGAAGCACTGCAAAAAGTTGCTATGATCGGTACCAGTATCTTCAGGTTTTGATTTCCATCCATAGCAGTGTAGCCACTGGCACTTTCCAGATGTGCAGAAGAGATCAGTCTTGCGCCCAGGTCTCTCCTCCGTCCCAATTCCTGCTCCATGAAGACCAGAGTTCTCTCCTGCCACCTCTCTTCCAGCATGGGGGCCACAGTGTTAGTTCCATGTTCAGCTTTTCCTGGTTGTCTGCGGCTCATTTCTTGGCACAGCTTCTCAGCTCAGGCGCTGGAAACGCCTTTTTCTTCCCCAGGGTAGGACAATGCAAATTTGCTATTCCCAGGTAAGATCAGCTTTTAGTCAAATAGCAACTCTACATTGATGCATTACTTACTTTTTCCCCCCCTCAAAGATTAGAATTTTAAAATGTAAAAAATACTCTGCATGTGGAGACAATTTAAATCTTCCTCAGACAGTCCTCTGTGAGGGCCGACCTGCAAAGGCCCATTGTTTAGCTTCACAAGCATTTCTTCCTGCAGGAAAGGGAGCACCTCCTTGTCCCTCTCTATCAAAATAGCTTAATCCAGGTACTTCAACAATTCTGGAAGTTTGAGTGGGGATTTTTCCATCAAAGCTCTTAGCACAGAAGGACCATAGAGGAAGGCAAAACTGCAAGAGGACCAAGATGGCAGGCTGCAGGTGGCCCCATGCTGAAGCGGTTCTTCAAGCAGAGGCTTCTTTAGGCAGCTCTCCCAGCACAAACATAGTCTGAGCTAAAAAGAAAAACCCCAAACACCCCTCCCATCTCAACCCTGAAAACACCTTTTTTTTTTTTTTGCCAAGTCTTCTTCCCCTTAACTAGCAGGTGGTTAGAGCTATCAACAGAACTGCTTGGTCACAGCGCTGCTCTGATCTGGTGAGTATTTTACTATTTTTTTACATGCAGGGCATGCTCTCATCAGAGCTTTGCTGTGAGCAGTCAGTGATGTTGAACGGAAACCCCCGAGCTGCATTAGCAAAGTGTTCGTCCCAAATTCACTAGCGACACGACTTAAGTTTCAGCTATGGCCATCTCCATAGTAATAAATACAGTTACAGCTTCCCAACAACGGATTAGATATAAGCAGTCCAAACCTCTTTAGAAGATTAGATTTTATGGGAGCACCAGAGGGACATCTCTTTAATGAACATGTAGGAAAACCAGAAGGGTTTGTGTCTTTGTCTTCACACACATGATGTGGGAATTCTGCAGTGGCTTCCCACTGGGCCTGGAAACCTCAGGGGAAAAGAAAAGGCTTTTCCTATGATTATTTTGGCAGATCGTTGAAAATGAGGTTAAATAATGCAGACCACAGATAATCTTCAGCGGCTGCCACTGAATTTTTGCTTCTCTGATCCTGGACGCATTGCCGTCTAGTTTAAAAAATAAATAAATAAGGATACTTTGCTATTTCAACTATTTTTGAATGCACATATCCTGACTATATTCAGCAGCAACTACACATCAGAAAAAGACAGTGCTGAATGAATTACTGCTAACAGTGAAAATAGTGCATGATTTCTTTTTCCACTGAGATTATTTAGTTGATTTAACAAGTAACCACCCAACTAAGTAAAGAAGTGGGGAAATTTTTGATTTGCCTAGTAAAAGGTGGATCCAGAAATATTTCAATAGCAGGACATCAACATTTATTTTTGTTTAAAAGAATCCCCAGACTTTTTGATGCAGAAGGAGGTTGCCAGTAGCAGCACCGCCTAAGAAGACCCTCTTGGCCGAGGCCTCCGCAGGCTGCAGCCGCGCTGGCCAGGGCAGCGTTCTCTGCGCTGCTGGTAGCTGCGTGACCATCTTTGCCCAGCACCACATCAGCAGGCGCCAGCACGGGGTGTTCGCTTTTTTGTTTGCTATTCACGAATCACTACAGCTGGAAAAGACCTTCAAGATCAAGTCCAACCGTAAACCTATTCCCACCCTGCCAGCTAAGCCGTGTCCCCAGGCGCCTCATCTTCAGGTTTCTTGAGCAGTGCCAGGGACGGTGACTCCGCTGCTTCCCTGGGGAGTCTGTTCCAATGCTTCACTGCTCTTTCTGTGCAGGAAATTTTCATATTCTTGCTTTATCAGCAAGGAAAAGCAAAGTTTCCAGTTTTAATTCATGCTAAAAACACTCTACAATTTTCTAGCCCAAGTAGCTACACACCAGCGGTTTCCAGAGCCCCATGTTCAGAGGGCTCCTTGGCAAGCCCTGTGCTCGTCAGCATGGTAGAAGCTGCTAGACTTCCTAATAACAAGTCCTCATGCAGGTAACAGGGTTGATACCTAGGGCTATAGTTAAATAATGCAAAATTTAATGCAAAATAAAAAACTGTAGAATATACAGAGCTGTTTTCAAGCTGGAAACGTGTCATTTTCTAGGTAAAGAGGCAGGCCGAGGGCAGCCTGTGCTGGGCCCTGGCGCTCTGCAGCACATAAGCAGAGCAAGGCAGGGCAGAGACTCCTTTTCCTAACGGGCTGCGAGCAGAGCAGGGCAGGGCAGAGTCCCCTCTCCCTAACGGACAGGGGGCAGCTACAGCATCACGAGGCAGGTCCCTCCTGGCTCCCGCAGTCCTCGGCCTCCCCTCGTGCCCCACAGGCTCTGCGACAGCAGCACCCGCTGCCCTGGGCCCCAACAGCAGGAAGGTGGCACAGAACAAGTGGCTTGTCACAGAAATCCGGGATATTCTTGTGAGCGCCCCTTAGGAACTGGCTGCTTCTGCACAAGCAGTCACAAAGAAACAACGGGATTCCAGGAAGCAAGAGCACATCCACGGAAGTAAACACTTTAGAAAAGCCCTGGAAAGTAGTCCAAGTGTGAGATAAACTGATGCACAAGTTGGTAGCCCAAGGGAGGCCCAGCACCCCGGAGCCCTTCCAGAGGGGGAGTAATATTGAGGCACCACCCCGGGGCACTCGGAGCCAGCTACATACTCAGCATGACTCTTAATGCAAGTTCAGAGGACACTGCGGTTACTTTCCCCTTCTCCCTTGCTGGAGACAGCAGGACCCTTTCGGCGTGCAAATTAACAGCTATCTGAGAAACACATATACAGGTGCACAGCAGACAGCTAGAACCAAACACCTTCAGCCAACACTGCCCCAGAAAGCTGCCACCAACAGAACCACTGGTGCTGGAATTGCAGCTCACTGAGCACTCCCACTGACACTGTCCTCAGGCCAACACAGACCGACTCACTCGACTCTCCTCTGAAACAGGCACTCCTGAGCAGCCCAGCATGATCAGATACCTGGTCCAACTCAACACACAATGTGCTCAGGGAGACCCTCTGGCCTCTTTTTAAATAAAACAAAATAGCTCCCTCTTTTCCCATGCTTTTGTAGCATTGGGATGGCTTACTCAGATCCCCACTGAGCACAACTAAGCCCCAGCAACAGGTGTGAGCTCGGGCCACTCTGCGGAGCACCGGCCACAGGTCTACCCTTGTTTCTGCACTAGACCTGTGGTAACCCAAAGCCAAGGTACCTAGCCACACCAGGGGCTCTGGAAGGAAGACAAGAACAGGAGATCAGCCTCTGACAGGCTGGGAAAAACCCGAAGGGAACCTCAGTTCGGACTCTGCAGATAAAACAGGGCACGCAAATTGCTGTCTGGCTTCCTACATTACCTAGAGGGTTTTAAGTTCATGGGTAAAGGAATTCATTCCAAAAGCTGAACGGACACTTACTTCCTCCCCGTGGAGTAATGAGTTAGATGAGAACATTGAGAGGTATCAGAGCAGAAACCACTTCTCTGGATAGGCAGAGGTGAGTGGTGACTCCCCTCCTGCTGCGGAAAGCACACGGAGAGGCCGGTGCGGCGGCTGGGTATCCTGTCCAGACAGGCACAGCAGGCCCTGCTGGGTCAGCACAGTAGGAAAGGACAGCACAGGCCACTGCAGACAAACAGCAGCTGGGCAGTCCCTTGGTACCCGAGTGTTCTGCAGCGACGACCTGGACCCAACTCCATCACCGCAGGGCGTGACCAGGAGCGCCACCAGCTGCTGCATCGGCATGCGTTTCCTTCCAACGGGCAGTAAGAGAACTAAAACACTCTTCGGTTTGACTTGAAAACATTCTATTTAATTTATACAAATAACTACTAAATAGAAAAAGTAGATTAAAACAAAATAGTTATTTTTCTGGCAGAGTTTGAATGCATATTATATAGCTTAGAAGAAATAAAATGCATTTTCCCCACAGCATTCATGACCTAAAATACTACTCGAGTCCTCCACTGCTTTCCTTTTCTAGATCAGTAAGATATCAGACCCAATGTCATGTGGGTAATGGCTATATATATGTTCCGTATTTGAACTGAAAATATGTTACAGACCACACACCTACAAATGTGAAGCACTTAAAATGTGACTATCGAGTTGTAATATGATAATACAGAAAACAATTTATGTTTTAGGTTATATTGTGTTACAAAAACATCTGTGTAAGAAATCATGAAAGAGGCCACATAAAAATAAGCTTTAACTTTATGCACTTATTTTACAGTTTAAAAAACTGGCAAGTGCACTAGTAATAAATAATTTGCAAGTTTTGTATAAACGAGAAATTCCTAGTGTTCAGCATTATTGTAAACATCAGTACACATGTAAAATGCAGCTAAAATCTGACAGTTACATTTTCAGTTTACCAAATTCATTTCCTATTATCCAGGCATAGATCAATGTAGTATACAGCCAATCATATTTTTGGCAAGTCATGTCTTTAAAATTAACAGTGACAGTGCAAGTAAGGAATGCAAAGAATTCCTAGTGCAATAAAGAAGAGAAGCACAGGCAATATTGCTGATTAAAATTTATCACTTCCACGTGTTCATCCTGGGAGTGATTAGGAGATTAAAAAAAAGAAAAAAACGAAAAGAAAAAAGGAGAAAAAAAAAAAAAAAAAAAGCTATTCAAAGCCATTGTTTAATGCCCTGATCTTGTCTTAGGATTTCTCTGTCTTCCTTCAGGCCACTTGCTGCCTTTGCAACAGCACCTCCAGCGCGAGTCTCTACAGCTTGACCATTTGTGAAATGCCCGTTTGTTGTCACTGAGCAAAGTCCATAGAGTTTTCCAATGTCTCCCATACAGGTGGTCAGGTAAGAATTTCTGCCTCTATAAGAAGCCACAGGGGGACCAAGTATATGACTCGTCTGGCCAGACTGCTCTGGCCCAGGCGAACGCCTTCCTATCAGGAGAGCACCATGAGAAGAAGGTCAACAGTCAGCTTTCAGTTTATCTAAGGAATTATCAATTTTGGTCAAAGTCTTTTTGATTCGCAGGGCTGTTAGTCTCGCTGATGGATTTGGATACCAGCATTCTTTCATCAACTTGGCAAGTGATGTTAGTGTCTGGGAAAAGAATAAAAACACAGATCACATAAGCACATAAATCATAAGTCAAAAAGAACTAGACTGTGCTAAGCAATAGCACAGTTACATTTTTATTGTGTCATTAATACTCATATTTTCAGAGTCTACAAGATGTTGTGCTGCTGCCGATTTGGGTCCTTTTTGTTTCCAAATAAGTGTTGAAAAAGTGACTGCACTGAAGTCACTTCAGATAGGTAGACAATGTGCTGACTGCCATGTCCAACTAGCTTTGGACATGGTTAGGAGTTTAGTCCTAACTAATTTTAAAACATTCAAAATGTTTAAATTAAGGAAACACTCTGTAGAATCCCTTTTCAATGCAGCTGACTCCTCTGAGATCAATGCAGAAAGCCAAAGAATGTATAGGTGTTTTCTGTGATTTCAGTGCATGGGGTGCAGCTTCACACAGCTGGGATTCACTGCTGGTGCCACAGGCACAGCTCGCGAACCAAACCCTTGTACACGGGACATCCAGTCCCGGCCCGTTGTTAACAAACCTCTACAGTTTCAGCAATAAGAAACAGAATAGCTGTTCAAAGCTGGAGAGTATAAGCTAATTCTAATGCAGAAAATAAATTTATGCTTTAGAACCAGCCTTAAAAAAACTTAAAAAACAAACCAACAAACTAACAAAAAAACATCCCTTTCAATGCAGGCTGAAAAGAGATTGAGCTGATGCAGAGACCTACACAGGTTACCTTCCCCTTAAAGAAACCTCCCCTTGGAGAACAATAAAAAAAGAGAGATCAGCTTGAAAATAATTACTATTAATTCATGCTACTAAGAGGTCAATCTGAAATGTTCAGCTTTAATAACCCAGCAGTTGCCCACAGTGCTTCCTGCCCTTTCCGAGGAAGACACCGGCGCCTCTGCAGTCTGTGGCAGCTGTCCTGGAAAGCACTGTAAGCCTCTTTTGGACTGCAAGCAAGAGCCACAAGCAGCTCTCACAGGTTGGTCATGAGAGAACAGCTCAAGCCATTGCCAGCCACAGATATGTGCATGCACTTACCGGGTCTGAGAACCACCTGTTGGGAATGTTCGGCCGTTGCTGATCTACACAGACCACTTTTCTCATGTCTTCAAAACTGGGATCATTTGGAACCAGATCGTAAAATGGTGGTTTGTAGTCTTCTACAATACCTAGCAAGATGCAAACAAGAAAGACGTTACCTAATGACTCAAGCCAAGTGAAGTGGTATTTCTGCCCAGAGAGAAGGGATGCGTGATCCACACCACCAAGAAGCATGGAGATTGCTTGTACGAGAACATCAGTGTCAAGCAGCCATAAAAAAAGAACAGTACTTTCTACCATATATACAGTTTTTCTCATCCAAAATGTTAATTCATGCAAAACAGTAACTACATTCACCTTACAGATATCTGAACAAAACAACAGTTATTAAGAAATAAATAACAGCTTTAGTTTGAACTACAAATTCATTTGCCAAGAGGCCAAGAACAACTACTACAGTAGTATGAGATCAAAACTCTTCTTTGCCAACAGAAATATTCATGCTAAATCACATGCCATGCATTATGTAGCCAGAGACCAGGGATGCCCGTTCCTGGAGCAGGAGGGACAAGGAGCAGTTCATGGTCCGCATAGAAGCAGGAACTGCACCCTGCTTGGCGCAGCTGTACAGAGCAAACTGCACATCCTGCTCTCCAGCCACCCTTGCTTTGGGCTTTGCACAAACAGGCTCTTCTGCCTCCTCTGGGATTTCTCCTAGCAAATTAGGAAAGCAGATGTCTTTAATTGTGTCTTTAATAGTTTTATCACACACTTTGTTTGGGTCTGTGATTCATGCGAGAATCCAATACGGATGCCAGCACCCACAGGCTCTCAGACTGGCACCCCATGTAAAGTTATTTATTACTGTTAAATCAGTAAAACACCACAGACAACTGGCATCATGTAACATCAGAGGCCAAGCTGCGGAGTCCGCGCACCCAACTGCCGCGCGTGTTCTCCAAGGCTCTGCTCGGTGAGCGCGGCCATCCCCAGTGGGAGCCGCGTCCACAGCACATGGGGCTGCGCGAAGCCTGCACAGCCCTCGGCACGGCAGAGCCCCAGAGCATGCACGGACTTTCCTGCAGCCACTCGACACCTTGCAGCCGGCCTGAAGGTGAGTGCACAAGAAACCTGGGTTGTGCTCAAACAGAAAAGAGGCTCCCAGAAACTTTACTACTGCATCTAGGATTTAGTTTTCTTGTTCTATCGCAAATTCCATAGATTCTCTGTAAAAATTTACAGACTTTACATGCAGAAGCACCTGCCTGTAAAGATCAAAGAGAAAAACGGTCTTCAGCAAGTTACAACTCACACAGAAATTCACTGTACAGGAGGGCAGCTCAAAGATGTCGCCACCCAAAAAAGTTACTGTAATGAAGAAACTAGTGGAAGGCAGGTTTGCCTCGCAGTACCCCAAAGGAGCTGCACAAGGACAGACGATTACACGCTGCAGACAGACGAGTGCTCTGACGGGGCTGAACAGTCTTACACTGCTCGGAATGTTTGTTCGTACTCTTCCTCCCTTCACTTTCCTGTTCCAGGTCATTTGATCTGCCAGTGAAGAATGTGAATGGGAAGAACTACACCATGACCT
>VWPW01029369.1:276-20145 GCA_013389825.1 Crypturellus undulatus
ACGATGCCCCGCATTGAGGATGCCCAGCGTTGAGCCCACAGAAGGGCTAGAAGATGCCCATAATTGAACCTGGGCCTGGAAGGGGTAGCAAAATACCCCCGTGGATCCCAGCATCCACAGTGTTTGCAGATCTAATTGATTGCATCTTCCCTGGTGTTGTGCAAATAGTTAAAACTATGGTAATGTAAATGGTAATAAAACTATGGTAATAGTTAAAACTAGGTAATGCAGGAAAGCAGGAGGTTGAGTCGGGCGCTCCACAGGTAGCGGACACGATGGATCCTGGAATCCTGGGCTGCTTTCAGGTCCCTCCCTTGCTGCCTCGGCCCTGCTGCCCATGTCCTCGGTGTCACCTCTGAGCCTCGCGGAGGCCCCGGCGCTGCCAGCAAACCCAGCGGCTCTAAATAATTAATCCGCGCGCTGCTCCCCGAGACGAGCAGCATCGGACACCGCGGTCCGGCCGGAGACAGGCGGCTGCTTCGGCGCTCTGAGCTCTCCGGGGCTTCGGAGCGGCTTTTCGTGGCTGCTTTAATTTACGGCTGAGTTTGCAGTATCGATCGCATCCTCTATTTCACGGCCGCGCTGTCTCATCTCTCCAAACGGGGCTGAGGGCAGAGGTTGCTTTTTGCAAAGGATGCGGTGGAGCTTCTTGCTTGGCGACACACAGGTTTCTGCGATCAGATTTACCTCCCCTTTGCTGAGGGTTGTATGAGACGGTTAGGACAGTCTTTATTGCTAGAACAGGCATCAGCCAGGAAATTGTGAATTTGTTCCAGCTGCCTGTTGTGGGGGAAATAGAATTGCACAAAATAAACAATAGCACAGAGCCTTTCACCCCGTTTGCTGCAGAGCTTGTAGGTGCTCTGCACGCACCCAGGTGGAAACGTCTATTAGAGGGCACCAAACAACATATTAAGCCTGATGGGTTTAATGCACCACCAAAAAAATGTACCAGATCCCAGGCAGGAGGTCTGGGAACTCAAAACACAGCAAATCCTTTGGTTCACGGGTGCTAAAGGAGATGGAGCTTGGAGCATGGGAAGGGAAGGAGGGAGAGGATGGGGTGAAATGAGCCCAGCCTTGCCAGGATCCTCGTGTTTGGGCAGGTCCCTTGGCCCAGCGGCTGCTCTGGCACAATTTCAGAGCTAAGCTGGGTTTTCCTTTTAACCCTTTTTTCTCCATCTCATGGATGTTGTGCATTTTTCTGTCTTTTTATAGCACTGACCTTCAAATCAGTGTCACTGTGTAATGCATATTGCAAAACATATCTAGAAAGCTAAGGCGCTGGTGTGATATAATGCAAAAGGAGGTCAAATCCTGGTCTCAGCTGTGTCTAGGAAACATGGGAATCTCCTATGGAATCTGTGCAGCTTCCTACCATGGAAGGAGTGCAAAGCCCAAGGAGATTTCCCCCAACTTGGTGGTGACCAGGGTCCGCTCCAGGCACTGCATAAAGTCCATAGGATGCTCCTTGTGGCAGGATTTGGGAAAGGATCAGGGTCTGGGATGGTCTTTCCAGATACGGAGCGGATACCAGACAGAAATAAACCAAAAATATCTGTGGTTCAAAGACGCGAAGGAGGCAATGGGAGTAATCGGAGAGTCCCATCTCTTGGGACGGTAGAAATTGCCCTCCTTCCTCCCCCAGCTATTGAGATGATTGTCAGAATCACAGAATTACAGGGAGAGAAAAGGAAACCCGGAATAATCAACAATTCGTTATGGTGACGGTTGCGGGGGCGTTGGGGCTGGATTGCGCTGTGCTGAGCAAAGCAAATTCACGTGGATCGCTTACCATTGTGCCGAATGATTTCTTTTGGCAGGCGGATCAAACAGAATGACAACCACCGGCACCAAGAGCAGCTTCCCGGATCAATCCCGGACAACCTCCTGCAAGAGCCCGTTCCTCAGTATCAAGGTAAATACCTCACGTTTTCCATAACTCCCGCCTTGGATTGCTAGCGTAGGAGGAGGCTGGCTCTCTGCAGAAAGCACGGACTTGATTTCTGCCTGGCAAATGAAGCGGCTGTTTTCAGCCCACAATAAATCATGTTGCAACACAAGTTTAACTTCCAAGTTCTGCAGTATTCAGTTTCTGTCAGTGAAACTCGCAGCACCCAAGCCTGATCTGCAAGAGAAGCAAATATTTTATATAATATATATAATATATACATAAAAAACACTTAACCTTGCAGAAATTATTATTTTTTTAGCTTCTCTCCTGCATGCTCTGTCCACCACTTTGCTTGCACGGCTCAGATAAATGCACACGTGCAGCAAAGAGAGCAGAGACTGTTTAGGCACCTACAGAAGGGCAAGAAATGGTCTCTAGTTGGCTTAAGTCCTACCGTGTGACAGCAGTAGCAATAATCACATTGACCACGGTGATTTAGGCGTAAGCTAATGCTCATCTTGCAACAGAATCACATTCCTATTTCCATCTACGAATGGGACATTTTGGGGTTTTGTGCCTTTTTCGCATACAGGGCAAGGAGATAGAAAACTGGCCTGTACTCGCAGTTGCTCTTATCAGATGATAATTCCTGTGTTTGATGGAGCCTGTGAGGT
Organism: Crypturellus undulatus; assembly: GCA_013389825.1. NCBI lineage: Eukaryota > Metazoa > Chordata > Aves > Tinamiformes > Tinamidae > Crypturellus > Crypturellus undulatus. The sequence continues at coordinate 2,845 of VWPW01029369.1, forward strand.
GGTTTGGGAATATCAGCTCTCAAGGTGCTCTGGTTGAAACAAATGGATTTGACAGGAACGGGCTTAACTATGGGGATATCTTGCTGTGAAGAAGGTGCTTGAAATAGCAGCGATCTGTGAGAGCCCAGGATCCAGATGGTATAACGTGGGAACAGCAGAAAATCTGTCTGCTGGGTGAATAGATGGAGAACAAGATGGAAAATGCTTTTCCTGACATTACGTGGCCACAGGTTTGGGGATTTTTCTTTGCACTCACGCAGTAAGTTTGATGTCTCACTGTAAAATCCTTCAGCATCGTGGAATTACCACGGCTCAAAGGCTTTTTGTAGTGAGGAACGTCAATGATTTACTGCATAAAACCACCCAGAAAGAATGCCGTGAAAGCGGGTGATTTAATATGGGCTTCTCTTAGTGTGGCGTTACAAGCGTGTGCACAAAAAGGTGTTTTCATTTAGTTAGAAGACGTGGTAAATTGGAGTGCAGATTCCCATTCTCTCTTTTATCTCCTAATTGAGTGTTAATGTAAGCCGGGACGGCTCATTTCAATCTTGTTGCTGCAAAGTTTTATGGAAATGCAACGTCCTGCTGGACTCGGTGCAGCCTCCCAGGTCCTCCCAGGCTGAAGGTAGGAGGAAATCTTGATAGATCCATGGGGGCTCCTCCACTCCATGGGTCACTCCCTCTGTACTGTAGCTTCAGGTTCATACCTGTTTGGTTGAATAATTATATGACAAATAGCATCATCATCATCAATTTGTCCTTAATGCTGCATTAGTACGGTTGGACTCACAGGATGTTTTCCCCAAATTGCCTTTTTTTGCTCTCAAGAAGTTAGGCCACCCTGTCCGGTTTCCAGATAACCAAATGATGTCCTCAGAAAATAGAACTTCCAGAGCAGGATTTTAATAGAGCAAGATCTGAATAGCTCTGCAGAAGCCCCAAATGTAGCGTCCAATGTAGCTTGTGTGTTTGAAGTGGCTGCAGGACCGAAAACGCCAGCACTGCAATTTGGATATTGGTATAGAGAGGCATGAAAAGTAATTGCTACTTGTCAAAATGGGACTCGAGACATGAAGTCCTTATGGGGACTGGTCTGCAGTGTGATGTGCCCTGAGCCTAGAATGATATTTGATACCAAATCTTGCCACGTGTCAGAATGGATAAAATAAGATCTCCTGCCACACTAGGTCAGTCAGGACGCATAGGAAGGCAGTTACATGCCCAGTTACATGCAGTTGCTTTTGGTTAAACCAAAATTATGATTCCTTCAAGATCCATTCCCTCTTGTCCGCAAGAACAGCCCAATGCATGGGATTTTGTCACATGCCGAGGCACAAAACTGGCTCTTAACACGGCAGCCAGCGTCTCCCAAACACAGGAGCATGACAGGGATTCCCTGGGACACCTGGAGTCAGAGTGTATCTTCCAGAGCCCATAAATGAAGGATTAATTGCCAAACAGCACTGAAAACACAATGGAAACTCTTGTAAGAAGCTTTGCAAAGCAATGAAAGATAAGATATTGATCTCCAGTTATATATATATGTATATCTCCAGGTATATCTCCAGTTTTGCAATTAAAGAGCTAGTTCGAGTTATCTAAATTTCCCCTTCCTCTTAAGTGGGTCTCGCTATAGAGGGGGAGCCGCAGTAGAGGGGGCTTGGCAAAGTGATGTGGGATCATTCAGAAACAAAGGAAGAAGAAAGAAAATAGAAAGAAAGAAAAGAGAGAAAGAGAGAAAGAGAGAAAGAGAGAGAGAAAGAGAGAAAGAGAGAGAGAAAGAGAGAAAGAGAGAGAGAAAGAGAGAAAGAGAGAGAGAAAGAGAGAAAGAGAGAGAGAAAGAGAGAAAGAGAGAGAGAAAGAGAGAAAGAGAGAGAGAAAGAGAGAAAGAGAGAGAGAAAGAGAGAAAGAGAGAGAGAAAGAGAGAAAGAGAGAGAGAAAGAGAGAAAGAGAGAGAGAAAGAGAGAAAGAGAGAGAGAAAGAGAGAAAGAGAGAGAGAAAGAGAGAAAGAGAGAGAGAAAGAGAGAAAGAGAGAGAGAAAGAGAGAAAGAGAGAGAGAAAGAGAGAAAGAGAGAGAGAAAGAGAGAAAGAGAGAGAGAAAGAGAGAAAGAGAGAGAGAAAGAGAGAAAGAGAGAGAGAAAGAGAGAAAGAGAGAGAGAAAGAGAGAAAGAGAGAGAGAAAGAGAGAAAGAGAAAGAGAGAAAGAGAGAAAGAGAGAAAGAGAGAAAGAAAGAAAGAAAGAAAGAAAGAGAGAAAGAGAGATGTGAACAGAGAGGCAGAGGATGTGAACCCGCCTCGGTCTGTGATGGAAAAGAAGTGCCAAACAACTGGGATTTGGGGTGTTTCTGGGATCCCTGAGTTCTGGGACTGCTGCTCTTTTATGGGACTGTGTCCTGACCTCCGGGTTTGGGATTTGGGGAAAAAAAAAAAAGGCTGATTTCTGTCAACCCAAGTCACCTTCAAATCATCTTCCTATGTCCTTAATAACTGCTGTGGCTGGGAGAGATGCTGGTTATAAGAGGAGCCTGTTCCAAGGATGGTAGTGCAAACCCAAGGAGGACTTCACCTTGCAGTGCGTTCATTGCAAGCACAAAGAAAAGCAAATTGTCATCTCTATGGCAATTGCAAGAAAAGGGGAGTGCTAAATGGGTGGCAGATCCTGCAAAACACTAAGGCTTTTTTATTATACTTCCTAGAACTGATTAGCTTGCAAAAGCTGCAGAAAACACAGGTGATATTCTTTACATTCCTACTCATTTCTTCCCTCTCTGTCATTGCCATCCTGACTTTGACTTTCTAGCTCTTCTCTTGCGTTTTTCTGACTTGTGTCTGAAAATGTTTGCGCAGGGGACAGCACAGTTACTCTCTGTGAATCCAGGTTTTTGGGAGTCTCTTTTTCAGCACGCAAAAGCAATGCAGAAATGCTAGGTTTTGGCTACTAAAAGACATCAAAACACTTAATTTGAAGCCAAAGGAGGCCTTGTGCTGTAGATAGCTCCATTTTAGGAAGTTCTGCTGGGTTGTTGGTGGGGTTTTCCTTCCATTGAGTTCATCCTGGTGTGTCTCATTGGGGCTGGTGCCTTCGTGGCTCTGTAGATGAGCCCAGTGGGACATGTCGAACACCTAAGGACTCTGTCTGGGCTTTCTTTGGCCACTCCATAGCTACCTGCCTTCCCCTCCATGGACCAGCAAAATACATCATTAAATGGTAAAGAGGTGGCCGCTTCCCACTCTGGAATAGGAGAAAAGAAACCTATGGAAAAGGAAAAAAGAAACACCCCACAGATTCCCTTTCAGGTGCTTTGTGAGCTCGAAGCCTAGATCTTCCCCATCCAGAAATCTTGGACAACTGAGCAGACCAAGGGGCACACGGGCTGCGTTTGCTCTATGGATATAAGAACCAGGACCCTTCTTCCAGCTTATATTTCTGCTCTACATGACTGGAACTAGAAGCTGAGAGAAACCCTAAACCCTGTTTTTGAACTGGTGGTTTCAACTAGTGAAAAATCTGCTTGAAAATTGCTGGTTGTCCCATCCCCTAGAAAGTCACCTTGACATGTTCCTACAAATACATATTTCTCTCTGCCACTGAGAAACCGTAACATTAGCGTTTCCAACACAATCACGGTCAATTTTTGCTGCTGCGGTGATTTGCAGGCGCGAGCATTGGAAATAATCAGTGGAAAGAGCTCTGGGAAAAAAAGAAGGAAAAAGAAAACACCCGCTCTTGACAAACTCCAAGCATTGGAGTCGCTCCTAGCAGATGTTGCCAAAGCATTTCTAGTGCAAACAAGCTGCAAACAGTGGCAACCCTCCTGATGGCCCTGGTTTGCATCCCTGCTTGGCTTCGTGGGGACACAAGGCAGCGGTGCCATATGCAGTTCCTGCAGTTCTCAGGAACCAGCTGGGCTCAGACAGCTTTTTCCTTGTCTGCTTTTTGCACTGTGAATATTTCCTCTGCTTACAGAGCAGTCCAGCTTGGCAGAGACGCCGCTTCGACTCAGGAACAGAGTGAGACATAGCAAAAAAATAGTGAGTGGCTCCTTGGCGTGAGGTTCCTGCCCAGGTTGTGCAGTGCAGAGAGCCCCAGCGATGCCCGGCTCTGTCAAGGGACTTGGAAAACATCTGCTAAAAGCAGCTCCTTGTGGCTTTCTGCAACGCCCAAGGCTGAGGGCAGCATCTCTGCTGGAACCCAGGGATATTCATCATCTTTTCCAAGGAGATGGAGAGGCCTCTCTGCTTAGATGAGATGCTTAGGGATGCTTTAGCTCCAAAACTCTGGAGGAGGAGGAGTCAGAGGATTTCTCTTGGAGCCAAAGGTCTTTGGCAAGGTTTCTTGCAGGGAGTGGAGAAGAACCATCACTTTCTCCAAAAGAAATGTCTTTTTCATCCAGAGCTCTGAACCAGGGGAAAATAATAATAATAAAACAGAACAGCTGATTTATCTTCTGTGTCCTGCTCTAACAACACTGTTTATTGCCCAGTTTGGTGGTAGGGCTCATGCCCATCCTGTCCACATCCATCCACTAGGCTGGAGGGGGAGGTTGTGCAACCATCCTGCTCCACTGATGGATCCCAAAGTCAAGGCCAGCACGAACTCCCATCAGATCAAGTGAATATTCCAGAGGTGGCTATTCAAGACCCAACCTTTGTATATGAAATGGGCTTGTTTTAAGTGGAAAAATAGCTCATTGTGAGGTTACAGCTTGCAATAATGGTGCCGAACTCTCTTTTTTCTTGGCAGTTCTTCGTTTTTTGCCACGGGCTCCTGCAGCTCTCGCAGCTCCTCATCTCCGGCTACCTGAAGAGCACCATCTCCACCATCGAGAGACGATACGGCCTGTCCAGCCAGACAACAGGGCTGCTCACCTCCTTCAACGAGGTGACCTCTCCTTTCCCTACCAGGCAAAAAAAACCCTCCTGTTATTCCCTTTCCCAGCATTGATGAGATTTCTTGGTCTCTGCCGCAGGTTGGGAACACGCTGCTCATCGTCCTCATAAGCTACTTCGGCAGCCGAGTGCACCGGCCTCGCCTCATCGGTTGTGGAGCAATTCTGGTCGCCCTGGCTGGATTTCTGATGTCGCTCCCTCATTTCATCACAGGACGCTACAAATACGACCAGTCCGTTGCCAGTAGGTGCATATTTTATGCCTTTTACATGACATAAAGGAAATAATAAGCTTTTTCATGAGCCTGCAAAGCTGTAGGCTTGAGCTTGAGGAATTGACTATTGAATTTTAACTTTCTGCCAGCGAAATTGCGTCAGCTCTGAGAAGCAACAGCTGGCCCTGCAGGAGCAAGAATGGGCCGGAGCCAGAGAAAAGGGCATTAAGGCTGTTAAAGTGGAGGATGTGCTCCTGATTACCCTCATCTTCCGCATATTTACACAGCAGATAAAGCACAGATAACATGAAGGTCCCTCCCCAACCATCAGGGATCCGATTTGCCATGAGGAGAGACGACTGCTCTGCACTCGCATGAACTGCTCCCTTGGTTTTGGTTTCATAACTTTATAAGTTATATAACTATATACAAGGGGAGGCCTCGTCAACCCTGTCCTCAAAGCCCTTTGCGGGAAGATAACCCAAAGGATGCAGGAATGACCAGGGAGATAGCGGAGGGATGTGAAATGCAGTGGTCTGCGGTGGGAAAGCAGAGGTTTTATGGCTAAATCCTTCTGCTTATGGGGTGTTTCGACCGTGTTTCTTAATTTTGCTAAGTTGTCTCTGAGGAAACACCTTGAGGCTTTAGATCCCACAGGAAAATCAACCTCTTGGGACACTCATGCAGGTGTCACTCATGGAAAACCAGGCCAGGGAGAAGCCGTGGGTACAGGATCCCTTTCTGAAAGAAGGCAAAGATGAAAGAAGGAAAGAAAGGAGGGAGGAAACTCCTCTTTTGCTACCTCCCCAAATCCAGCCCTGAATCTCCAGCAAATCCATTCAAAGTCTCCTGTAAAAGGCTGCTCTTGTCCTCAATAGGAATAGCGCAGTGGATTTGCTCAGCTGCAAACACCGAAAAAAGGTTTAATAGGTGAATAATTCACAGATGCAAACCAGGATGAAGTGATCATGACATTTTAAACCAATTTGTGATGCCCTTCAGAGCAGCTGGTGCCAGGGCCATGTGGCGAGCACTTGGACTTGCATGACTTAGGACAGAGCCATGGAAATCTGGTTAAAATAACCAGATCTCTGCTATTTTAGGGATGAACTACATGCTGTCTGACCAGCACTCTCTTTTAGGCACCTGTATAATCCATTTTTGAGTAAAATGAGTTCTCATTTGCTGAATGACTGTTGATGGACCCTGCAATTTTTGCTTAATTCATTTCGAGATCCACCTAAAGCCCCTGGAAGTGACCTTGGGCTCACTTTATTGCCTGCATCCCTCAGGGCTTGCTATTACCTTCAAGAACAGATGTTAGGGAGCCCATTGCCAAGCTTTACCCCCCATGTAGACCCTGTCCCCTTGTCCCCGCAGGTATTTTCAGCAACGCCACCGACCTCTGCCAGCCGGATGCCTTGGGGAGCAGCGGGAACCTCAGCGACGGGAGCTGCACCCCGCGCACGGCCAAGGAGAACCACGAGCTCCTGCTCGTCATGTTTGTGGCCCAGGCGCTCAGGGGCATCGGCGGGGTCCCCATCCAGCCCTTCGGCATCTCCTACATCGACGACTTCGCCAGCGAAAGGAATTCTCCCCTCTATTTGGGTAAGATGGGCAATGAGCCCTATTAGGGAACAGAGGGGACCCCAGAATTAGCTGTCTGATGTCGTACTTGTCCCCATGAGCTTGCCATAGCCTTCCTTTTGCAAAAATAGTGCGTTTGCTTCAAGTTTGGACAGACTGGATGCAGACCAGAAAGAAGCAAGGAGAATTGGAAAATGTAATTTAGGAAAGAGGATGGAAATATTGTGCTTTTCAGCCTGGCGGTGAAAAGCTGAGAAGGAACATGATAACCATCTCCTCCTACAAAAAAAAAAAAAAAGGAAAAAAANTGCCTGGCGGTGAAAAGCTGGGAAGGAATGTGATAACCATCTCCTACAAAAAAAAAAGGAAAAAAAATGCTTCAACAAAGAGAGACAGGATAATCTGATCTCAGAAGGCAGCTATGGACTTAAGCTGAAAAAAAAGGAAAAAAAAAAAAGCTTTGTTTAGCTATGGGAAATAATATTTAGGGAGCTTAAACACCAGAGTCAATGGCCTGGGAAGCAGGCAAGGATCTTGGAAAGGAGGAAAACAGCTGGGGCATGAGGGATGTCCCAGGGTGGTGGGATGAAATATTTAGAAAATATTAGAAATATTAGAAAATATTTAGAAATATTTAGAAAAGTCATCTGTAGGACAGGAGTTTTATCTCCCATGGGTTTAATCTTTTTATCGGTAATTCACATAGGGGTGTTTGCTGTTAAAAGGTAACCGAGAGGCAGTAAACTGTTATCTAAAGCAGTGATTAAATCACAAAGTGCAGTACAAATGTCAGGCCAGGTTACACCAGCAGTTCCTCAAGTCACTTTGCAATTGCTGGTTTTCTTATACCAAGGGGCATATCATAGTGTCAGGGGTATTGCAGCTTTTGCATGTGTCCAAGGGGAGATCCGAGTCCTGCAAAAGATTCCCTATGAAGAGAGCCTGGAAAACTCTGTTGGGGTTGTCACTACTTGAGAGGGAAGAAATGAAAGAGCAGGAATAAAAGTATGGGGGGAAAATGGCCATTTTAGGGGAGCAAAGTGTAGGGGAAAGAGTTGAAGTTGGCAGCAGGATGCGGTGCAGGTGGATCCTGGTCCACCCCTTGTCCCCTGTGGTCCCCTTGCTTCAACTGAGCCCCTTTCCACTCTCTTCCCTCCGCAGGGATCCTGTTCTCCCTGACTGTCATCGGGCCTGGGGTGGCCTTCATGCTGGGNATGCAGCTCAGCACAGCCTCGTTCAAGAAAAAATAAGATTGGGCAAGTTCCTCTGGGTGGTGACTGGGCAGCATGAACACTGGAGCTGGACCAGCATTGGACCAGCTTTTTATTGCTCTAAATGCAATGGCTTTGGCCTGGGTCTTCTGATTCACTCCTGCTCATTGACCTCACCAGGCTTTTTTTTTTCCATCTGGACTTTATTGCTTTGAATGTTTACGCTATTTGCAGCATGGGAACACCCTCCGATCCTCCCCCTGCTTCCTCCTAGCAGGCAACTTCCAAGCTTATTGCAATATTAATCCATCTTCTGCTCTGCTCGGTGAGCCTCAGAGGAGCATCCTGAGCACAGACCACCAGGAGGAGCTCCCTAAGGGATGCTCATTTTCCTTCGTTTGACCTTAAAAGCAGGTGGAAATTTTTCTGCTTGAAAGATCAGTTCAGCATTAAAATGTTTACTATTATATACCAGTCTTCAAATGGTCTCTAGTGGCACAAGCTCATGGCAGGGAAGCACCCCAGGTTCAGCCCAAGGAGCCAGATGGCCAAAAACACAGAGCAAAACCTCTTCAGAAATGCAGGGAGCAGATTTAGCCCTCTAAGCGTGCAGCAGGTCCCATCATGGGCAGTCCCAGCAATTCAGTTTCTTACTCATCTCTTTGTTCACTGGGTTGAAAAGAAATATTGCCCCAAAAGCTCTATTTAGTGTATTTGCTAGCATGCATTTTAGATGTCCTGCAGGTTGCACACACATGCACACACTTCCAAAGCCCCACGTGCTCAGAGATGTTGCAGCACCTGCACTATCATCATGGTAAGAAGGACATTTCCAGAAGGACTTGCTCGTGATTGCCACGAATATCCCATGCTCTGAAGAAAACTTTCTTATTTCGGATCCCCGCTGTTGTGCATTTGCATCCTGGTTTCTGCATATCATGTTTTATTTATGTCGAGATCTCTTCCCACAGAACATGCCATCCTTGGCAAGGTGCCCCATGACAGGAAAGGGTATTGGGCTGCCAGAAGGTGGTCTGGAAAAAGGGACAAAAATTAAAATCCATGAAAGGGATAGAAAGGAAAGGAAAGGAAAGGAAAGGAAAGGAAAGGAAAGGAAAGGAAAGGAAAGGAAAGGAAAGGAAAGGAAAGGAAAGGAAAGGAAAGGGAAGGGAAGGGAAGGGAAGGGNGGACATTTCCAGAAGGACTTGCTCGTGATTGCCACCAAACCACGAATATCCCATGCTCTGCAGAAACCTTTCTTATTTCGGATCCCCCCTGTTGTGCATTTGCATCCTGGCTTCTGCATATCATGTTTTATTTATGTCGAGATCTCTTCCCACAGAACATGCCATCCTTGGCAAGGTGCCCCATGACAGGAAAGGGTATTGGGCTGCCAGAAGGTGGTCTGGAAAAGGGGATAAAAATTAAAATCCGTGAAAGGGATATAAAGGAAGGGAAAGGAAAGGAAAGGAGAGGAAAGGAAAGGAGAGGAAAGGAAAGGAAAGGAAAGGAAAGGAAAGGAAAGGAAAGGAAAGGAAAGAGGAAAGGAAAGGAAAGAGGAAAGGAAAAAGGAAAGGAGAGGAAAAGAAAGGAAAGGAAAGGAAAGGAAAGGAAAGGAAAGGAAAGGAAAGGAAAGGAAAGGAAAGGAAAGGAAAGGAAAGGAAAGGAAAGGAAAGGAAAGGAAAGGGAAGGGAAGGGAAGGGAAGGGAAGGGAAGGGAAGGGAAGGGAAGGGAAGGGAAAAGTCTTGCATTTGTGGAGCTGCAAAACAAGCACTGGTTGATGGATGAGGGTGGTGGGCAGAGCTCCAATGTGCAAGTTCTGGCTTGGCCAGTGGGTTTCTGTGTGGAGAGCCAGATTTGAAAAATCAAAATAGGAGTCCTGGTTCCCTAATGTTAGGGACTAGAGTTAATTGTTATCTACATTTTAATCTTTGGAAAAGATTAAGGTGATGGGCTCAGTTGGCTTTTACAGGACTAAGATGTCCTTGTCCCTTTAGCAAAGAATGAAACAGAATTTAGCACCACAGGATGAGCCAAATGCAAAAGCAAATTTGCAAATGCTCACACCCCCAAACTGATGGTTCCCAGGTTGGGAACACTGATGTCTCCAGCTTATTAGGGCCACCCAGTTGTGTCCCCTTGCTGGATGCATGGGAGGGCAGCAAAGGTGCAGTAGGGTCCCTCTGGTCTCTTGAAATGCTATTTTATCCCTTTCCATTGCAGAGGAAATCCAACTCACCAACAAAGACCCGCGCTGGGTGGGCGCCTGGTGGCTTGGCTATCTGATCGCCGCCAGCCTCGTGGCCGTGTCCGCCGTTCCCTACTTCTTCTTCCCGCGGGAAATGCCCAAAGAGGTAGGATGGGGGAAGGTGAGACCTGCTGCGCGTTGCTCCTGCAGTTTAAAACACAACTGCAACCATCTCCTGGGGTTTCTGACCTCAATCCAAAACCTGACACGTCACAGGGCTTTACAGAGCCTCCTTAGCATGGGATTAATGTGTAAAACACAAGTGCTTTTTGTTGCATTGTGCACAAATAGGCGCTTCCTTCCTCACCACCTTCTGCATCCATGGGAAACTAGATTGTGGCAGTGGTTCCAGGCTGTGTAATTTATATTTATACCCTCAAGTCAGATGTGTTCTCTGGTTCAATCTCATCTCTAGTTCCTTCTCAGGTCTTGTGTGCTAAACGGAACCCAGTTTGGCCAGTGAAACCCAGAGGAGTGCAAGCAGTTTAATGAGTATCAGAATATATTTATAATAATTTTAATGTATTAGTACTCTATTTATATTTAATGTATTAGTATATCTCATATATTATATGGTGGCACTTCAAAGCAGCTCTGTGTGTTGTTACCCCTGCTCACATAAGACCCTGTTCATAGGGAGATAGAGATGTAGGCAAGTCCCATCTGGATTAAAGTCCTTTTTTTGCATCCCACCGACTCAATCATTCACTTTCTGCAGGGCTCATGGCTTAGCTGCTGCCCCAGCATCCAGCTTTGCCCAGCGACTTGTCTGTGCCCCTTTTGCTGGCCAAGGGCACCTTGGGGACCTTCCAAGCCCTTTTCCCCCAGCCCAATTGTCATCCCTTAGGGTGAATTCGGAGGCTATCGTCTCCCTAAAGGGCTCCCCATTTGCAAAGGGCCAACACGATGCTTCTCCCAGCCCTGCAAAGCGCTCGGAGCCATCTGGCTAAATGCTAAAAGCTGCCATCCAAGAGAGCATCTGACTGCTGCTCGCTTGGAGGAAGCCAATATCTGTCTCTCATTGGCATCTGCAGGTGGGGGGAAACTTGGCTTTTGATTTTGCTCCCATTTGGACTTCTCCAAAGCCCTCCGGAACGCGTTGGAGCTTGTGCCAACGTGTAAAACGGTGTTTGAGCTTCCCACGCGCTCGGCTGGCAGCGGGTCCTGCTCCCTGGCAAAGCCATGGGGAATCCTTCCAAACAAACTGCTCTTTCCGAGCGGGTATGATCCCATGGATCTGAATATTCCCTGTTACCAAAGCTTTGGGGACGCGTTTACTAAGCGAAACTGCAATCACGTTGGTGTCTTGGCTGTGCTCCAGCTTGGGTAGTTGTCTCGCACCTAAATTTTGCTTTGAAACAGCATCGAAACTCTCTTGTCGGAACAGGTTATGTGTGCACTCTGGGGTGGAATAGTTCTTCACTTCTGCCAGTGCCTGAATTCCCTAATGGATGAGTCTGGCTGTGATTTTTGGGGGCTCCCTTGCTCTGGAAAATATAACCTGCTTCTGGGGGCTATAATGATAATACTATATTCACTGCTAGGGTCCTCAAATTCCTTTAAAATAATTATGAATGCTCTATATTAGCAGAATCTGCTCGGTGTGTAAGGGTGACACTGCAGCTTAGGATAAATGTTTTTCCTTAGGATTGCTAAGAATATTAATTTCATTATCAGCTTTTGAGAGGAAATAATCTGGGTCTAGCTAAAACAATTTCTGCAAGTTCCACGCTTGGATCAGGCTGTGGCATGTAAAGGACCATTGGTTGAGCACTAATTTAAGAGAGAAACAGGAGAATTTCTTTCTCTATGGGCTGGTATTTATAAGAAATGTTTCAGGCTCAGCCCTCATTTATTTCTTTGCATTTCTTTACTCGAATTTCTCCTCATTGTAGTATCTCCCCATTGGCTTCTACCAGGTACTCAAAGCTCCGTAGGAAATGTGCATTAGAGCAGGTCATTTTCTGTGTTGCTTGCCCTTGTAGTAAATTAATGCCGAGCTAAGGGTGCAAACTTGATGTTTTCTGCATCACGAAGGGCATTGCCCTTCCTCTCCACTGAACTGGAAGCAGCAAAATAGCTGAAGTCACTGAATTATTGCACCAGCTCCTTGGAAAAACAGTTTTTCCTCCATAGGAACATTAGCCAGGCCATTCCAGATGTTGGAGGGAACCATGTGGATAAGGATTTTGGAGCCAGGAGCAGAGCAGAGCTTTCAGTCCATTTGCTTTCCCTCTTGGAGGGCTTTGGGGTGTGATCACCTCTCAATCTTGCCTTGTTTTTGCCCCATCGTACTTGGCTCCCTGTCCTTGGGAAAGCTGCATCCAGGGATTTTCTCCCCAATTATAAAGTCCTGCACAGTATTTTGACCCATAATCACTGCATTGAGGCACCACAGCCATCATAACTCATGGAAAATGTAGGAATAACTCATGGAAAATGCGGGAATTCTGCATCCACAGAAGCCCTGATGTTTCCACAGCACCAACCAAAGGCTTCGTTTCGCAGCCTTTATCCCAGAGGCCAAAAAGGAATTTCAGGCATTCCTGGCCAGCCGGTCCTAATGCCATTTGCAAACCCCTGGGACTCCTCATGTCTCAGCAGCCCAAGGGATTTCCTGGGAATAAAGCATCCACACAACACTGCGGATGTGTTTCCCATTGCAGAACCCACCAAATCCCATCAAAGGAGCAAAGACCAGAACACAACTCAGTTCTTCCTACTGCCAAAACCATCATTTCATTTTTTTCTCATTTTCGCCCTTCTTATCATCTTGTTTCTTTTCTCATTTCAGTCCTTGGTGGCTTATCCAGACCTAGGAGCATCCTTCTCCATGTACATCATCCAACGAACACTGTATTTTTACGCATCTCTCTGTCTTTTGGGAGATTTATTTGACTTCCAACCAGCCAAGGCAGATCTAGGTTATTCCACAACCACATTTCAGCATAACCTTTATTTTATAGCATTTTTATTTGAAGTTCCTGGAACGACTCGTGCATTTAATGTTAACAATGTTAATGATAATGAGAGTTTGTTCTTTCAGTCCTCTTTTTTTTTGTGTGTAAATCAGTCAATACCAGATTCTGAGCATTTTTGTTGCTTTGTAGCTGCTCCAACTTGTCAGTCAATTTCGAGCCCTGAAATACCCAGGAAAATCCTATTCGAGGGAGAGTTGCAACAAGGCTATAAAGTTGTCATCATCTCAGGTGGGGAATGAAGGGAAAAGACTTTTATATGACAAGTTATTTAAAATCAGGGCAATGTTCTCCCAATAATTCCAGTTTACTGCAGCCTCCCAGGAGTCTAAACCATTTTCCTTGTCTATAGTGAAGTCGTGTCTTGGGCTGGGGGGAACTACAGCATTTGGGCATTTCCCAGCTGCAGAATAGCAAAAATTCAGCGATTATCTTAATGAAAGCAGGAACATTATCTGCCTTGACCAGGTCTCTCGGGCAAGACCTGTCTTGTGCTACCAAGCAGCTCTTGGATCTGGTTTCATTCCGTGATGCTTCAAAGCCCTGTAGAAACCCTAAAAGCCCTAAACTGACACTTCTTCCTAGCCTGGACAAAGCCAGGTGATACCAGCACACACCGTTTGCAAGCAGACACTTTGGGAGAAAATCAGATGTTTTTTATGGAAAAAAAAGGTCTGCAGGTCCCTTCCCAGGCTCCTGGTTGTGCAATCATCTTCCAGGTTTCTCCCTCTTTAGTGTTCAAACTCATCTCCTCGCATCCTCAAGCTTTGGGCTTTGTATTTCACATCATTCGTTTATTTTCCTCGTGTCACTAACCCTGGTTAAATCCTTCCCTGCTCCTTGTCGCACTGATGTGGTTGGAGCAAGCAGCGGGATCTCCCGCAGCCTTAATTTCACATTAAGGAGACCAGCAAGGAGCTGGATGCGTCTTCTGCTGTCAGAGATGTCCCCTCTCCCCTACCTACCTTGGTCACATTCCAGTTTTCCCAATGTAATCCAGCGTCTCTCCTTGCTCCGCTCCAGATCTGCTCCTTGATGTCCGTGCAACGGGTCCTCCCTTGATATTTGCATTTATTCCCCTATTTTTCCCATTCTCCAATTTAGCCTTGACACTTTTGCAGCCGCTGTTGTTTGTTCCACTTTGCCAAGGCCTAAAAGCTATTAGATCCGCTGAATTCCCGTAATTTATTTAAACAGCAGCATTCCTGAGCAGGGAGAGCTGGCTGCTGTGATCTGTGCGCCTCTGTCAAGCACTAATACAAGGAGACCCCTCTTGCCATTTATCTCTATCTCTCCGGTTACTTTTTCTTCCCGAATTTGTTGCACTTCTTGGTTATCCGTTCATCTTCGCTCTCAAGTATAATCCAGCGCTAATAAAACAAAATGAAATGCGAAGGATGTTCCAAATCTTTTATTAAGAGGTTCAGCTAGGGCAAAGAGGGAGTTAAAGGTTAGTGTTGAAAGCAGTGAGATTATAAACCTGGAAAGCAAAAGGATTTGGTTCCACTGTGACTTTAGAGTGCCGTAATTCCCACTATTTTTCCCCCCCTTCTTGCCTGGCATCTCTTTCCCTAACCAGGAATCTGCTGGGAAGCCCGTGGGTGCAAACGAGGGGAGATGAACAAGGCGATGCTCCTTTTGAGCCCTTTTGCATCTCAAAAATTCACATGCGGCTGCTTAAAGAAGTGGAAAAAAAGCAGGATGGAAGGGACCCATGAGCATAATTAATGCCTTACTCTTCAGATACTTCTCTCTCAAGATCTTTTGCTGGCAGCTAATGGGCAAGACGGGGATTTCTGAGGGCATTTCAGGGCAGAATGAGGAATGCAATCCAACCCAGGGCAGGATGCAGCAGGAGCAGTGGCTGAGCAGGAGGGAATTGCTGGGAATGCTGCTCCAGCCCCACGGGAGATGTTTTGCTATTGTTCTGCTATTATTCTGCTAATATTCTGCTATTATCCCCCCAGCTTTTGCTTTAAATTGCCCCCTGGGATTAAAAGAGGGACATCCAGCTGGAGCTGCAGCCCCTGGCTCAGCAGAGACCAGAGCACAAAGGGTTAGGAAGTCCCTACGTGGAGCTGCCAGCACAAACCCCATCCATCTAGATGATATCTCCAGCCCTGCAGCTGCAAAATTTAGGAAAAAACCCTGCAGAACCGATCAAAAAAGCACCCGGTGCAGGAGGGCAGCTGCATGGAGTGAACTGGAGCTCTGTCCCAACACCATCCCGTGCCGCCAGCATTTGGGAGCATCCAGAGGACCTGGGGAGCCAACGGGGGTCCCAGGGGTCTTGCATGGTGGGAGCAGCTCCTACAGCCCCGAAAAGCCAAAAAATAGCAATTTTGGGGGTGCTGGTGGCAGCAGCAGCTTGCAAGTGCCGGTGTGACTGGAAAGGGCTGGTCTCTCCGCTCGGATTTTCCCCGGGGAGCTTTGCAGAACCGCGGCCAAGAACAGGCACTGCCTTTCCTGCCAACAAGGTGCTGCGTTCGCTCCGTGGGAAATAGGATCCGCGTCGGGAGCCGCGTTCGCCGGAGGAAGCGGGACGCGGGGCTCGCAGGGAGCGCGACCTTGTCGGCCGCTGATTTAATTCCAGATTGTCGGAGG
Source organism: Crypturellus undulatus (assembly GCA_013389825.1). Lineage (NCBI taxonomy): Eukaryota > Metazoa > Chordata > Aves > Tinamiformes > Tinamidae > Crypturellus > Crypturellus undulatus. Next base: position 18,576 of record VWPW01029369.1, read on the forward strand.
GTTTGGAGCCGCGAGCTTTTACATTTTGTTTGTTTAATGTGAAAATAGGAGCCCTGACCTTCGTTCGCACCCAGTGCGCAGGGCCAGGTTGTGCTCAGCCGGAGGGAAATGCTGCAGAAGCCCCAAATTAAGCAAGGAAAACCTCTTAAAGCAGGGCTATTCATCTATTTTTCTTCCCCCTTCCTTGTGATTCATTGGAATAAACCCAGCCCGCCGCAGGCTCCGCTTGTCCTTACCCCAGGTGCAGCGTAAATGGGACTTTGCTCTCCCTGCCAAAGTCCCGCTGCTCTCCCGGCTCTGTTGCAAGGGATAATTCCGCAAAATCCAAGGAGCGGGGGAGTTTTGCAAGACGTTTCCTCTGTTATTAATCACATTTTGGGTTTTGCTTGGCAAGACGCAGTGCTAGACAGCAGGGAAGAGCCAAAAGGCCAGTGTGGAGCATTGCATCGACGGCCTCCGGGTTGCCAGATCACCTACTCGGAGTGACGGGTTGCAGCTCTCAGAGGCATCCAGGATTGGGAATTATTTAATGGGGATTTTGCTTGATTTCCCCTCAATGTGCAGACAGTGCCCAGCACGCCGTCACCTCTCGGAAATACAAACTACTGTAAAACCACGGGCAGAAACAGCTTGAATGTATTTTTGGAAAAGAAATACAAGGAAATTCTTCTTCTCTGAGGCTCTTTAGCCCTAATTGAAAAGTGAAAGGAAGCTGGCTCTAATTTTGCAGTTGAAAAACCTGTTAATCTCCAAATTCTACCAATCAAAACCATGAAGGGAAATTCACAAATTTCCCTTTTGCCTCGCCTTTTATCTTTGGAAATGGAATATGGTGATCGCAGTGTGGGACACTTGGACCTCTCTAGTGACTCGCTTTGACTCAACGAGTCTCATTTTCAAGCAAAAAGCCATGATTTTAGCCAGTGAGCTGCACAGTTCCTTCTGTGACTAAAGAAAATCGAATTCCTTCTGAATTAATTCATTTGTCCGACTCGCATTAACTTGATGTGAGCAGTTGCAAATGCCCCTTTGCTGGGTAACGCATCAGAAATGTCTTTGCAGGCTCTGGCCAACCAGCTGAGAAATTGTTGCCGTTTCCCATGAATAGTAATAAAAAAAGCATTCCCATCTGGACACTTTCGGCTATTATAGATGTGTAGTAGCAAATCTAATCTAATTAGCTGTATCCAGCGATTCCCTTGGAAGCGCATAGGGCGGGAGATGGATGCAATTCTTGGAAACCCTCCCTTGCTCATCCTCTCTCTTGGACTGGATGCTAAAGCAGTCGGACTCTTTCCCGAGACACATCCAGCTCCTGATGGAAGCAGGGATGATCTTGGGCGTCCCAAGTCTTTCCCTTTCTCCATACTCTGCCTCTCTTCGCCCTTCTCAGCTTTTTGGCCCAAATTGCACCCAAGAAACATCTCGTTGCAAGCGCCACATGCAGGTCTTGCATGCTGCTAAATTAGGAGGTGAAGAGCTGTTAGCACCAGCTGCAGCCCAATTAGAGGAGTAATCAGAGCCACACGGAATAATATGACCTCCAGTTCCCACGATCTGAGGAGGAGGA
>VWPW01029372.1:0-24414 GCA_013389825.1 Crypturellus undulatus
CAAAGCATTTTGAGGTATTTTATTATTTAAATTTCCGGGTCAATAGTCAGGAGGGTGAATCATACTATGTTTGAAATACTAAAAAGGAAAGGAAAGAATTATAATAAAACACTCAGAATCGTTCATGTGCATGTGCAGACATATTTAAATTTACCCAAAATTTTGAGTGTTTTTTTGGCTTACTCAGAGGATCTATCGATGCCAGCACTGGTGTAGTCTAAACACCATAAATTGTGTTCTGTTCAGCTACATTAAAGTCACTTTACTGCAGTTTTAATGGGTGAACTCTTTTCCTTACTGCCAGTGATACATTACTTTCTCTTGCAGAGTTTTACTTACGCTTTGGGGATATGTTCTTTTGCTAGTCAATTATGCTGAGTACGTGGACTCCCTGAGGGTAAATAAGACTTCACACCTGACTCCTCTTTTGCACTGGCAAGTGCAAATAATTGCTGATATTACTGCTTTCCTCTATTTTGCTAGATATCCAGGCTACAGTCAGATGCAAGACACAGCTTGGAAAACTTTTGGGATGATCTGTTATGACTGTTATTTTATTATGAAAAAAAAAAGAACATTAAGATGACTTAGAGAGAGGTGAGATGTCCTGCACATGTATAAATTGAGGCTGTCCTGTATGCTCGCAGAATTTATCAGGTGGGACTGCAGTGGGTCTCTGTGGATGGGCAGGTTGGAAGCTGTCTCTCGTCACTAGGTGCACTCCAAGCAGCTCTTTGCCATGGAAAGAGGGATGTTGTTGGGTGACTTTCTGTTGTCCCAGCAGAGATGGTATCAGCTTCTGTGGGAAGAGTAATGGTACACAGCCCGGTCTGATCACGTCCATGCTGCTTGGTGACTTGCTGGCGAGTGCTGTAGCCAGGCCAATCATGAGGCGAATCTGAGTGCCAGAAATTTGTCATCTGCTGCTGCCATGGAAGTCCTGCTCTGTTTTCCCTCAGTCCAGTTGTGCAACATGAAGCAACGTTTGCTCACAAGACTGTTGTTTTTGTTTTATCTTGTGTTCTCATTCCTTTCTGTGTATTTCATGACCTCAGTATTTCTTTAGTGGAGGTATCTTTCTTACCTTCTCCTGAGCCTTGTACACTCCTGCTTCAGTACCTGGACAGAAAGCAGACATCACCTAGACATTCCTCAGAATAATTTTGTGCCTGTCATGTTGGGAGTTATCCTCCTGTAGCTGTACATACGAAGCCGAGACAGATACACAAGTCTTTAGATTTGAAGCATCTTTTTTAGAGTGGCTTCATTTGTTTCAAGCCAATATATTAGATCCAGTAGGAAAAATCCTATTGCATGCATGGACACAGTTGTCATGCAGGCATCACAGAATGTTTTATAGTTGGCTTAAATCAAGCAATCTAGATGAGCCACAGCCTTTACTCTATGAGGAAGGTTATCCATACAGAAATGAAATGCTAATAATACCAGTTTGTACGTGGAGTTTTATTTTACATTGTAGTCACTGGCTGGGGAAGCTGATCACTGCTTCCCGAGAAACATTTTATTCATTTTCTGGTTGAATTTTTGTCAGCATCCCAGTTCAGCTTGGAGATTTTGTACTGATGGTAATTAGTTTCAGCTGATACTCACTGGCAGTCATTTCTCCAAATCTGTGAAAACAAACAGAAGTACATTAGCGCTTTTAAAAAGGTGCACCATTTTAGGGTTTCTAGAAGGTGAGAAAACAATACACAATGAAAAATACAGCGAGATATCAAATCTGTAAATCAAACACCATAAAGAAGAGCAACAGGAAAATATTACAGGCTGTTTTCAATCTCATCTAGCTGAGTTCTAGCTGAGACAATTATATCTTCTGCATGAATATCTTTTGATGGGGGAAAAAAATCCTTCCATATTAGGGATTGTAGCTGACAGCTTAAAGCTTTTGCAATGGGAACTGAGAAAAGTTCTGGATGTTAATAGAAGCTTTTACTGATAATGAATTTAAGTTCATGAATGCTAGAAGTATGTTATTTCTGGTGTAAGGTTAAAAAGAGCATAATATGGTATTCATTAAACTGTATAGCCAAAAATAACATCTGTCTCTCATGAATAGGGATAAGATCTCATTTTATATCTCTTCTCATTTGAAAACAGTATTTTTGCTAGAAAATTATTTAGAAAAAGAAATATTAAACATCCCAGTAATATGACCGCACCATTTTAGCACAAAATGGTTAATATATATATAAACGTTGGCTGAACTTGGTTACAATAACTTTGGAAACTTTAATCATGATTCTGACTGATCAAGCAAATCTTTGGTTTTCCAGGAAGCCACTTGGGTATATGCCATTTATACTGGATCACTGCTTCACTGGTATCTCTGGTTTCTGTGGAACATAGTTCAACTACTAGGACATAAATTCAGGCTGCTACTGTACAGGCTTGAGTCTGTAATGACCTGATAGCCTTTGGGGAGGTTCTTAACACCTTAAGCTTCTCTGGGTTAGTGAATGGGACACGTTTCTACCATCATTGGTAGGTACAGATAGATTTTTTTTTGTCAAATTCACAGATTTGGGTTGCCAAGACTTAATTCATAAATTCGTCTAGAATTCAGTATTTATTTTTTTTTTTAGGAAAAATAATGTTTTAGGAAAGGATTGAAATGCTTCAGCCTGTTATTCCTGAGGAAGAGAATTTCAACAGTTGGCAGTGTTCCACTTAGAAATATGCACAGATTTACTCCTACCAGTGCCCCATTCCTGCAAAGGGTAGCTTTACCTCCCCTTGCAAAATTCTGCATGACTTGAAAGACATTTTTGCTTGGCTGTTTAAAAGCAGAAGTTTTGTCTCAGGCTCGTAGTTGCTCAGGCTGAAGTTTTTTTCATTAATTAATTAATTTATTTATTTATTCTGCTTCCCCCAGTTCTCTTCAAACTCTTTTCCTTACTGGCACAAGATTGCCATGGGCCCAGGCCCAGCTGCCATAGTCTCATCTACCTTGATGGGCCTGGGCCCATGGCAATCTTGTGCCAGTAAGAAAAAGAGTCGATACTCTTATGAACTCTTGTGTACTTCTGAATTTTAGCCCTCTAATAATAATGAGACATTGGGGTGACTTAGGTGCCTCGTTGCTTTTTGCTCTTTCCAAGACAGCTCTCATGCTATCATGTTTTTAAGGCCAATGTTATCTCTTTACATGGCATTCTAGATAAAGTTTTCCAGGGTTGCTGTTTTAAAGACCAGCCTGGTTATCCTAGTGAAAGCATGCTCATTAAAAGTGTCTGTAGATATAGCTGTTGTGCTTCTGCCATGCCTGATCTGATGAATGTGTGTGAAACAATGTACAATAAAAATGATGGATAGTGAATGTCATATTCTAAGTATGTATTTTTCATGGTTCAAGTCAAAAATTCATTAATCAATAGTAAACACATTTCCTGTTTGGAACACCTGTTGCAATTAATTCTGTGTAATTAGATGATTGATTTTTTAACTAAAAACAACAGCAACACGGGCATTACATGTCTCCAAGCTGGTTTTTATTTTGATATCACACAAATCCTTGTGGTTTTGATTAAGGGTTTGCAAACCGTACAGCACCTCCATATCTTAGGTCAGAGAATTTGGCTATCATAGGAAAAAGTAGACCTAAAGAAAACTTTTAAAAATGGTTATTTTGATTTTTGGTTTTGTTAGCCTGTTTTTTTTTTTTTTTCCAATTTAACTAGTCTGCAGTGGTTTAGATGTGAATGTTGCAAAATAATGTTATGGGTGGATAGTGTTTTGTAATCTTGGCATCCATTTGGTAAAAAGCTTATTGTTATTTAAAAGCGCTTAGTCTAAGTGGAATATTGGAGACGTATGTTGCTATTTTTGAATCTTACAAGTCTAGCATTGTACAGCATGAGCATCAAATACACATCTTAAAGATGTCAGTTTTCTTATTCATATAACACAATTCTCATAACCCAAATACAGTGGGGTTCAGAAATTTACATTGGTAGAGAGCAAGCAACACCAAGCTTCTTGAGTTTAGTGTATTAGAATCAACAGTCTGTAGTTAGGCAGGTAGAGAGGTCTTCCCAGTATGGAAGGAAAGGACAGGGATATTAACCTAGGACAGAAACCAAGGAGCAGGTCAGAGGAGCTACGGATATAAGAAGCCTTTCCTTCTGTCAGTCTCTCGAAGAGGCTTAGACAGCTAACTCTGGCAGAAGGTACGTCTGTATCTTCTTGGCTTTCACTGCCATGAATCCTCTCCTGCAAGTAGGTGGGTGGTCAGTCCTTTCTCACATAAAGTACAGCTGGAATAGGAGGAGGGGAAGGAGCTGATGGTGCATTTGCGCTTCTGGCAAATAGCTCAGTCAGCAGAGATCTATCTGAATAAAGGAGGGTTATGTTCAAACCCCTGCTCCAGTGAATATTTAATTATCTATGCAAAACTAGGTAATTATCTAGCTTTGGGCTGATGGTCCTTCAGTTTAAGGAACCATCCCAAATCAGTTATTCACACAGTTCACATGGACTTGAATCTACTTCCTTCTCATTCTAGTATGTACTTAAGTAATAAGTACTTAAGCAATAGAGCACTCCAATCATCTCCACTGCTTCAGACTTCAAAATACATGAAAAAAAAAGGACTGACATCAAGCCTACTGTTTTGTGAGAAATAAAGTGTGCTTAGGTTATGCTTTCTTTCTTAAAATACAAAGCGCACCTTTGCATTTTAAGGTGTCAGTTAAGTCTGAGGCAGGAACTGGGCTGGAACAGTACAGTCATGACCTATACAGCTATGGATTTGCCTAAGAGAGAGGATATGGTGAAAAATCTAGGTTTGAGCAAAAGTGATGTGCTTCTATAGATAAGTAGAGCACTTAAGGCCTCTGTTTTGCATGGATGTACCCACCTCTAAGTCCTCTGTGAATATAAATGTCTGGTATTGGAGCCCTAGTGCTATGTGCTAATGCTTCTGAGCATTTTCCTGCCCATCACCAGGGTAGGATGGTGTTACAAAGTCTAGAGTGCTCAGTCAAGAAGTAGGACTTCTTGAAATTTAGATATAGAATGAAAACTAATAAAGAGTTGGTAATCATGGTCCCAGCCATACCTGATAATTGAAGTTCTATTATTATCAAAGGTTTCATAGGACATGAAGAACCAATAATGATCTGAGGTAGGAAAATTAGATATTTTGCTGATAAGTATCATGTGTGTGAGATATACTGCTGGGGAAAGCCCAGAGGTGTTCATAATATTAAGAAGCAGATCATGGTGGTTGACAATCTGGGCAAGTTAGAGGTAGATACTGATTTCTCGATATTGAAGGAGATGGTACCTAAAAACTTCTTCATTTTTTGTCTCATTTGTCATTTCTCTATTTGTCTCAATATTAAATCATACAGATCAAATAAAATCAGAAATAGTTTGAATAGCAGTCTGATCAGAACCAGCCTGAACAAATAAAACCAGAAAAATAGCATCGTGTCTCTTTAGTATTGTATCATCTCTTGGAACTTAAGATAGGATTCTGTTAAGGCAACGTGATGACTAAGAAGCTAATAAGAAAGAACATAATGTAGGGTATTCTGTATGCCTTGCTCCCAAAGGGATTAGAACTCCCAGCTCTGGGGGAAAGGGCCTGTGGTTCCCACCATTTTATTAATACCTTAAATCATAGTCCTCTAATCTAATTCATATCAGCTGTAGCTCTGTCCTTCTGATAAGAGTCATGGCTATAACCTGTAGTCTGACTTGCATGGAAAGAAATAAGGAGTTGTTCTCACTGCATTTTTTAGGTCTCAGTTCATCGAGACACCTGGAAATTTACTTTTTCATCAAACTCAAGGAATAATTTCCTAGGAGAATTATGTATTGAAAAGTACTGAGGAGAAAAAGTCATCAGTAACTCTCTATTTTCTTAGATTTCTCTGATTGTCACAGACTTAGCATTAGCTAGGGATAGCTTTTGTGTTGAATATGTCTGGAAAATTAGTTTTAGTCTCAGTATCAGTATATTCAGCTCACTTGTGCTGTAAGGTTTGGTCTTTATTTCAAATCTAATTTAATAAAGATGGGCCAATTTTGGTAGCTACTACAGAGTTGAAGTTTCACAGGAAAAGGTTTGGGGATATAATCTCTGGAAGTGCTATACATGGAACAGGAACCTTAAGAGTGGTTTAATGTGGTTTTTGAAATAAATGGAAGTGGAGAAGCATTAATTTTTAAAGGAAAAAAGAGTTAGTGCAGCATATTTTCCATTTAATTAAATGAACCCTGTACACACGCATAGTGTAGATTCCAGATTCTTTGAATTTTACAGTACCAAGTTCTGGTTTGATGCCAAAAAAGGCTAAATAAGAAAGGGATGCATCCCTAGAAAACATACAACTATGTAATCTATGTTTTAAAAGGCAGAGACATTTCTGGTTGTAATCTAGCACAAATTGAATAGATTCCACATGAGGAATTAGGAGCATTTTGTGATAAGTCTTCAGCAAAATGGAAGACAGAAAAACAAGATTGGGCTGAGAAAGAAAAATAGGAACAAAAAATCACTTACACCAAGCATACTCTGCATAAGCAAGCAAATATGGGACAATCTCAAAACACTTGTCAGGCATTTAAGGAAGCCTTGCAATGATTTCATGAGTTTACATTAATTTTACAGTTAGATTAATCTGAGAAAGCATGAAATTTAAATATCTAGATCCCATGAGGAGTCACTTGCAGTACTGAGAATAGAAGCTCTCCCACCCAATTTTTTTCCAGTATTGTCAAGACCAACTATTTTAAAATCATGAATTTAGAATTTGGCTTAAAATATCATGTCTTTATTTATTTATTTATTTATTTATTTCATTTCAAAATAACAGCCTGAGATAAAATCCTCAGTGTTCATAAAAATAAAAAAAGTTTTCCCCACCCAGATCAAGGGAGAAAGGGTCACACGTAGCACTAGAAACAAAGAAGCAGGACTTTTCAGGAACTATTACAAAGAGTTTATTCTGAATCCATTTATAACCTTTATGATAAAATATTTGGTTTTATTGAGAAGACAAACTTTTTTTTTTTCCCCCCATAAACTGGAATGCTGGTGCATCTGAATTCATACAAAGAAAAAGATGGGAAATGGAAGGTCAGCTTACCCTTGGATGCAGAGAATACCAGTGAAACCACAGTTTTGGTACGGTGCCAATGTAAGCAGCTTTACACCAAATACCATATCAGGAATGTTCATAACAAGTTGTTCCCTGAGCAGAAGCACCAAGGATTGCCATCGATTTGTGATCTGCTCTCCATTCAGTGCAGCCCTCCTTCAATACCCCAAGTACTTCCTTAACTAGTAGGGAGTATCTCTGTTTCTTTTACCTCTACTCAGGTGCTGATCTTTTGATCAAATTTTGCTGGAATTCATAAATGGAGGAGAAATCTGGGAGATGGATGACTAGGGCCATGTTCATGCAGTTGTCACAGACACATAAACATCATTTTCTGAGGTGTGAAATAAAGCACCTTTTTAGAAGATACTTTTTTTCAGACAGGAACTTGATTAGTATTCTAAACTAATTGAATCAATGACACTAATAACCTTTAAGACCTGTATTAACCTTAGGGGATGTGCAGAAGTAGAAATGGTAACAGTTAACACACACACATGCAAGGGTTTGGACTAGATGATCTCTAGAGGTCCCTTCCAACCTCAACTATTCTGTGAACATATCTCACTTTACTTTCCACATATTTGGCCAGGAGTAGCCAGATGTGCTCAGGTTTGCAGGACATTGTATGTGCTGAGGGGCATGTCCAAGGCAAGACGTGGAAAAGTACCTAAAGCCTCCTTCTACCTTCTTGTGCACGGATGTCAGTATTCCCAATGATTTTGCTGCAGTAACAAACTCTAGATGGAGTAGGAGCTAAAACTGCAATGAAAACTAAACCTCACTATCACATTTTTAAAGCATGACTTTGTTCTGCTGAATTTTCTCCAAAAAAAATTTGCCCAACTGTCCATGAAACAGTTCACCCTGACTTTACTTCCACCCTCCCCATAAAAGACATTTCCTATCCAGTCAGGTGTTATTAAAAGCCCTTGCTGCACACAGTTTTAATCTTTTCTCACCTCCCACACTTGGTACGTAAAGAGCCTATATAGAGTTCAGAGACTTTAATGTCTCCCCTGCTTCCTTCCTTTTTATGTTGTATGATGGTTATACAGGCTTTGGAGCACAGCTGTAGCTAACAAGGAAAACAGCCATACTAACATTGTTCAGTAGTTTGACTTCTGAGGAAAATTCATATCTGAGGACTCTGAGACTGCAAGAGACCTCAATGAGATTTTTACGTAGTTTGCTTTCGTTTCCTATTGGGAATATTTCAGTGTGTGCTCTTCATATAGCTTTCTGGATTGCAGATTACAGTGTCACTGCCTGAAAAAGATTTAAACCTTAAAGGCATTTTTAATTTATTATGCCTATATTTTCACAGAGTTTTATTTGATCTTGGCAGGTCAAACCTCTTTGGGGAACAATTGAAAACATCTTTCTAAACCCATTATTGTCATTCTAAAGCAGCTCTTGAACACTAAATAACTGCAAGTTTAAGTGTAAGGCAGCTGTAACTTTATTAGACATAACATTATACAGGAGAAGTACTGGCCTTACATTAGCTGGCCTGATAACATCTTAAACCATTCTGATATGATAAGTGAGAATATGTGATGTCTGCTAACAGGCAATGAAAGGTTTAAGTGATGCAATGCATTTCTAGTACAGCATGCAGATTTATGTCTTGTTACAACCTTGTCAAAGTAGAAAAGCATTCCGGGATCTCTGGAATAGCACTAATGTTTTCTGGGGAAAGTACAAGATATACTAAGTAGGGGCTAAAAGAAAGCAGAAATCCAAGAAGGTGAGTTCTCTTTGTAATCAGTAATAGATCTGGAGAAAATAAGTGTACTGAATGTGAAAGTTAACATTAAAAAAATAAGCCTAATCACTGAAGTTAAGTTGTATAATTGGAGGTCGAGTCATACTGGAATTAAACAACCTGATGATGTGTCTTTGGCGAGTCCCATGTTTCTATGTGATCCAGACCAGAGAAATTCCAAGTATTCTAATTAACAAAGTATTCAAACACACTCTGATTCAGTCTGTGATGCCATTAATATTTCTGGAGTTACTGTGTACAGAACTGACACTCTTAAAGACAATTATAGAAAGTCTGGGGTTTGTAACTTATGTAAACTTATTTGTCGAAAGGTTGTGCTCAGATGGACCTCTGAGCAGTTATCAAAGGAGCAGCCAGTCTCTCCTGTGCCACCTCTCGTGAAGGACACACTGCAACTCATCCTGAGCATAGAAGGGCTAGCAGGAGACTACAGGGCTGCTTGGAGACTACAGTGTCCAGGTAATGTCTGCTGCTGGCGAGGGACGTGGTATTACTATACTGGTTGCAAGAGCTTAACCCTGCCTGGGATGTCAGCTCCTTGTCCCAGCAAGTCTGGCCGTGCTGACACTCACTGGACCCCTCGGAGTCCTTGGCTTACTGAACAGCTAGTCTTGAGACATCAAGGACACTTATGCACAGTGCAGACAGCTGCATGTCTGCTCTCATAGACACAAGATTTATTAGCCCAGACTTGGCATCACACTGATGCTGTCACATGGCATCTGGATTGCAGGTGGCTTTGGAGCGAGCTGAGGCTGCGAGGGACCGTTTGCTGGGCTGTAGTTGTGATCTGGTTCTGTGTGTGAAGATGATTTTATGGAGTTCTGAAGGAAGATAAGGGTTAAAAATTCCACCAGAAGAAACGAAGAGTAACAAATATCAGTTATCTGTTTGCTGTGTTGGCTGCACTCCTAGAAGGTCAAAGAGCTCCTAGTCTATCTGTACATTTCTTCCACGTCACCTGAACAAAAATGAACCATTGTAAAATAATTGCACTCACAAAAGCTCCTGGGGATGGGCAAGTTGCTCCATTTTTTATAAACTCCTGGGCTCCTGACCATCAGTGCTGCCCTCTGACAGATTCAGGAAACTCTTGCTGCACATCACATGTATCTCTGGAGAGAGAGTGAAACACATACATACAAAATAAATATTCCTGACAGAATTAACTAACCAAGACCTCATGGTAGAACTGGTCATTGGAAATAAGTTTTGTTTTCCATTTTAAGCTGTAAAGTTGCTTTTAAAATTCTGGGATTTAGAAACTATTTTGTATTACTTAGAGAAAATGTTCCTATAATCCATTATTTGATTTTGCCACTCAGGGAACAAAGTACTGTCAGTGCCCAAAGGCTGTCACTTATAAACAGATTCTGTTTAACCCTTTCTGAATGCTGCATTATGTTTATTATGTAGTTTAATGTCATACTATGGTATTTGCTCCTACAACAACTTCTACAACTAGAATTCAGTTTGCTCTGCTGTAATTGCATAGCAGTATTGTTTGATACAGCTTCCTTTCCTTGAAAACCACTGAAAAATGCTTTCAACAACAATCATTACTTTCAAGCTACTTCAATACATAGACTAATACAGAGGTTTAGTGTATAAAGTATTTCAAGTGTCTTTTCTGTACTTTACTTCCATGACCTGAACTCATGGAATTCAAATATCTTCTAATCCCACAGCATTAAATGTCACTTAGCAGTCATTAAGATCTTTTTTTATTAAAAGCCCTCTCCTTAATGTATCCTATCAGTGACTAATAGAGTTTTTTTCTTGAATTAATAAAGAAAAATGCAGTTAGGTTGTAATACAGAAGTAGATCTACCCAAGATTTGTGTGTGAATACGTTGCTTGAATTGGGAGTTGTTTTCATTACAATTATTTGTAAGGCAGCCTTATGCCAAAGCATTAGAGCTCTTAGGAAAACTTGACATACACAAATCCATGGGTCCTGATGGGATGTACCCAAGAGTGCTGCGGAAGTTGGTGAATGTTATTGCTAGGCCACTCTCCATCATCTTCAAAAAGTCCTGCAGAATGGGGAGGTGCCAGAAGACTGGAAGAAAGTCAGTGTCACACCAGTCTTCAAAAAGGGCAAGAAGGAGGACCCAGGCAGCCTTACCTCCATCCCTGGAAAAGTCATGGAGCAGCTCATCCTGGCTGTTGTCTCCAAATATGTGGAGGACAAGAAGGTGCTCAGGGGTAGTCAACATGGATTCACCAAGGGGAAATCATACTTGACTAAACTGATAGCCTTCTGTGATGGAATGACCAGCTGGATAGATGAGGGGAGAGCAGTGGATGTCACATATCTGCATTTCAACAAGGCTTTTGACACTGTTCCTCACGGCATCCTCCTGCACAAGCTCCGGCAGTGTGGGACAGAAGAGTGGACGCTGAGGTGGATGAGTGGACAACTGGCTGGATGGCAGAGCTCAGAGGGTGGTGATCAGCGGTGCGGAGTCTAGTTGGAGGCCTGTGTTGAGCGGTGTCCCCCAGGGGTCAGTCCTCGGTCCAGTCCTGTTCAATTTATTCATCGATGACCTGGATGAAGGCACAGAGTGCTCCCTCAGCAAGTTTGCAGATGATACGAAGCTGGGAGGAGTAGCTGATACCCCAGAGGGCTGCGCTGCCATCCAGAGGGACCTGGACAGACTGGACAACTGGGCGGTCAAAAACCTCATGAAATTCAACAAGGCCAAGTGCACGGTCCTGCCCCTGGGGAGAAATAACCCCAGACCCCAGTACAGGCTGGGGACCGACCTGCTGGACAGCAGCTCTGCAGAGAGGGACCTGGGCGTCATGGTGGATGACAGGTTGACCATGAGGCAGCAGGGTGCCCTCGTGGCCAAGAAGGCCAATGGGGTCCTGGGGTGCATTAAGAGGAGCGTCTCCAGCAGGTCGAGGGAGGGGATCCTGCCCCTCTACTCAGCCCTGGTGAGGCCACATCTGGAGCACTGTGTCCAGTTCTGGGCCCCCCAGTACAAGAGGGATGTGGAGCTGCTGGAGAGAGTCCAGCGCAGGGCCACGAGGATGATCAGGGGCCTGGAACATCTGCCCTGTGAGGAGAGGCTGAGGGAGCTGGGCCTGTTCAGCCTGGAGAAGAGAAGGCTGAGAGGGGACCTGATCAGTGTCTATAAGTGCCTCAAGGGAGGCAGTGAGGAGGATGGGACTGGCCTCTTTTCACTGGTTGCCAGACACAGAACTAGGGGCAATGGCCGCAAACTGAAGTATCAAAAATTCCACAGGAACTTAAGGAAAAATTTCCTGACAGTGAGGGTGACAGAGCCCTGGAACAGGCTGCCCAGAGAGGTTGTGGAGTCTCCTTCTCTGGAGATCTTCAAGACCCGCTCGGATGCAGCCCTGTGCCACGTGCTCTAAGTAACCCTGCGTGTGTAGGGAGGTTGGACTAAAGGTCCCTTCCAACCTTAAGGATTCTATAATTCTATGATTCTCTGAAAATGCACCCAGTAATAATAGTGTAATCACTGGGATGTTGCTTGCACACAAATGCAGCTGATACATCAAATTGCTAGCCATCAAGCTTGCTCTTGCTTGATAGCAAAAGTGAGCATATGTACTACTTGCATTATCATAAATAAAGACAAACATTAATAATTTAGAAATTATTAGAATTCCATCGCGTTGTTTGGAATGATTGCATTGGGCTGGCCTCAGTTCCTTGGAAGGCAAAGGAAAATCCTGAGGGGTTTGATGTGTTGGTCTGTTTCTGAAAGTCAGTCCTCATTTCACTGTGGTCTGAAAGCACAGGTAGATCCCTTATGTGGTATATCCTAGGATGAGTGTTTTCCTAATGACCTAATGATCCCATTTAGGTAGGAATATTAACACTCACACTGTCATATAAATTGAAGTAAATGAGAAAAATCACTGAAATGACAGCTGTTAGCATGTTAGTTATTGATCTGTATTGTAGAGTCTCTATCACACATTTTTGATGACTGGCATTTTTCAGGATCACAGATAACAATGATCAATATTGGTTTGCAGACAGAATTAGGACAGCAACAACAATGTGATTTGTGTAGCAAGACAAAGAAATGTATGTGTGCCTGCTGCATTATTGCTTTTGAGCTCAGAAATAGCTATTTACTGATTTACCTTCTTGAAGAGCTCCAAATAAGATGTGGGTGAGAACTAGAATGTGGAAATCCATCTACTATCTGGAGCCGTTTTCCTGGGCTGGCCACGGTCCTGGGCTTCTGATAGCAGGGTAGGCCCAGGAGGCACAGGGAGCATGCATGTGCATAGGAAAAAGGTTTAAAACAAGAGAATAGCGGGAACTTTTGGGGAAAAGGGGGTATATGAAGTGTCCCAGAGCCCCATAACATGGTGTGATTCTCTTCCAAATACAGCAAATACCCAGCAGGTCTGAAGCTTCCCCATTAGCCTTGCTGGGCGCTGCTTGCTCAGTGTCCCTTGAACACAGCCCTATCGTCTCCATAGTCCATGCAATGGGATGCCAAAGAAAAGGGGTGCTAAGGCAAGGGGAGAGGTCTTCCATATTTCTCACAGCTCAGTATTTGGGAATTTGACTAATGCACCTCTGGAGATGTTCACTGTTTGGAGAGGACAAAGCATGGTTGTCAGTAGCTGCTTTTCCATTAGCTGGAAGGAGATACTGCCAATATCATTACTGTCAGTGCAGAGAACTGCAGTCATTCAGATTCAGTCTGTGGTTGCCATCACCAGTACTGGCTTTCACATCAATTCTAGTGACTTTTCTGGCATCCCACTGCCTTGATTTAAAAATACTATCATGACTATGGACTCTCTGTGAGTGCAGAGTCTGGGTAGAGCTTGTTTGGTTGTATTTTGCTGGTTTGTTTGTCTTGGAGATCATTTCAGGGCAGGGTTGTCATCCTCACCCCTTCCAAACCTCACTGCCAAAGTGTGAGAATCCATTTGAGGTTTTCTCCTCCGCCAGAACAGGCAGCCAAATGGAGCACAGAGTCTGACAGCAGAAACTTCCCCAAGTTTTTCTCTTTTTTTTAAAGGCCATTTGAAAAAATATGCCCTATCATAGGTGTTTCATGCAGAATTTCTTTCCGTTTTGCATTCAGATTTATGCAGTTTCTATATCCTGAATCATGATTTGAATTACAAAGTTTTCTACTTTCTCTATTGAAAGAGCTTTAACAAACACATTTTGACTGAATGATCCCTTTAACTAAATGATCCTTTTTTTCCTCTGTCTTGTACAATGTTTTGCAAATGTCCAGCACTAAAGTAGCCATAAATATTATCAGTGAAACATTCTCTCATACTGCGTTCTTGCTCAGCATGGATCCTATTGCAGACAGGTTACAACATCTGCCCTTGGGTGGTAGCTCTCTGTATGCAACTTACCACTTCTTAATACTCATTTGCATTATAATATTAAGCATCAGGGTGAAAGTGAACCTTTCTGAATGCTAGGAGAAGGGAGACCTTGCAAGGCTTCCTCAGGGATCTTTAACCATGAGAATTAAAATGTATGTCCGAGGAAGTAAGTGTGCCTTGCAGCTCTCTGTACACCACAGGTGAGGAGCTGAGCGGAAAGCAGTGGTACCTGGCTTTTCTGCTTTCTGAGCAGAGGAAATGCTCCCATGACTAGAGCTGCAGCTATTAAACTTTCTCTCTCAGTATCCCTGTCTGTGGAATATACTGTTTCTGTTCTCAGGAGTATGCACTTTTCCACCCCAGTCAACAACGCCACAGTCGTGTGAAGCTCTTAATGATTGACAACTAGTGTCTGGGAACAAGACGATTTCAGGACATTCAGAAGGATATATTTATCCAGCAATATGTTCTGCTGTTCTCTGATAGAAATGAAAGCAAACCCAGTATATTTTGTTGCTGTTGGAAATCATACTAGACACAGTTTGGCTGATCTTTTTTTCTTCTCAAATAAAAATAGACTCTTCATTTTATTCTGTCAATGAAACACTTTCTGTCCAACCATTCTATCTGCTACACTAACATAATGTACACCATTGGTTTGATCATTTCTATTAGTTATGTTGACCAAATACCTGTTTTGAGATCTTTAGTCTTTTCCACTGATGTATGCTCTTGGAAAATAAAAATCTCAAACATTAGATACAAACATTATTTTGCTGCCATATAGCTTAATGTTATGCATGTGTAGTACATATTTTTTTTTTAAGGGAGGAAATTCACATGTGCTGAGTTCTGAAGCCTACAATAGAAAGGACATAGTTCTGTGTTTTGGTGGTCAAGGCTCAAATAACTATCTTTAAATCATCTTCATTTTTGATTCTGATTTTAAGGAGTGGTTGTATTGACTTTTGATCTTGCATCTCATTAAATACAGATCTAGTCTTGGCATTTAGACACATGTGGAAAGCAACAGGGTTTGGAAGGCTTTTAAGTTAGCCAGAAGGATGCAGACATTTCTGGAAACAGATGCAAGCAAAGCATGAGGCTAAATTGTAAAACTCAGCTGACCTTGTCACAACTTACTGTCTTTCTCCTCCCCCTTCAAATAGACTGTAATAGATTAACATAAGCCAAAAACCTGATTCTAACCTCCCAACTTACTTGAATTTGTAGTTGGGATCAAATACAGAGGATCAAACACAAAACACTTGAAGAAAGAGATTGAATTCTACCATTTCTTGAAATCAGATGAGAACAGTAATGATTCTATTTTCTACCTGCATTAAAAGGTTATTTATAATGCTGTTCTATATAGAATAATTTGGTGATGTGCCCACTTTCACAAAGCATTTTCTGATGTAAAGCACAGTATGCATACCGGTTAAATACAAATAAAATACAACTGAAATGTTGAGAAGCAAGCTTCATATTTTGTTAACTAAAATTATGCTATCCCCCAAGGAAGTAGGAAGCAATCACAAAGAGTGTACTGCCTACAAGCATGAGATAGGAAAACAGCAGAGCAATGGCTGTAAGCATCATTCTGGTTGCATGAGTTTTTAGTCTATAATTTTTGAAAGGAATTCTTTTTCTATCTTCTAAAAATTTGACCGGAGAGAAGCAGTAACTTGGAGACTGAAAATCTCAGTTTCAAAATATTATTTGCTTTAAAATACTGCTTTTCAACATTCTGCTCTAAAAAATACCTATTACTGAAATGCAAATATACATTCTACTTTCCCTTTTTGTTACTTTTCTCCACTGCTATCAGGCAACAGAAATGAACAATGAACTGAACCTTCTTCTTTAGTACAATGCAGCTTTCTATTCAACAGGACCCAAACAGGGTTCCTTAAAAAACCTTTGTGCCTTCTAGTGCATTAGCTTTATTCATCGGGTATGCCCAATGTAATACAATATCTTGAAATGCAGTGGAAATCTCAGATAATACTTTTTTTTTTTCCTTACAGAGTACCATTTCTTTTTCAATTGACACACTTTCTCCTTGTGATTTGTTTTCATTTATTTACACTTTGAAATGTGAGTATCCACATTTAATACTCTAATTGCATCTTTGTTTTCCTGCTCACAAAAGACATCACATAGCCATCACAGTAAAAAAATAGATATCGTCTCATGCCTCTTGCCAGATCTGTGCATGTCTTGGTTAGAGACAGAGGTGCCTTTCTCAGAGGAGATGACTAATCACCTGTATAGACTCAGTCAGACCCTACCTGCTCAGGCCGAGACCCAGTTAAGAAGTATGTCAGCAATGAATCTACATTTATTAATAAATGTAAAGTCTGATCCTGGTGTTTTGCATTTCAGTACAAATTTCAAACAAGAGGAAGTGGTTCCAGCTACATTATACATCCTGCAAATGTTAATAGGTCTGATTCTGATTTCAAGAGGATTTTTGTGAGGTCAAGAATTGTAGTAAGGTCTGCCTCTACAATATTGGTTTTGCACTTGTGAAATACCCCTGTAAACTAAACCATTCAGCACTGTACAAAATGAAACTGCACTTTTTCAGCCTGAGCAAGGAAAGTTCCCCTTTCCTTTCAGACAGCACTGGATTGTCAGGCTGCTGAAGTGGTTAAAAGCATTGCAGATGCCTTAAAACCCTGCTCTGCTGGCAAGGAAGTGTCCTTCATTTCACTGGAACATTCTTAAGAACATAGATATATCTAGTTATGAAATGCTGTTTTTTAAATCTATCTGTATAATCTATTGTGTTTAATAACTGTTTGCAGTTAAGGAATATATCTAGCTTTCTAGCATGCACCAACAAAATCCACAATATTTAATTTTCTCAGAAAGTTAATCTTCCTGAGACACATTTCTTTGTGGTGAATGGTCTGCTCCTGTCTTCTGGGCTCTGTTTTACTCATGGACTGTGTTTGGGAACCTTTTGCTTACTTCCAGGCCTCCAGAGCATGCAGCTGATCGCATCTCTGGTGTGTTTGTGAAACCAAATTCAAATAGTCACAGTTCAGTGCTAGCGCAGAATAGAATTTTGTTTTGTGGTGCTCATCGTTATCAGAGATCTCTGATGTCTTTTCTGTAATGGATAGGTGCAGCCACACACACATCACTTCGTGCATGGCAGCGTCTCACACTGCCCCGTGCTAATGAGGGAAAATGGTGATATCTGCATCTCATTGCAAGGGCTACAGTGCTTCTCCACAGTAATGAAGGCTTCCCCATTCATCAGGATGAGTTCAGATCAGTGTAAATTGCTGTCTGCTCAGGACAAGGAGACCATTCTCAGACCTCTCATAGCTGGTCCAGGCTGTGTATCTTGCATGCACAGTTAGGTAGCTGCATCAGGGCTCCAGTTACATGCCTTCTTATGGAGACCAAGACTGGAAGCCTGAATGAAAGCTCAGATATTGTTCAAATTCCACTTTGTAGCATCCTACCTCTCCAAAGAAAGACTGCCCAATGGAAGACTCTCAGGCTTAGCTGCCTATCTCCCTCTCCTTGTGACAGGACTCTTGTTGCAGAATGGTGCAAGGATCGGGGTCATGGATTCTGTGTGAACAACCAAGGCCTTGGATTTTAGGCCCTTAGCATAAGTAACTTACTTAGGCTCTTAGCACAAGTTAGGCCCTCGGGGTTTGTCCCATGAGAAACTGCAGCACAATCCAAGAATAGGTGGGAAAGCAATCCTGAGAATGTGCAAACACCCGAGTGTGATACGGAGAATAAGTAGTGGGACATAATTAGCTAACCAATGGTATAGTGGGGTACAAATAGTTAACCAATAGTGTAAGGACGTGTGGCTTTAGCAGCAGTTGTAAAAGTATATAATGCTTGTATGCAGCAGCAATAAATGAAGTCTTGCCTTATTACTCATATTGAGTCAGACGCATTTCTTCCCTGCACCCTCCCCCCAGCCGACGGGTCGACCCTGAGACTCGAAGATAACAGCGCGGCTTGGAAGAACAGCAGCTCGGCGGGGTTCCAGACTCGAACGACTTGGAGAAGAAAAGCAGCCGGCAACCTGGAGACTCACAGAAAACAGCGGCCGGGCGGATTCACCGCTGCAGCGAGCAAGTGAGTGATTTCTGAGCACAGTGCAACAAGCAGTCTTGAGTCTCAGTTTCAGCTTGCGTGAAACAAACAACAGCTCACGCGCCAGACTCTAATGCATTGTAAGAGATGAAGGGCTTCTGAGTTCATCTGCAGAGGAAGAGAAGCAAGGGCAGCACCTGACCGCATCATTTATGGGACCTGGACTGTTTCTTAACATAGTTCTTCACACTTGCTAAGGTTTTCTTGCTTCACATAGAATTTGTCCATGTTCTGACTGTAAATCTGTGCACCAAGACTCAATGCATCTGAATGCCTAACAGGGAGAAGGAACTCTGCAAGGTAGGCTTTGGGATGCATCACTCCACCAGAGTATCTTGGTGGTGGATTCTGGTTTAGTCTGGGCATCAAGGAGAGGGTAGAAGTCTCCATTATAGAGATCGTAACCTTTACCTTTGTGAGCAGGGTTGGTGTCTAAGGGTATTGCTTTGTTTCTGCAGAGGTACAGAAATTCAGTTTGATTTTATCATGACAATTAAAGTAGTGACAATAAAGAAGTGATTTTGCTACAGAATCTTAGCTATTTTGATGACAGTGATGTAGAGACAACTTTTCAGTAAGATCTTCTGGCTACATCTATGTAGTAAATTAAACAGTGCCAGCATCATGGACACAGGACTGTGATCACCTATATTGTTAAATTGCTAGAAAGGTCTCAGACATGACTGCCTAGGTCAGCTCCCCTGAGCCGTGTATGTGGTTTGGAAGTTAATACAAGGGAAGGCTAACTCTCAGTGGACAGTTTGGAGGCAACGTGAGTTTGCCCACACTCATTTAATTTCAAATCAGCTGGACTCAGAGAATGGTCCCAGGAACATTTAATTGGCTTTTATAGATATAGCCCTGCAGTCCAGCCATGGCACATCAGATGAAGTTCTAGTGGAGCTACTGAATACCTGGGAACCTGATAGTGACCCATAGGTCAGTAGATGATGGTCATTTTTGGCCCTTAATAAGCCAATTGCCCCTTCAATCTCTGTCTTTATCTCTATATATGTATATGTTAGATATATTCTAACTATAGAATACATTACTTCAGATGCATTTGTATGTGTGTATATATAGATATACATACATATATATGCTTTTGTGTGTATGTGTGTGTGTGTGTATAAAATATATGTTTAAAATAACATTTGTCTCTGTTTTCCTTTGTGCTCCCAGGAATTCCCAAGTACTTGAGAAAGTGGAAGAACCACAGTTAACACACAATTTTATTATAATTATCCAAAGCAAAAATTAACTGAGCAAAGGAAAGCTTAATGGTCCTGGAGGGAGTCCTGGACAATTGTTTCATCTATATTACAAAATAATACCTGTTGTGGCCATGGAGTTTGCAGAGCGTGCTGCACAAATGTGGGTAGCCTTCCATGGTCATGGATATGTTCAGTGCAGTGAGGTGGTAGTGTTTTACAGTTGACCTCTGGGGGACAGTGAAGCTGGAAATTTCAAGTGGCAGGGACCTAATTCTCTTGCAAGGGCCCATTATTGGGATACTGGCTGCTTCTTTCCTGATTTGAGGAGAAAATGACCTGTCAAAATTCTTTTTGGAGCACAAGCCATTCTGAGCTGCATTACCTGCCAGCCAGGTGTAGGCATCTCGCATGGGACTGTGTCTCAGGAGCTTAACCCCAGCACAGCCCAGTTGGAAATGGTGAGAGTCTGCCTGGGTTCTGCTGCCATGCAGTGCTTTGGATGCAGTGATCTGACAGAGAGTGTCAGTCACTTAGGAAAGTTATTCATCCTTTGTGTTTCCTTTCAGTGTGTTTTACCTGTGTTGGCTGAACTGTCTCAAGAGTCCTGAGAGTAAATTAGTTATTAAGATGCATATGAAAGGTTTTTTTTTTTTTTCATCTCTGGATATTGAAGAGATCCCTCAAACCCCAAATCTTTTGTCAATCAAGTTCACAGTCTTTATGAATGCCTAACCCCTAATCATTCCTGTAATGAGCATAAAACAGAAATCTGTCACTCACTACAGGGTTTAGAAAGTCTGTTTCTGTAAACTCCTGATGGCAGACTAAATAGCCTCTCTTGGTCACATATGCTCCTGTTCTCAGATACACCTAAAAACATTTCCTTTGATTTCTCTTGACTGCCATGAATATGCCCACATTGCCCTTGTCGAAAGAAAGCGTCTCATTACCCTAGCTGGTAATTACCTGACTGCTAAGCTGCTCTATCTGAATACCAGGGTGTGTCTCAAGCTACAGTTTTTGGGTTGCTTTGCAGTATTACCAGATTCAGGACCATTCACAACAGCTGTATGGCAAATTGATTGGACTGGTGTTCAGTTAAAGCAGTATTGGCTGCAAATTCTTACATTCTCTTTAATTTGTGTTATTTTATTGTGCTGAAAATTATTAGGACCTTGCCATACAGGGTGCTGCCTCTCTTGTCAAGCCCTCCACTTCAAGATGTGCTTTTAACTGTATTTATGTACTCTGGGTATGGACATCTCACCTGGTTTAGCTACATAGAAGAGAGGGCATCCAGTCTTAGCTAGTAGTCAGGCTCCCTCTATAGACAGTACCAGATATCTACCTCAAGGAGATGAATTTCTTTTGGAAGTACCTATCCACCTACGTAAATGAAATGTTCTAGATGACTACCACAGATTTAGCAGAGGAGGAAAGAAAAGAAAGAGAAATCTTAATTTATTGGTTTTAATAGCTCCAAAACCAAGGATATCAATCAGGCATAACTTACAGTCTGCAAAACCCTAAGAGATTCTTGGCTCTTGACTTCTTTAGGGTAGGAGGCAAAAATGCATTTCTCTGGGATATATCGCTTCTGTAATTGAGCTCCCCAGAAAAATTACCAGAAAAGGCTTTGAGAGAGCTTTACTTTTATTTTCCATATGGGAATATTGAGATTCATATCACTGCAGGTTGGTTAAAGCCCCACTGTAAGTCTGTGAGTAGTTAAATTACAGCCCAGATCTTCTCCCCTCCAACTGCTGTGGTCAGGAGCACAGGCAGCCCAGTCTACAGGCAGATGCTGGGCAGCTGTGACCACATCACAGGCTGGGGCACCACATGCCAGAGCAGGCAGCAGGAATGGGGAGGAGAGGCCATTGACCCCCAGACCAGGAAGCAAAAGATTTCAAGGGGCCAATTCCAGAAAAATAAAATATTCCAAGGAACTGACTTTAAAAAACCTTTACTGAAATTATTTATTTTGGTGAAGGGAGCAAATTAACACAATTTATTTTTACCTAGGCAGGTCTGATCCTGCCCTATGGTCAGTTCTAGCTATGTATATAATAAGTAACTTCCTTCTGTTACCTTGTCTTTTGTGGAAGGTGGTCCTAAGTACTCCCAAAGAAGGGACACATGACAATAACCATAGATGAATACAAATATCAATGTTCCCATAATATTATGAAGCCATAATATTTGATACCATTTAGGAGAAGTTTCCTGTGGGTCTGTCTAGTAAAAAGTGCAGATTTTAGAATGGAAATCCTGTGAAAGCTGAAAGAAGTTGCTGTAATATTTTAAGCAATTTTGAAAACATGATATAGGGATCTATTTTGTTCCTTATTTGAATGCGAGTGCATATAGCTCTCACTTTAGAAAATCATTTGTGAAAAAGTCCTCTTCCTAATCCAGCTCTTTTAGTCCATGTCAGCATTGGTTACTCTGTAGTGTTTGATATGCCTGCACTGACTTTAAACCTGTCCAAGGAGCTAGTTAAATATAGAGACTATTGGGTTAGATACAGGTCTGCCTGCTACTGATATTTGACTGCCAGCTATAATTGAGATTGTAAATTTAGATGCAGATCAAGGATAATTTCATAGACTGTGGTCACTTCAATAAAGGCCATCTGGGAGAGGAGAGGAGATTGCTGCTAAAGGAATAGGAATGACTCAGTAGCTATAATGCATTCCCCAGTAACTGAACTGGAAATGTCCTCTTCTTTTAGTGCTTTAAAAAAGGGTTAATCTGCTTTGACCCGATGGCTCATTGGAGTGGCATGGTTAAGGTGTATTAATTTCCACAGCCAAGTGAGCACAGCAAAGTGGCATGGATCCCCATCAATGCCTTCAAACCTTCTGCCCGAGCAACCAGTTACCAAAGGATTAAGGGCTGCCTTTTTATCCAAGCTTAAACTCATGCCTCTAGATCCTGTAGCAAGCTTTGCTGCATGTGAACATATGTGTGCATGCATATGCATCTGCTTTTAGCAAAGACATCCTTTAAATTCCCCATAGAATTGTAGTCAGCCCAGGTTTTAAATATTGAAAGGTTTAGCCTTGTTTCCCTCTCTCTACTGCCCTCCCCTTGAAAAAACCTGTACATTCCTACATTACATCAGCATTCAGGATTCCTAGAATAATGAGTAACAATTGTATCAGATTGTCTGAGCACAGGCCAAACCAAATTCATGAAACAATTAGAAGTGCAAATCCAAAACTTTTCACGTCTAATAAAAAAAAACAATTCAGACAACAAGGAAAAAATATCTACTCTGAGCTTTGCTTTGCAGGAAAGAATATGAAAAAGTCACTAAAAAAAAAACAGATTCTGTAGAAATTTAAAGCACTTATTGACCTGAAGCATGTAAATAGGCCCAATTGGTTTTGGAAAAATTATATAACAGACTTCAATTATTTGCTTAAAATTTTTGCTGGAGGGAATCAGGAAACCGTGTCCTGCAAGACAGACCCTTTCCTAAATCTTCGTTAGGTCTCTCAATGACACTTTTAAGGTCATCTCATTAGAATTTTGTGCTAAGGTTCATGCAGAATAGACACAAAATTGCAGAGATTTTAGGTAGGGCAGATGTATGGTGAGCATGACACTCAGCTCTGCAGAGAGGGACCTGGGCATCATGGTGGACGATAGGTTGACCATGAGGCAACAGTGTGCCCTCGTGGCCAAGAAGGCCAATGGGGTCCTGGGGTGCATTAAGAGGAGCGTCTCCAGTAGGTTGAGGGAGGTGATCCTGCCCCTCTACTCAGCCCTGGTGAGACCACATCTGGAGTATTGTGTCCAGTTCTGGGCCCCCCAGTACAAGAGGGATGTGGAGCTGCTGGAGAGAGTCCAGTACAGGGCCACGAGGATGATCAGGGGCCTGGAACATCTGCCCTATGAGGAGAGGCTGAGAGAGCTGGGCCTGTTCAGCCTGGAGAAGAGGAGGCTGAGAGAGGACCTGATCAGTGTCTATAAATACCTCAAGGGAGGGAGTGAAGAGGATGGGGCTGGCCTCTTTTCACTGGTGGCCACTGATAGAACTAGAGGTAATAGCTACAAACTTAAACACCAAAAGTTCCACAGGAACTTAAGGAAAAAAAAATTAACAGTGAGGGTGATGGAGCACTGGCACAGGCTGCCCAGAGAGGTTGTGGAGTCTCCTTCTCTGGAGATCTTCAAGACCCACTTGGATGCAGCCCTGTGCCAGGTGCTCTAGGTGGCCCTGTGTGTGCAGGGGGGTTGGACTAGATGACCTCTAGAGGTCCCTTCCAACCTTAGGCATTCTATGATGAACAATAGTTCAACTGTTTAAACAAGCAGAGAAGAATGTCAGAGGGCTTAGCTTTGTGCATGCCGGGCCTCCTCCAAGATACCACTTTTAGGCTTCTGAATCAGTGAGGCCCCTGCTCCCAAGAGGGTCTCATAACACATAGCACAGCTCCCTTGGGCCTCCAAAGCAATCCTGCCAGTGAGGATTTGCATTTGCAGCTATCAGGATGGCAGAGAAAAACAAAATAAAATGCCTAAAGGATTGATCTGTAGGGAAACAGTAAAGAAACTCCTAGTTTAGACTTTTTTTTCCAAAGGCAAGGACAAGGAAGAAAACAGTGTAAACATCCAAAGAGGTGGACATAGCGTGGGTCAAAGATACAGAGCCTTGCTGCAGGAAGCAGTAATATCTGATGCTGTTTTAATTAGGTAAAACTCTATGTTCATTTCTACTGGGACGTGGACTAGGAGAAAATCATAACACAAATCTCTTTGTCAATTTTTTTTTTCATATGTCCTT
>VWPW01029374.1:0-49078 GCA_013389825.1 Crypturellus undulatus
AGAGGGATGTGGAGCTGCTGGATGGAGGGATGTCCAGTGCAGGGCCACGAGGATGATCAGGGGCCTGGAACATCTGCCCTATGGGGAGAGGCTGAGGGAACTGGGGCTGTTCAGCCCAGAGTAGGGCTGAAGAGGCTGAACAGGAGAAGAGAAGGCTGAGAGGGTACCTGATCAGTGTCTATAGGTACCTCAAGGGAGGCAGTGAGGAGGATGAGGCCAGCCTCTTCCCACTGGTGGCCACCGACAGAACTAGAGGAAACAGCCACAAACTGAAGCATCAACAGTTCCACAGGATCTTAAGGAAAAAATTCTTAACAGTGAGGGTGACAGAGCAGTAGAACAGGCTGCCCAGAGAGGTTGTGGAGTCTCCTTCTCTGGAGATCTTCAAGACCCGCTTGGATGCAGTCCTGTGCCACGTGCTCTAGGTGGCCCTGCATGTGCAGAGGGGTTGGACTAGGTGACCTCTGGAGGTCCCTTCCAACCATAGGTATTCTGTGATTCTATGGTCCTGCTAGGGTAAAGAACCTATCCCAGATAAATATTTGCTTGCTAACGGTTAGTGCTCTGCACAGTGTTCTTTGCATTCTCTACAGAGCATGAGGATGGACAGTTCTTAATCATGAGTGAGAAGCTGCTACTATCCATTGTGTTCCTTTTTTTTCAGCTATCTTGGTGATCGAATTTGTGTATGCCATCGTGGGAATCATTTGGCTAACGCAGTACTACGCATCATGCAACGATGTCACTGCGAAGAGTGTCACCTTAGGTATGTGTTTGGAATATGGTGTGCGTGTGTGTGTGCATTCCTTGTGTTTTCCAGATATCCGCTTGTCCTGGAGAGCAAATCCATTCCTGCATATGGGAATTTGGGAATTGACTGCAGGGAGTGGATTGTAGCAGTCAAGCAGAGTGTTTGTTATCTTGAGATGCTACAGTTCAGAACAAATTTTTGTTTATTTATTTATTGAGTGCTGTCTGCAGTGAGACAAGAACCCATGTTTCCATGGAAGGATCTGCCTGGTGAATCTGAAAGGCCTGGTTGCCCTTTAGTACTCAGTGACTTTACTGTTTTCCTAGAATTGCTTTTGAATCTCAGCCAGTCTCCTGGGGGGCACCCGATGCTCGTGCCGTAGTCCTCCTAGGTACTCATCAACATCGTTATATTCTTCTGTATGAGTAATGTCCTAAAAGAGCTGGAAAACTTAGCTGTGGTCAGAAGCCTTCCCAGAGGTTTTTTTTTTTTTCCTACAATATTTGAGTACCTTCCTCTCTCCGTTGCAACACTAGAGACGTGGATGTGATGTGTGTGGAGAAGAAAGGTGAGGGCACTGTCAACACGCAGGAGAAGAGCATCTGACTCCTCCTCTTTCCTTACAGGAATGGTGGTGTGCAACTGGGTGGTCATCCTGAGCGTCTGCATCACTGTCCTGTGCGTCTTTGACCCAACCGGGCGGACCTTTGTCAAACTGCGTGCCACGAAGCGGAGGCAGCGCAACCTGAGGACCTACAACCTGCGGTAAAGCAGCCTTTCTGCAAGGGCACCCTGCTTGCTTTGTTTCTTGGCAGCCTTCCTGCCTTAATTCAAGCACCATTCAGTTTCAAGCACTGCTTCCCTTTGCTTTGATATTGGAGGAACGCAGCCCAAACTGCTAGGTGCTCTGTGTGGGTATCTGTATCCAAAGGAGGCAAAGCAACATGAGATCTGGTGGGATCATATGTTAGTGGAATTGTAAATCTTTATAAGTCCTTCATACCACAGTTACTGGTCACGGCACCTTGTTTGTCCNCAAAGCAACGTGAGATCTGGTGGGATCATATGTTAGTCAGTGGAATTGTAAATCTTTATAAGTCCTTCATACCACAGTTACTGGTCATGGCACCTTGTTTGTCCACCCTGTAGCACTGTGTTTAGCTGAATAACAGGGGAGTAGTACTTAGACTTAACTTAGGTCAAGATAGGATCTTTTTCCAAAGCCTCTTTCTTTCTTTATTTATATCTTCTTCATTATATGACCTTCTGGCCTGAAATGTTTTATACATGTTGTAGGGTAAGAAGCAATTTCTATTATGTTGGCAGTTAGATGTTTCACTTAAGAATTGATTGCTTTATGAGTTACCCAGATGGGGATATGAAAGGTTGTTTTTTTCACCGAGCAAGGCATTTTTCAGAAGTTTGTTGCTTTTTAATTGTTGTTGGGGTTTTCTGTTGGTTTTTGGTTTCTCCCTCCCCCTAAGCACTGGGGCAACACAAACAGGCTTTGTTTCCTTACACAGTCCTGACATATGTTGCTGTCAGCAGAGAATGTGACCTTGTAGGACTGAGAGCATTTTGAATGAAGAAATGAGACTCTTTAAAAATATTCTAGAAATCACGCATTTTTCTTTAGGAACCTATATTCAAGGGATGTTTCATAGTCCTCCAGTGTTTTGAAATGAGATTTTTTACGTTGTCTTTGTGAGAGAATAATATTCAGGCTTTTCTGGAGCAAGGATTGCTGATATGGTTGAGGAAACCTGTTTCTTCTTGCAGTGGGATTACCTGAATCTAGCACTAACACTAGTGTTGAATGTTTAGGATTAGCACCCTGTTTACCTAATGTGTGCAGCTGTTGTGTTATAACTGAGACATTCCCAGGGAATACCGGATGAAGAAACTATGCTAAAATACTGTGCAGCCAGGACCGCATGTTAAAACAGAGCCCTTTGACTCAATCTGTTATTTTTCTTGAGGAAACTGAACATTGCAGGTTGCAAAGTTCTTTTTGTCTGAGAGCTTAAAAAGTAAAACAAAACAAAACCAAGTCATCTTTTCTGTGCAGATTTTTGATATCCCAGAAAACTTACTGTAGATATTTGTCCCTTTGGACCCGACCAGATTTTTCCTCCAGGCCTGTAGCATTTCAATTAGCTTGTGCCTGCTGTTTGTGGATTTCCACTGTAGAAATGGAGTGCTAACAGATGTTAATAACCAAAATGCTATGGGATATAATGTGAAAGGAAACATAAACTGTTACTTTGCATTCAGTCCTATCGTTTCCAAAGGGAATATTTTGAAATTCTCCGCCTGTCTCTGGAGCACGATCCTGCAAGATGCTGAAGGCCGCCCATTCCTGTTGAGATGCTCAGTTTGAACTGATACATTGCTTTTCACGTATGGCAATAGCCTGACTTTGTGTTACACTTAAAATTTGAAATATATTTCCTCTGTCTTACCTCATGAAAGAACTTGACTTGTTTGTCCCTTTAGGAAGACACATCATTTTGGTGGCTTCCTTTTCGTGGTACTCTTGTAGCTACTTAGGCAATTGTTTTCCTTTACTAGTGGGCTTTTTATGCTTTTGCAGGACTAAAAAAAATAAATAAAACAGTTCAACTTATTTTGCTGATACTTTCCTAAGAGAGTTGCTTTAAGGCCCATACTAGGTGTGGAAGTTTAGTGTTAGAAAAAAAAAGAAGGAAAATTCGGAGTGAAAATAGCTCAAAGCACGCTTACTTTCTCAACCTCTGCGTGAGGTTGTGAAGTTTTCAGCACTGCTGCCTGAGTTCTTTGGCATTTTTAGAGCAAACTGATGATTGGCAGTTTTGTCTTAGGACAGGCGTATTCCCATTCCAATTTTGGAATCTGACTTAGAGGTTATGTATCACTGTTGTTTTAAACCACATCTGTTGTTAAGATGTGAGTAGATGGAGTGCCCAGCAGAATCTTGATCTTCAATTGCAGGTAGATACTCTTTTAATAGCAGCTTTTTCTTCTCACTCTCTGTTCTTTGTCTTTTCCTTTTGTGATCATATGACATAGAATGGGAGATTTTTTGCTTGTTTATTTGTTTTGGTCGATCTGACCCATGCTAAATTAGTCTGTGTTGCTGTTAAAAAGAAGTCCCTGCATTAGAGAAGATATAGGTTGCAGGTAGACCAATCAAAAATAAGGTAATATTACCCTGCAAATATAGTAACAAGGACTGAACTCACTTGTAGGCCATTTTAATAAGATTGTTCAATTAGCTGATTTTGCAGCTGAAATTGAAATGGGGTTGAACCTGTCGTATTCAGAATTTTTTAACCTTTAAAAAAAATAAAAGTGATACCTTTGCATATTTTTCCTCCTCCTATCCAGAGGGATGGGTGAAATAAGGTGAAATGACCTTATTTCCTTATACCATGAGCCAGGTTCTTGTCTATGTGAAGTCTCCTTGACTCTTCTAAGACAGCATAAATAAGAATGTGGTTTAGTATGTGTGCAGGAGAATAGACTGCATGGTATTTATTTATTTCTTGCAGGCATCGCCTGGAAGAAGGGCAAGCCAGCAGCTGGACACGGCGACTCAAGGTTTTTCTTTGCTGCACACGGACAAAAGACTCCCAGTCGGTAAGTACCGAGGATGCTTCCTATCGGAGAGCAAGCTCCAGGTATGTCTGGCGATACAGGGAACAGAGCAAAGCATATAATGCTACAGGACTCTCTCTGAAGGGAACATTAATAGCTCTGAAAAGCAGCGCTTTCAGTTTTAAGCTCTTACTTCCCCTGGTGTTCCTTTTTACCTTGCTGCTACAGTGAACTTTTAAGTTTGTTTTGGTTAGAGTGTGTTTCTACTCAGCATATTAGAGCACTTTTTGTGGTCGCCTTAGTTTCTCTTTTAGCAGATAGTTAGCTTAAGTAGTTTTTTCTTTATGCCAGTCTCAGAGGAAAAGTAGGAAAACATAAATCTGTCAGAATAGGCAAAAGACTCCTCCTAGCCTGCCAGCTGGCAAAGGCTGCTACTTAATCCAGAGACTGAAATGCAGATTGTTGCTTTGAAATTTTCACATGCTACACTCAGGATTTCCCATGCAGGTATCTATGCAACAGAGCAGGCTAAGGGGCTTGATTTCCTTCCACAAAAGTTAGCAGTACATTGGTATTGAAGGCAGCGGGAGCAGATTTGAGCCCCAGGACGGTGTTCAACAGGACTCGTAATAACCTGCTGAAGGAGTAAATGATAGATGTCAAATTTTGATGATGACTCAGTAATATTTAGGTTGGTCAAGTACTCCTGATTCTGAAAACTCCTTCTGAAGGGCCAGGCAGAAACAGGGAATTGTTACCAATGATAGAGGAAAGTCATAATACAGAAGGATGAGGTAATGCACATTTGAAGGAACAGTTTATATTACTTGCATACACTGATTGCTTCTGAATTAGTTACAACTTCTCAGGAAAAGAGCTAGGAGTTATCAAGGACACCTCAAAAAAGACATCTGTTCTCCTGAACCTGAAAAGCATCAGTAGAAGGGCACAGAAAATGATACACAAAATGCTAAGGAGCTGACCACATCAGCAATATGTTCTCACTAAATACAGTATGATGTTTGGTTTCCTTAAAGATGCAGCAGAAAAAGGAGTAGACAGAAGGGATGTAAACTTGTGTAGGAAGAGAAATGCGACTGGATTTTAATCTCAGCAGTGATAAGTGCAATAAAATGAAGACCTGTATAAAATGATGGAGATTCAGGTGAAACCTACCTAAACATTTGTGTTTATTATAGAAGGCAAGTTTAAAAGTTGCTATTGGACAGTGTTGCATGGGATGCAAAGTGTGAGTAGCTGCAGGAGTTATTATAGTCCTTCTGTAGAAATCTAGCTACAAGTGCTGGCATGCTGGTGCTCCTGATTGCATGCACCTGGAGCACTGGATGAAATGCCACTTTTCCAGGGAATTTCGCAGTCACAACCTTTCATCCTGCTGAGAAGTAATAGTGCAGGACTAATTTTCACAGATTTACTAGATGGTCTACTAGAGCTCGTTGGGAAAACCCACCTGGAAAACTGAAGCAAATAAAAATATTTTGTGCAGTTGAAGCAGCAATGATCCCTTGGTGGTTATTTTCTGTGTCCCTGCTCGCCACCAAAGAGGTGCTTTCCAGGAGAATATGGGCATCTCAAAAGTCTTGAGAGGCACCAGTGTTGCCCACATTCTGAACCACTTTCAAAGTATTTCATCCGTGAAGGCAAAAATATTTCACTTTGTGATTTCAGCTTTTTTTAATTTAAAACAAATTTTACATTCTGAAGTGAGTGTGTGTTTCTCTCTCTCTCTCTCTCTCTTTTTTTTTATGGTTCAGGATGAAAGCAGATACCAGAATCTCCAAGTTCCATGTGCTATTGAATTTCCATTTTTTAATTCAGCTTGAGCAATTTCCAGGCTCTTTTCGATGAGAAAATAGGAGTCTGAACCTTGTGTGTCCTACCGTGGCAGTATGTGCAGTGAACGCATGTGTAATGGATCAGAAACGAATCCATTGCTGCTTCTTGCAGGATTCCTGGGAAAAAAAAAAAAAGCAAACAAAAAAAAACATTTTCTAGCAAAGGACGATCATTTCTTTGGTGAGCAAATAGAATTCTGCAGAGCAGACGTGGTATCAGGGCAAGAATCTGTTGTTATGTGTTTGGAGTGACCAGAACAGTGCTCTGTCCCCATATATTCTGCCAGGCCCCAGAGCCTCCACAGTCCAGAATATCACAGTCAATCAGTGTGTCAGTATCAGGAACTTGAGCAGAAATTCCTCCTTGCAAGGAAGAAATACACATTGAACTTTTTGGTGTTCACTTTGAACAGACGATTAAACGGTGTCACTACTTTGAATTTATGGGAATTTGTTGTATTTTGCAACATTTACAACAATTTTTAGCCCATTTGCATTTCCTACATGATCAAGAAGCTGCTGCATTTTACAGGGGTCAGTGCTTTAAGGACAGTGAGGCTGCAATGTTGTATAAGAGGCTGATGTCAGTCAGTTTGTTCTTCAAAGGTATAGCTGATATGGAACACTACAGTATGGACCATCTGAAGCCTCCTTCTTAATGATGATTCTGCTTGCTACTGTAAGCAAGCAAAAAAAGTGCTTGGAAATATTCTTGCACTCCAGGATTTTGTCAGATAGAAGAATGTAGCTCATTTCCTCCAGGGCACATCTAGGAAAAGAACAAATTTACTTTCTTCAAAGCTTGTCAAAGGAAGAGAGAAAGATAGCCTGTCCTGAAGACCTTTCTTCTAGTGCACAGCCCAGGCAGACTCCAGTCGCTTGTACAGATGTGTTTGTGACTTAAGGTGCTGAATAAAGAATGCTCTGAGGTGGCTGATGGTGGTGGTTAAACTAGTGACCATGTATGTGCTACTGCACTTGCTCAGTCCCACTTTTTGTTGGTCCAACCTCTGGGTCACCCTGCTGGGAACTCTGGATTTAATGGCTCAGAAATACCCTTTTCTATGTTTTTCACTGGGTAATTTTGCTTGCCTGTGGTTGAGGCTGGGCATAGATGAGGATAAACTTGGGAAAGCCTGGTGACTCTGTCAAGTTTTCTGCCACTTGTAATACCAGTCTGTGGTGATGGTGAAAAATAAACAGCTCCAGTGACTATCCAGTGACAGGCTTCAAACAGCCCCCACTTTCTCAGTCATATGCCTGGGACAGTGAATCTGGCTCAAGTATGGGAAAGATGATGTCAGGACTGAGTTACAGAATTAAAGAGATTATTAAATAGGACAGACTGTGTGCTTTTTTCTTTCTCTCTTTTTTTTTTTCTGTCTATTTTCTCCTGAATAGCCGTTGTTCAAATGAAATTGCTTTTGAGGAGGGAGGACGCTAAGACGACAATCGAAGCTGACTGGGATTTGTGTTCAATTCTCTGCTTTCTCCCTCTGTCTTATTTGCACTAGGGAGGTGAAGATAGTTCCTTTCTCTCCCTTTTTTGTCTTTCCTTTCTGTTTTGATGTAGTGTTTGTCTGCTTGTACACGCAGAAGCACCCAGTATAGTTTAAGCTGAGTCTCAGCTGGGGCCTCTGAGTGTGACTATATAAATAAGATGCATTAATATGATTAGACCAGAAAAGTTATTCCCTGAAGGAATCTCTTGGATGTTTTGGAGACCAAGCTACAGAAATGAGGCCATTGATTTTCACTCTGTGTCCTGTTTTGAGGCTCCTCGCAACCAAACTCCTCCTCCTAAACCCTCATCTCGCTGGATTTTGCAGGACGCCTACTCCGAAATCGCCTACCTTTTTGCTGAGTTTTTCCGAGACCTTGACATCGTCCCATCTGACATCATTGCAGGCCTGGTTCTCCTGCGCCAACGGCAAAGGGCGAAACGCAGCGCTGTGCTGGATGAGGTGGGTAGCGGGGATGCATCGCTTTGTACCCCGGCAGCAGGGATCTCACTTGGCCTTTGACTTACCTGCTCCTCCTCTGTGACTCACTGTGTGAGAATTGCGTGTGGCTGCCCACCTTGTTTCTGTTGTGTGATGGGCTATTGCCACTCACTAGGCTGCGAATTAAAAATACTAACTTCTTTTTTAGAAGCTTTTCTGAGATTTGCAAAGAGTCCAGCTGATACTGAGTCAGTCTTGAAACCTGTCCTTTTTCCGTGCCAGGCGGTGCATATAAACTGTGTTCTTGACCCCAAATGGGCAACCCCCTTCCGGAGGAGGGCAGTTTCTTGAAAGTGAATGGAGAGATTACATCTCCCCCATCTACTTACATAAAGACCAGCCCATCATCTAAATGAAACTACAGGAGGAACCTGAGGGAAAAATTCGTAATCTTCCAAGCAATTACTGGCATTGAGATTGCAAATTACCAACATAGTAGAAAATGTTATATTCACAAGTGGGGTTTAGACAGCAGTGATCAGATGATGTGGAACTCAGAACTAGATCAGTAAACAAGTGGAGATACCTACAAGATATGTTGTCCCAGGTTACATAGTGCTTTCTGTTTTTCAGGCTTAGATTTGGTGTCTTGATGGCATAGAGAGGAATTTTTATGTATGTTTGTGACTTGCAGGCAAACAATGACATTTTAGCTTTCCTGTCTGGGATGCCAGTGACCAGGAACACTAAGTATCTGGACCTGAAAAATGCGGTAAGTCACTGGGCTGGGATCTTGCAAACTCCCCCTGTTTCCGCACGTAGCCTGTCATCTTCTTCCTCAGTGTTTTCTCTTTTTCTCCTCTCTGCCCCTGCCTCTTTCTGTAGTAGTTAAAGCAATGAAAGATTGTAGCAACAGATTCTAATAACAATGCTAGTTTTCCCAGAGGCCTTATTTGGACTTCAGAGCACTTCTACAGCACTTTTTGTCTCTGACCCTGGGGAAGGTAGTAGTGTTTCCANGTTTGGACTTCAGAGCACTTCTACAGTACTTTTTGTCTCTGTCCTCGACCCTGGGGAAGGTAGTAGTGTTTCCACTCAGAAGAGGATGTTTCTCCAGAGCCGGAGAGAGGAGTTTAGTGCTGCAGCCTGGAGTGTCATGTGGAGGTGCCACCAGCAGAGCCCGTGAAGTCTGACATCCTGGGTTTCATCCTGATTAGAGCAGGGAGCTGCCTGCAGTGTGATAGAGCCTTCCTCCGTCGTGCTGATTCTCTCAGTAGTTCTGAAGATGAAAATGGCTGTGATCTCTTCTCCTTCTCTGTAAATTAAACCTGCCTTTTCTCCTGGCTCCGTGCTGTCATTGCAGCCCTTCATCGGGCAAACTTGTTTTCATTTCCCTTGATTAGATGTTAACGATGCGAGAGAGAGGCTGACCAAATCCAAGCATCTCTGATCTGAAGTGATTTTGAAATTCACCTTCTTGTGTCTGTGCTCTCCTGTGCTGCATTTAATGCTAACATCCTGCTTCTGTTAAGATAGTTTGTAATTCTGAATAGGTATGTGTGGGTTGAGGTGTCAACGTGGCTTTTAGAAGTCAGTACTGAGACATATGGTCCCAGACTATCTCAGTGGCTTCTCCTTGGGCCTCTTATGGCCTGCAACTATGTGGAAGCTGCTTGGAGAGCTCCTCTTCTTGAGACTTAAACTAGTTTTTCTCCTCTCCTCAACTAGGGTAGTGTAAAACAAACCCCCCAGGGCATGGCCATCCTTTACAAAATGCTTTTTGGTGTAAAGCAGAGAATGTCTCTGTAGCTATTTTCTAGCTTTGTTACACTTGGCTCCTCCACTCACACAATTTGGCATAGCTATTCTTAGGAGAGGGAGGATCTAGCTCAAATTAAGCAACTTGCTTTCCAGTAGTCGCCTAGATATGCAGTCGGTGTTTGCTGTTCTCGTGGTGAGAGAGAAGGATGACTTTCAGATAAAAAGAGCGTGCACTTCTCTAACTGTGATGGGAAAAGGGAAACAGTAGAAAAAAAATCACCATTTCAAAGAGTATCAGGCCTTTAGTGAGTCTCTTGTTTCTTTCAGCAAGAGATGCAGCGATATAAAGAGGTGTGTTACTACATGCTGTTTGCCCTGGCTGCCTATGGCTGGCCCATGTACCTGATGAGGAAGCCCACATGTGGACTCTGTCGCCTGGCCAGATCCTGCTCGTGAGTGGCTGTCCTGTCTGTTTGCTCTGCCTTATCTTACTTTTCCCCTTTTCCCTTCTGTTTTTCTCTGCTTTAGAATTCTGTTCTCTTTCATCAGGTTGCTCTCTTTTAATCCCACTTTTTCTTCCTTTTCTCCCTTTTTTCTCTCTCTTTCCCTTTTTCCTTTCTCATTCTTTTTTTTCTATCTGTCTTGCTCAGTCACTTTTCAAGCCTTTCCTCCTCCCATGTCTTTTTCCTTAGTCCTTCTTTCTCACAGTTGCTTATCTGCTTACCCTGTTAAATAAACCAAGCAATGTTATGCTCTGTCATCTCTGGTGCACTGCAGATCATGCCAGTCCTATACAGTTTGAACAGCCAGCAGAGAAAAAACTCATCTGGCATAAGATTATATTCACACTGAGTCGAAGTAGCTGCTTGGTGCTCAGTAATCAGGTTTATCAGCAAGCCCAGATATTCAGGGAGTTGACATTTGAGTCTTTGTTAGAGCATCAGCAAGACTTGGCTGCAGTTTGTGCTATGTTCTCTCTGCCATGCTATATATTGCTTACTTTATGGTAGCAATACTATAATTCAGTTCAAGATTGCACTGTCATTTTAAATGTTTGCCTCCAGCCATAATAATTCTGCCACCAGATTCTGTTTGGGACTGAAATTTTACAACTGGATTCAGCAGAGAAGTTGCTTGTGTTTTAGGAAGGGACCTTTTGAGATGCTTTTAAGTGTGAAGTGTCTCATGAAGGAAACAAAAAAGAAAATCTAAGGTTTCTTTTTGTTCATGGGATGATTCTGGAACTATTTTGTTGTAACATGTTAAAAAAAGTAGATGTAGAGCTCAATAAATGCTAGCTGCTTTACATATTGAAGCTATTTAGGACTGTGCTACTATGCATAGCATCCCATGAGGAGAGCTCCCAACCCCATCATGCAGTGATTCCTTGGAGACTTATTGCACTGTAGCTCTCTCTGGTGCTCAGGAGGAAAAGTACAGCTTTTATTTTATTTTATTATTTTATTATTTTATTTTATTTTATTTTATTTTATTTTATTTTATTTTATTTTATTTTATTTTATTTTATTTTATTTTATTTTTTTCCTATTTTTTTGTGAGAACACCTGCAAGTAGGGGAAATCACTGATGTTGAGATAAGGCCTGTACGTGGCATGCAGGGTCTCTTCCTTTCGCCTTCCTATTTCTGGACATTCCTCTGTAAAGCCACAGTTTCTTCTACATTCCTCTCTTCTCCACAAAGCTTTTTTTTTTTTCCCTTCACTTTTGCAGATGTTGCTGTCTCTGTCCCTCACGTCCCCGCTATGCACCTAGTGTCACCATTGAGGAGGACAACTGCTGTGGCTGCAATGCCATTGCCATCCGGCGGCACTTCTTGGATGAGAATATGACCTCAGTGGACATCGTTTACACTTCTTGTCATGATGCGGTGAGGAGTCTGCAAGCCCCTTCATATTTGGGGCATACTTCTATGGTCCCTCCTTTTTGATCTCTCTGCTTTCAGATGTAGTAGTACACAAAAGGAAACCTAAGTCTTTTCCTGACCCTAGAGCCAAATCTCTAGCCTCTGCTGAGAAATTCTGTCATTTGGACATAAATTGCCCAAAATCCAAGCTCATTCAGTGCAGTCCTTCCGTCTAAGCCATAGCTTGTCATGCTGCTCTGGCTGCTTTTCCCTGAGTAGGAGAATAAGTAAACTGGAATGCCTCATCAGCTCGTTACAATAGTGAATATTTTTCCAGGTTTATGAAACTCCTTTCTATGTTGCTGTGGACCATGATAAGAAGAAGGTGGTCATCAGTATCCGAGGAACCCTGTCTCCAAAAGTAGGTGCACTGTGTAGTGGCTTCAAATTAACAATCTTTCATTTAACAATCTGGGCCCTTAACAATCTTTGGGAATAATCTGAGACCTTCCTGACTTGCTCTTGCTGTTCGGCTTGTTGTCTAAAACGTGGTAAATTCTTTTTACCAGGATGCCTTGACTGATCTAACTGGGGATGCAGAACGCCTTCCAGTTGAGGGTCACCATGGAACATGGCTGGGACACAAAGTAAGTAGAAAACACTTCTCATGTCTTGGCTTTTTAAGCATAGACAAAACAGACAAAAAACTTGACAGTCTTAATTGTTTGAGGTGCTCTCTGAAGAGTGTTACATGATTGCAGTGAAATGGCTGCAGTGAAATGGATAATATTTTTAAAAAATCCTTAAATTGAAACAGTTAAAACCATTATGTCCTTAAGTAGAACAAAGCAAAAGAGTAAAGAAATGAGTGCAAAAGAAATTTTTAGAGCCCTGGAACAAAATTACTGTGAAATTACTTTTTCTTCTGATAACCTTTTCAGAATTTGCGATAATATCCTGACAATATGTTTAAGAAAAATCTGTTGCAACGGAATAGCCATTGAATCTCTTAAAAGGCTATTGTCAGGACTTGCATCTGTATAATTAGTGTTGCTATGTGTCTGTCTTAGTAATTGGGACTGGGCTGACTAAATCAATTTAGTGCAGAGATCATCTTTGCCCCAGTCCAGCAAAGTTATAACACACGTGCTGAGTTTTAAGATTATCAGGAGTTTGACGGCCTCTCAAAGATGCTGTGCCCTATTGGGAAAGAAAAATGGAAACTGGAGGCTCGGTATGTCAGAAAGTGCTTAGTGACAGCTGGGAAATGCTGCCTGGCAGGGAAACAAGATGCTGTTGCTGAAACACGCTCCCTCCTGGCTAGGGAGCTTTCAAGGCAGGGCTTGGAGCTCATAACTCATTGGGAAGCACGAGCTGGGAGCTCCTGCTTCGTTCATGATGTTTTCCCAAATGCTGCCTGCAGCCTCTGTGCTCTCTTAGCAGCTACTGCATAACCACATACTCAAATGCTTAGCTGGATGTGGGTCTCATAAAGAAGGGGTTACTTTTGAAAACAAACAAACTAACAAAACCCTGACCATTGAGAGCATCTGTTTTTTGTTTGTTTATTTGTCTGTTTTGTCTGGA
Organism: Crypturellus undulatus; assembly: GCA_013389825.1. Taxonomy (NCBI): domain Eukaryota; kingdom Metazoa; phylum Chordata; class Aves; order Tinamiformes; family Tinamidae; genus Crypturellus; species Crypturellus undulatus. Next base: position 13,339 of record VWPW01029374.1, read on the forward strand.
AGAGCTTTGCGCTCGGTCTTCCAGAATGAGCCCATTCTTTAAACCAATATTTTTCCTTCTGTTGTGATGATTAGCACATCACTTCTGTATTTCCTCCCGAATGAATCAGTGTAGCAGTTAAATAGGACATAGTAGGGAAACATAGATGAATGAAGTAGATTTTTTATCACATAATTTATATTTAGATATATAAACCCTTTTTTTTCTTAAATACTTTCTCAGTGCTCTCAACTGTCAAAGTTAATGTCACTTGATTTTGAACTATTTGCTCTTGTTCAAAAGACCTTTGCACAATTGCTGTGCTAAACAGCTCATATGAACTAAAAAGGTAAAAAGAAACCAAAGGAAAGTAACGGGAAACAATTCTATTTTTTAATAGGTACAAAAGCTAGTAACTGATATTTGTAGAAGTTAAAGATTTTCTTTTGACTGGAAGATTTTCCTTTTAAATGGAAATATTCATATGCCCGTAATTTATCTGAAACACATTATTAGATTGTTTCCTTTTGTTCTGTTCTGAGTTTCCATTTCATTATGTACTTTTCTGTTGCTTCTACTATGCAAATATTGCCTTTTTTTAAAAGTGTTGTCAATATTAATCATTAGAAAATCGTGCACCTTTAATTCCTAAAGGGGACTAATGGAGATAATAGAATTCTAAAATGTCCATCTTATTGACTTATGGACATTAAAAATATGCATTTTTAATACAAAAACAAATGAAATGTCTTGCATATCCAGCGAGCTGAAAGCTGTTAACTCCACCTAGGGAGCCAGCCTGTCATTGTGCTGTTTTCAGCGTTGATCAGACAATTCTACAGGTTAAAACGCTTGATGTTTCCATTACAGGAGACCACTTATCACTCCACTGCTACTACAGATGAAAATGTTTGAGGTTTGGGTTAACATTAATGCCTCAGTTACTTATCAGGTCTTTGAGCTTTTTGGAGTCGTAAAGCATCGCTGTAGCTGAGGCTTATGGGTTGGTATGCCTAAAAACAGGATTCTCACAGTTTGAAGGAGAAATTAACTAAAAACCAACCAACCAACCAAAAACTTTAGTGTCACTGTTTTAAAAGAAAGCCATTGTTTTTTATAACAAAGTTAATTTAAAAGCAATTATAAGTCCAGGGCCTGAACCCATGCTTAGTTCTATTGAATTTGCACAGAACAAAACTACTAAAATGATTACATAATGGAGACTTATTTTGTGGCAGTGAGCCAGCCAAGGTGACAGCAAATAACTGCTATAAAAGGGTGCCCTGAAAGCCCAGTCGCGATCACTGCTTTCACCCTTCTGATAGAACAGTTATAGCAGCAACCCTTATTAACTTTTTTTTTTTAATTATCTCTTCCAAATAGAACTCTTTGTGGGTATTCACACCTCTGTGCAAGGAAACACTGAAGACATTCCATGCTAGAGAGAACTGAAGTGATATTATACAAAAAGAAGGCTGTAGTTTTAGTTTTTGAATATTGCAAAGAAGTGTTGTGTTTTTTAACTACAAAACAATATAGAATACTTTCTTCTTGCTTTCCATAGATCTCCAATTTCCCTGGTCATTTACATTTCTGGTTTTAAAATTAAGTCCAGTTTTTTTTTCCTCTGCAACCTTATAAAACAGTACCCACTTTAACAGAGAGCTGAAGTGCAAATTTGCAGTGATGAAACTCTGATTTTATGATTTTTAAGTCAGTGTTAATCTTATAAAGTATTATCAAGGTATAGCTGCAGGGCTGACTACCAGCTCATTAGTAGCATCACCATGGATTTAGGCCATGCTTTACAAAAATAGAATCCTGAATCCATGTTAGAAATTTATGTAAGTAGTCTACCTTTCATTTCATACTAGAATTGGAAATGGAGCCTGTTCCAAATGCAGCTGAAGCTGATTAACTACTGAAAGGTCTGAGCACAGACATGAAATATTGTAACATCTGCTTTTTGATAGCGATGATAGCATTACAAATGTCCCATTTACAGGCTCAGCAAAATCATGTTCTGCTGGTTCTCTTCAATAGTCAGATTCGTTTGGTGCTATGTTAGATACTGAAGACTTTGAAAATCACCCATTTTTTTGATTTTTGTGAGGATCATGAATTCCTTTTATGTCTGAGATTATACAGTGCTCAGTAATATTCATTTAGTATGTAAACTGTTTTCGTGTAAAATAGCAGAGTAGATAAAGCTCCCTATTTTTTTGGCCAATTCAGGGTGTATTACTTGAAGTCCAAATTGAACAAATTGGAAGTAGCTGATTTCTGTCTACCCGTGTTTATCTTGGGTTACATTGCTGTTTTTCAGCCCTTGCAGTTCAGGTTTTCCTATCACTGAATTAAACTATAGCAAAGGTGTAACCAAGAATTTATGCAACAGACCGAATTCTAGTTGTTTGTTTATAACAAAAATCAACTACATCAGTAATTAATGTGCTTAGGGTGAGAAACATTCTACAAATGCAGCAAACAGAGAGATGATCAATGTTTGAAAACAGACTATCAGTTCCTTTTCTGTCAGTTCTTAGTTTCTTTCTTAGTTTCTTATCAGTTCTTCGTTTTCTTTGAAAGAAATTGTCTCTAGTAATTTGCAGCTAGGGTCTTTGGCCAGCTGAATGCACTTACTCTTCTGCCTACTCCAGGTACCAGTGACTCCTTCCTATTCAAGTAGTTCTGCCCCATTTTCTGAGTAGCGTTTTCACAAGTAGTGTCTTGGTATTTGTGTTATTTCTCTGTAAACTTGTTAGGCTAGTTCATGTTTTCATTTACAGGTTTAAATAAGAGTGTAGAGTTTTGTAGTTAAGACTCAGACACTGCCAAAAATCAAAGTTTCCTGCTGTACTTACAGCTCCCAGCATGAACTGAACTACCAGATACACAATCTTATGTTTAAGAAGTGTTTTTTTTTTCCCTAGGCTAATCAGTCAGTCTAGGAATAGGGCCCTTGAGTATTGTCATAACTTTACAACTATGGTTACTCCTAAGTACTTCATTGCTACTCCTAAATAGTTCATGGCTCTGCTAAGAAGTGAGTGGAGATGTGTGCCAAATGATGCCCAGTTGTGACATGTTCTGTGTGGGACTCCACAGCTTGTGCAGTGGTCAGGTGTTATTGGTGTCTGTTAGTTTAGACCTGACATGAACCATTTTGTTCACATTTTGTTCTGTGTCTTGGTGTCTGTTCTCAGGGAATGGTGCTATCTGCTGAGTACATTAAAAAGAAATTGGAACAAGAGATGGTGCTCTCTCAAGCCTTTGGACGGGACCTGGTGAGCATTAGTTTTCTTTTTAGCCTTGCAGTCCATACATAAAATGAGATTTCCCTAAAACACTGATGTTAAAACTCCATCTCTCTGTCCCTAAATTTGTCATATTATTTTCTCAGAGCTTCCTTCCAGTTCTGACCACTTTTTATTGCCAAGGGACAGCTGGTTACTTTTTCTTTTTTTATTATTATTTTGAAGCCTTGTGCCCAAAAGTCCTGTTGAGCTGTTGGAGTTTGTTCTCAGGCAAAGCTACGATAACTCCCCTCTGGTGACAATGGTGTTTTAGGGAACAGTAAAACCAAATTGACAGGAACTAAAATCCTGTATCTGTGGAGTTTCTTTTTGGAGACAGTAATGGGATTCTGTGCTGACAGTATTTCTTGTGATTGAGAGTGCTGTGAGAGAACCCAAGAGAGATGTTCTGGAGAAGCTTGCCTTAGCTTATGTGTCAGTAGTGGTACAATTTATACCTGGTTGGAGAGGCCTTTTCTGTACTGACTGGTTCCTCGCTGTGATTTTCCTGTGGCTGAAAAACGCCTTAACCGGAGCAGTGCCCACAGCAAATTAGCAATAACAAAAGGGTAAGTGAAGAGGATAAGCGGGATGAACGGCTTACTTGCTCCCTAAAACTTAAATGTCTGAAGGTAACACTGAAGTGTCCAGCTTGTATTAACTCGTGATATTAACCTCACTGACTGTAATAGATATTATGGCAACTTAGAGATGCCTTGAGAAAAAAAAATGACACAAAGATAAAGTTTTAAAGTTTCCTTTCATGCAGTTTGGCTTTCTCGTCTTAAGTGATTCAAATATGGCCCTCATTGTGATGATCTGGTGTCTTGGAGTATGATGCTAGATTCTCTGTCCCTATAGAAAACCTAAGGGGGTGCTGGCACAGCTCTGTGACCTTGCAGAGAAGCAGCCCTCAGTCTTCTGAAACATCGTAGTAGCTTTCTGGGTTTGAGCTGTGCCTAACACCCCAGCCTCTGAATATCAAGAATAGTACTTGACTTCAGAGATCTAGATTAGTGTAGAGAGATTAGTGTGGTCCCAGAATTAGTTGAGTAAGTCTGCTGACTGTTGAGCACATCTCGACTTGAGATGATTTCTGTCCAAACTGCAAGTTAAGATTTCAGTTTTTCAGCATACTCCAGGAAGTATCTGAAATTAATGAGAACAAACCATCATTTCTGGAACCAAGGAGAGCTCAGATTTGTGAACCTGGACTCAGGTTTTATCAGAAGATTTTTATTTTATTCCCAAATAACTCAGTCAGAGGAAACATCTCTGACCTGGGGAAGGGGATCAGATTGGGGGTTTGGTGTGGAGTTTCCTTTCACTCTGATCTCAATTTCTTGTTTTGCTTTTTATTTTCAGGGCAGAGGGACAAAACACTATGGCCTGATTGTGGTTGGTCATTCTCTAGGGGCCGGCACAGCTGCAATCCTGTCCTTCCTTTTGCGTCCACAATACCCCTCACTGAAGTGCTTTGCATATTCTCCCCCAGGTGGGCTGCTGAGGTAGGTATTGGTAAAGGAGGGCTGATGAGGGAGGAGGTGTGGTTGTTGCAGGATCTGATCCTGTTTTTGATATTGTCTTGGGTAGTGTTTACATGTAGGAGAGAGACTCACAAGTTGTAGGAGCTGAAAGGGTTGTTGCCAGTCTCTGTTCTGTGTTGTAGTCTGGACTTTAGGTTGTGATGTTTGTGAATCCAAATATTCAGGTTTGTGACTCAGTCATCTGGGGCTAAAGCTCTAATTTTACTCTGGTTAATGGAAAATGCAAGTTGAGAGAATGGTAGTGAGCAGGATGTGATTTCCTCCCTTATTATTCCCTGCACAGTGCCAGTGTGTTTTCTCCCCCTCCACCATAGAGTAGAATGCAGAATGGGAGGTTTTTGACCAGAAATAGAGGTTTGCATCAGATATAGTTGTTTGGACTCCTTTTGCAGCTGGCAGAAAGAAATGGGCACTTTCAGGATGTGATTTCTTCTGTCCTCTCCACAAAGTGGATGCCTAATATAAGTCAGGTGGATTGTGCTTCTCTGGTGTGTGTTTCTCTCCTTTGGCTGTAGGAGAAATCTAGGGTGATTGCCTCAGATACACCTCTATGGAGAGAGAAAATGAATTCCTCCTATTGTGAATTGGAACAGACCTATCAATTATATTTAATTCCATAGCAGCCAGTAAAATCATCCATCTTGAGGCCCATGAAGTGAGATAAACTCATTCTAATCATGACAGACACCATGGGAGCACTTAAAAGCAGATATGTGTTGTGAGAAGCCCATCGTGATGGCTACTGCATAGGTATCTGCATCAGCCAGGGTATTTTAACCATCCTGCTAATGAATTTGGACATTAGCATGCCCTGTTATGACAGAATCCACAATCATCTGTGGCTCTAGAAAAGTTGTTCTGTAGAATGTTCCCATTGAACAGAAAGCTGTCAACTTCTGAGCTTCTCCTCCTGAGATCCTTGGATTGCTTGTGCACCTCAACTGTCTCAGAGTGCAGGGAGATTCCTCTCACTGCCACACATCTGATCTTTGTTGTACTCTACATCGTGTCCAGGATCATCTCTAGGTCAGTGATGGTGGCCTCTACCCATGGTTGCTCTTGAGAGGAGGGTCCCTAGGAAGGGACTTGTCTGGAGAAGAACCATATCATAGAATGGGAGACTTAATTCCTTCTTAGCTTGGTGCTAAGGTTAATGCAGAAAGTGGCCATCTTAGTCCTATACTGTCTTTTCAGAGTAGTCTCAGGAACATGTCGTATTTTTTCTTGTGTCCTGGCCATTCCCAAACTATAGGAAAATCATTAGGAAGTGTAGATTTTTAGTACTCACTTTCCCAAGTATATCAGAGTCAAATGCAAGTAAATAAGGAAGGAGCTAGTCTAGCCGTAAGAAGGGCTCACTATACCATTAAGGAGTAACATTTTGGGGAGCACAGGATGTGGATTTCAGCCTAGCCTTAATAAGGTGCAAGTCCCAAAGGCCTTGGGCGGTTTAGATGGTTTATATGACCAGGTACAATGTTCGAAAGTCTCTCGTAGACCAGTGACAGAGATTGTGAATGGAGTGCAGTTTATTGCCAGTGAAACCCTATTTGCTGCNTTAGGAAGTATAGATTTTTAGTACTTCCTTTCCCAAGTATATCGAAGTCAAAATGCAAGTAAATAAGGAAGGAGTTATTCTAGCTGTAGGAAGGGCTCACTATACCATTAAGGAGTAACATTTTGGGGAGCACAGGATGTGGATTTCAGCCTAGCCTTAATAAGGTGCAAGTCCCAAAGGCCTTGAGCGGTTTAGATGGTTTGTATCACCAGGTACAATGTTCGAAAGTCTCTCGGAGACCAGTGACAGAGATTGTGAATGGAGTGCAGTTTATTGCCAGTGAAACCCTATTTGCTGCTTCTTGGTCCTGTTTCTCTTCCAGTGAGGATGCCATGGAGTATTCAAAAGAGTTTGTGACTGCAGTCGTACTTGGCAAAGATCTAGTGCCCAGGCAAGTTGAGAAGCCTCTGAATTCCTTGGCTCTACTTTTCTTTACTAAAGTCACCTGTTTCCTCTCAGCAACCTTCAGATCATCTCTGTATCCAGTTTCCTCATTTACCTGTCCTTGCGTGTTTCTCGTCTGCCTACTTACCTGAATTGCTGTATCTTTTACGTGGACACTTACATAAGTGTTTCATACACCTTTCTGTGAGCATATCCCTCCCCTGTATCTCATCTTTCTCTAAGAAAGCAAATGGTGAATATCCTGTCTCTATAAAAATATGCACTGCAGTATCTGCATGTCTGTGCAGCCTCTCTGGTTGCCTGTGTTAAGTCCGCGCTCTTCCCCCTCTGTCCCAAACTATGCTGTCAGCTCACAGTTTCTACTGTTTGTCCCTCATCACCTGTTGCCTATCATCTCACATCTCCGAACCAGCTCCCTAATTTCCCGCGTCTTGACATTTCTCACCTTTCATCACCTCCCAGGATATTTGTCCTTAATGGAGCCTTGGACTAGGAGCCAGGCAACCTAGATTTTATTTTTACCTCTGCCCTGTTGCATGAGCTCCGATAAATTATGCTATTTGTTAGGCACGTAGAATTCAGTGAAGGAAAAGTACTACAGTACTACTTGAGTACCACTTGAGTATGCCTTTCAGTAACCTGTACAACAAAATCTTGTCCATCTGGTAATCTGTTCAGTGCTGTTGTAGAGCTCTCGTCCATCTTCCTGTTTTATCTGTTCAGTGGCATCCTGTAACTGAATCGTTTCCTGCTTGCTTATTTCTGTGACTACTCATCTGTATTATCTCCCTCTTTATCTGTGCATCAACCTCTCTCATACCTGTGTTCACTACTCTGATTCTGTTGCTACATTTTGTGTTTGTTTGTTGTTGCGGTGGTTTCTTGCGGCCTCTTTTCTCTGGTTGCTGGTGCTGGGGGATGCCGCGCGTCATCTCTGAAGTCAGCTGCATTATGGCATAGTTTCATTCTTGCAGTTCCTCTTGTAGCACAGCTTCTTATTCTTCTGTGCTCTCTATCCCTACTGTCCTCTGTTACCTGTCAGCAGTTTTCTGACTAATGAAGTAAGAACTTGCTTCCTCTGCCTTTCAGGATTGGTCTCTCACAGCTAGAGGGGTTTCGCCGGCAACTGCTTGATGTTCTTCAGAGAAGTAACAAACCAAAGGTAGGAATGAAGGGGAACAGACACCTGAATGTAAATCATTGAACGATGACGGTAAATTTTCTTAGCGTCCCACAGCGATACTGCAGACTTCTCTGGCCCCCAGATCTCCTCAGATCAACTGTGACTACTGTCTAGGTAATCAGTGGGATGATGATGAGAGCTGTAAGGCAGCTGGAGTGCTCAGAGCTTAGAGCTGTACTCCGTAGTCCTATGGTTGTAGCTCGGTGTAATGACTGTGGTTCACATGCTGCAAGTTTAGTGTCACAGACCTAAAGCAATCGAGCAGGCCATTTTCTCACCCAAATTTGCTTTGAAGTCTGTGTTCCAGAAAAAAAGCTGTAGCTTTTTCTTGTTGATAACAGACCTGCAAGTACAGCACTTGTGAGTTTATATGGCCACAGCTGTGTGCTGACTGGATAATGCTGTTCTAGGGTAAGCAGCTTGTCAGCAGTTTTGAGGTATGTATGTAGAGTTGTTCCAGCTCAGGCTTCTTGACTGTCACATTGAGGCAGAAAAACTGGAAAATTTTAAGTTTTTCGTGGGTAAAATATTATAAAAATAGCCTGTAGAGATTTTAAAAAAAAAGGTGAGTTTACATTTATTTTTCTTGTTAGCATTTTATATTTATCTTTGTGGTTCGGTTTATGAATTGTAGTGGGTTTTTGGTTTTTTGGAGGATTTTCTTCGGTACTTAAAGGGATTTTTTTTGTCTAGCTATGTTGTATAGACTTTTGCTTATTTTTAAGCATCAAAAATTCAGATTTTATCCACTTTTTAATTTTAGAAGGTTTGGTAGGTTATCATTTGAGGGACAAAAATGTCATTGCTATAGATTCCTAACGCTAAGAAAGCTTCCAACAAGAAGAGGTAAGACCAGATTTTGCTGTCTTTAGGGTTAAAATTGGGAGAGGAAAGGAGGAAGGAACAACTTTTCTTTCAGGGCAGTGTTGTCTCCATCTTTGGGTACATGATTAAGGAACCAGGGGCACCAGCCCCATTCTTTTCAGGTATTCCTTTTAAATAAACCTACCTAACAATCTCTGGTAATATAGTTTTGCTTTTTTCTGAATTCTTCTCTTTGCTCCGTTTTATTTCTCCTCTTTCTTGTGTTGGACAGTGGCGAATCATTGTGGGTGCTACAAAGTGCATCCCGAAGTCAGAGCTCCCTGAAGAGACGGAAGAAAATTCTGTAACCAGTAATCGCCTCTGGACCCATCCCAGTGATCTAACCATCGCCCTGTCTGCGAGCACTCCGCTCTACCCGCCCGGCCGCATCATCCACGTGGTGCACAACCATCCTGCGGAGCAGTGCTGGTGAGGATGGGCAGAGTTGTGAAGCCAGGCTGTGGCCGGGAGGGAAAATTTACTTTTGGAAGAGCCTCCTCAGTAGATGAATCAGTGTGTGAGGGGAGTTGATTTTTTTTTCCACTCCATAATCTCTGGTGACTGTGTCTGTGCTGTGAGGATGGGAAGATACTCATATCTCTGGTGCAGACTCATGGAGCAATGGCAGTAGCATGTGTTCTGTAATATCTCCTTTCTGTCTTTTTTCCTCCTGTTATTTTTTCTGTCTCTGTAACATTTTGTTTCTTACTTTTGTATACCAAAATGCTGGCCTGCTCTTTCATCCCCCTGCTCCCTATTCTCTGCTCTTTTTGGATTCCAATTCATCTTCTAGTTGCTGTGAACAAGAGGATCCCACTTACTTTGCTATCTGGGGTGACAATAAGGCATTTAATGAAGTGATCATCTCGCCAGCGATGCTACATGAACACCTCCCATATGTGGTCATGGAAGGACTCAACAAGGTAACACAGAGCTTTATTAATTCTTACTGCAAAAGCACTTAGATGTCGTAATTGGAATTGGTACCTTGTCGCAGACCTTTATGAACACAAAGGTGGTGGTCTTTGCCCAGCAAAACTGACTATTTAAGCACCCAATACCATTTATTTTGTGGAGAGAGAGAGAGAGAAGGTTGTACTCTGTGCCAGTGCTGCACAAGTTATTAGTGTCAAATGTAATGAGATATGGAAATGGAATGTAGATCTTCATCCCAATACCAATGTGCTAAACCGAGCCCTCTTTCCAAATATCATGCCCAATTATGAGAGATTGGGTGGTGTTTCATTCCTTCTCTCAGAACCTGCTCATTTCGGGTTGCGTTCAGGTGGAATCTAGTGAGCTGCTTTGGAACCAGGCATCTGTGTGTTGCTGTGAGGGTGGAATGGGGGGTTCAAAAATCTTACAGCCTGTTGCTCCAGCTTCTCTGTTACCCTGTGGTGGCAGAATGCTTGCAAAAATGGACTACGGTTCTAAGCCATGCAGCTCTGCCATGTAGATTTAACCTCGAGGCTGCTTTTGGCAACAGTTATGGTCACCTCAGTGCTGATTTTCTGATGGGGCACTCTGACAAGGTAGATGGTGTCAAAGTTATGGGCAAACCNGAATGGGGGATTCAAAAATCTTACAGCTGCTGCTCCAGCCTCTCTGTTACTGTGGTGGCAGAATGCTTGCAAGAATGTCTTTGCCCCTGAACTACAGTTCTAAGCCATGCAGCTCTGCCATGTGGATTTAGCCTTGAGGCTGCTTCTGGCAACAGTTTTGGTCACCTCCTCAGTGCTGATTTTCTGATGGGGCACTCTGACAGGGTAGGTGGTGTCAAAGTTATGGGCAAACCTAGCAGTTTCATGACAGGCCTGAGTTGAGAACAGCAAGACTATTAATCTTCAGTAAAGCACTACTGTTTCTTTGCTTACTTTGAATAGGTTCTGGAGAATTACAACAAGGGGAAAACAGCTTTACTGTCTGCAGCCAAAGTAATGGTGAGTCCTACAGAAGTGGATCTAACCCCAGAGTTGATCTTCCAGAATCAGCCCTTGCCTAGTGGACCCTCAATACAGATCGGAACTGGAGCCATAACAGTGGACAGAAGAAACAGCAGTACTAAGTAAGGACATATCTTTGATTTCTTAAGAGATTTACTAGCTCTTGGGGTGGGTACTTTTCCTCTTGGGGCATTATGATCAACACTTGTGGGAAGGACAGATCCAAGACCTGCCTATGTGGTATTTTTACTTAGCTTAGATATATCTTGGCCATGTTAGCAGTAAAAAAGAACCTTGGGTCTTGCTGAAGAACTAGTTGATGCAGCAAGGCTCAGGAGAACCTAGCAGAGAAGGTATGGAAACTTTTCACTTGTCAATACTAGGGTTTTCCCTGGAACCACAAAGTCACAGCTTGTAATCTTTCAGCAAAATTTTCTTGTGTGAATTATGTGTTCAAAGATGTGCTATGTGGTGATTCTCAAAAGCAGTGGATGCCATAAGCTTATCAGAAAACAGTGCACTTAATGCTTCTTTATGATATGTAACTTGTGGAATATTATAAACAGGAGTTTCTGGGAACACAGATACAGGTCTCTGGGCCAACAGGATGGGATAAGAATGAAGGCAATATCAATGTGAAGGGAAAGCAATTGATGTTATTTATGAAGGAGGAGAGCCCCAGTCCAGTGGAAAGCAGGCAAGGGAGAAAGGCATTTTTATTTAAAACGTTCCTGCAGGGATTATTTTATGAAAACTGGCCCATTGAGCAGTGACATAAACGTGCTGGCAACGACCAGAACGTGGAGGCTGGGTAGTGAATCTAGTGGGTATGCAAAGGTTTGGTGTGAGAACAAGCTCATTGTTTCTATTTGATATAAACAGCTCTCCTCTTCAAATGACAGAAAGGCTCCTTGCACGTTTTTGAATAAGGTTTGAGGTACTGAAGAGGGCCAAAGATTTGCAAAAGGCCTACAAAATAAATATAAAAATATGGACAAAGATAGGTATCAACATTTTAAGATGGAGCACATGACTTACAGCACAGAAATGCATTACGTAAGGCAAATTTACAGACAGAACAAATGTGAGAAGATGAGAAGGAAGATGGTCCATAGCTGGAGGAGATAAGTGGAATTCAGAGGTGGAAACAGAAGATGGCACTGTGTTGAGAGAGGCTTGTTTCTTTTCAAGGGAAACTTCTGCTTTGGAGATTTTGAGTAAATAGACTGAAAGAAAAGCTGTGCAATGTCTGAGTAGGATGTGGGAAGCAGCAGGATGAGATGATCTGTGCTGAAGATGCTACGCAGCTGAGTATCCTTGAGATAGCATGAGTGAGGTGTAAATTGAAAGGAAAGATGAGAGAGAAGACAGTCAATAATATGAAAACGGTAAGGTTCTTGTCACAGAGAGAGCGAGTGATGGCCAGACAGCAAAGGAGAGCTTAGACAGGAGCAGAATGGCAGCCCTGGAACACGAAGAGGAGGGACGATATTAGTAAATGCAAGAAGATGGATTAGGTCAAACAGCAGGGAGGAGGAGAGTGGTTTCCATATCATAGCCAGAGCAAACCCTGGAGTGAAATAGCCTAAGAAACTGCTTCATCCAGAGGTGAGTAAAGCAGAGGGGGATTCTTGTGAGAAGTGAAAGGGGAAGGGGGACAGGGAGAGGGCAGAGGCACCTTGGGGAAATGTTAAAGGGGGAAGATTTATAATTTGGCTGCGTTTAATTCAAGATCCATTACTGTGTCGGATTCCCTCTTTACTGCTTTCAGGGTGCTTGAAACCTGTTCATATAGCTTAGCAAAGCCAGCTATGCACATACACAGTCCACTCTATTGAAATAGCAGTTGGATCAAATATTATTAAAAGCCTTTCCCTAGACATCAGTTGTCCTGTGCCTTTTGACAGCTGCAGCAGTGCTTCCCAAAGTCCAGGTTCTTGTCCCAGATATTTCTGTTTTTAAGGCAGTCATTTTCTGACTGCTGGAAATTTCAAGTTTCTGTTTTCCTGTATCTTTGACCCTGTGTCAGGAGGAGCCTGCCTGATCCATAAAAGTCTTAGTGTTACTGGAGTCTTCCTAAAGATCTTTACCTCTCTTACATAGACTGAGTAAATTACTCTTTACCTATTTTAAAGTCTGCCATTGAAAATGGCAGCTGAACTAGTTAGGAGTTAGATTCAGGGAGAAGGATAGGTGTAGAATTGTTCAGTGGGGAGTTAGCTTTCAGCTGGGAGGAGGGAGAAATGAAAGAGATTCTCCTGTGGTTGTATGAGACAGCCTCATACAACCCCAGTGTGCATGGAAGGTCTATACCCAAGACTCGCTTTCTTTGGCTAGTCTGGCAGCTTGTGGTTCTCTAAGGAGTGATGCAAACTCATGCTGTCCCCGTTTCTCTTTGCAGGAGCAAGTCTCATTCTGAAATTAGCCTGGAGGGATTTTATGAGACAAAGGCACTTTGGCCTGTGCAGAAAGATCCCGTGGAGCTTCTCCTGCTGGATACAAAGGAACGTCTGTCTGTGGAGTTGCAGGACCGTCGTGCCCCTCTAGCGACCATGGAGAGCCTCTCTGATAACGAATCCATCTACAGCTTTGATTCAAGGCGTTCTTCTGGTTTTCGGAGTATCCGGGGCTCCCCCAGCCTCCATGCGGTCATGGAGAAGGACGAGACGCACTGCTTTTATATAGACCCTGCTATCCCTGAGGAGAACCCCTCCCTCAGCTCGCGGACAGAGCTGCTGGCTGCTGACAGCCTTTCCAAACACTCCCAGGAGACTCAGGCCCCAGACACCGTGCTCAACAGCGGGGGTACCACCCCGCAGCGTCGCTGCAGCGAGGAGGGGGCCAGCAGTGAAGGGGACCACGTTTCTTTAGCCCCTCGTGAGGAGCCGTCCCTCCAGAATGGACGGCTCACTGATGTTCCCAGTCCCCAAGTCCTGGAGTTTGCCGAGTTCATAGACAGCCTCTTTAATTTGGATAGCAAAAGCAGCTCTTTCCAGGACATCTACTGCATGATGGTGTCAGACAGCTCCAGTGACTTTGCAGAGATGCCCAAGTCTGTCAGTGACCAGGAGATCTTGTTAAGGGCACAATATGAGCCCAACTTAGTCCCAAAGCCCCCAAGGTTGTTTGCAGGTTCAACAGATCCTTCGTCGGGCATCTCTGTCTCACCCTCCTTCCCCCTTAGCTCATCCGGAGAACTTATGGATATCACTCCCACGGGTGTGAGCAGCCAGGAGTGCCTGGCCACTGACAAAATCCGGACTTCCACCCCCTCTGGGCATGTAACCAGCCCTGCAAAGCAGGAGGACCTCATGATTTCAGCCCTCTAGTGCAAGGGTAAAGGGGTGCAGCTCTGCGAGCTGATCCCATAGGCAGAGTGCTGGGATAATGCTTGGAAAAGCTGATCATTGGGCAGTTCAGGTCGGAAGATACACCTGGAAACATTCCTCCTGGGATGCCACAGTGACAGCACGGTGGTGCCTGGAGGATGGATTGTGCTCGGATCCCATGCTTTTATTTGGGAGAAGAAGCATTGCCTCTCAACGCCTGCTAAACTAAGAGGGTCTAAGTTTCTAAAGGTAGATGCAAGTCCCCTATCTTAGCATGTCTGGTCTCTATTAAGAGGCAGATTCCTTGCCCCAGGGCACCTGCGGAGGTGTGGGAGTGAGTATACTGCTTCAGGGAATCCTTTGGGCTGGAGCGGATTCTCTGAAGCTCAAAGGTTGTACAGACAGAAGCAAGGGGAGCAGGTCACCTCGCTGGTACTATTTCCAATGGTTTTGGAAATGAACGGATTGAGACTTTGGGCCCTGTTGCACTAACATGTTGGATCTGGCCCAAGATCCAATTCGTCACACTTCCATGGGGATGGTTTTTGTAGGACACTCTCCCATTTTAAAGCCATTGGGACTGTATTCTCCCTAAATGCAGTCTCCCCTTCCCTGGCCAGGCACAGCAAGTCAGGCTGGCACTGTGTTTTCTCTCTCCTGAGTATTTCTGTGCTCAGTGACCACCAGCCTTCTTCTGAGAGGAAAGGAAACTGTGTTCTGGAAAGCCAGAGCTCTTTGTCACGTTCCCTCCTTTGCCAGAAGGAGCTCTCCTGGATGTCACCATCGTCACGCCACAGTTTCCTGGACCACTCTGAGCTGGCACCGTTCCCACAGGACTGACAGGATTTTCATCTCAGAGCTGCATGGATGGATCAGCCTCACCGTTTCAAAGGCTTGTCAGCACCCACTGTTATTTGCCAGGCCCCTGTGGAGCCTGGAAGCCTCCGCAGGCCCCTGGTCGGTCCTCGCACCACCTGCATGCAGTAATTGCAGATCAGTGTCAGCCTCTGTCATTGAGAGTTCAGGGAAAAGTTGAACTTCTTCTACTAAGTATTGAAATCTCTTGTATGTTTACAGAGCTGCTAAGCTTTTTAGAAGGTATTTATTAAGCAAACAGGAAAGTTTTCCCTAAACAAAAAGCATGTTCATTCTCTCCTTCCTGTGCCATTCCCTCTGGGAATTTAGGGGAGAGAGGATGGGCAGACATCGGTACGATTGCAAGGCCCCTGTTTCTAAAGCAGGGATAGGGTGATGGGAGAACCCCTTGGATCTAAACCTAGGGGAAGCCGCATGCATCTCTCACCTGGCCTCCCTTCTCCGCCTCCCCACTGCATGATAATGCATTGCATAGCCCAACCATTCCTGGTTTTACCATAGCTGGAAAAGCTACCCGAAAAGCTCTGCTGTGCAGAGAGCTGCTGTGACCAGAGGAGTCTAGCAGAGCTGTCGTACGGTAGGAATTTTCTGATAATGGAGACAGGAGAGAAACTATTTATCTAGACGGTTAAATATACTGTGACTTGCAGAAATCCTTTAACTAACAAAACATGCTCAAAGCTCATCAGAATTGCCAATCAATCTCACAGGAGCTCTTACCTCCCTCGCTGGAAAAGAAATTCCTAATTAACTTTCTTATTGTGTCCACGTAAGAGAAATTCCTAATTAACTTTCTTATTGTGTCCATGTTACTGTCCTCTTCCCTCCTCTTTTACTGTGGTATTTCCATCATGGGAAGATGCTGTACTTCCCATGAGCTTAGTCCAGCAGTTCATGAGAACTACCTAGTGTCTTGCTCCCCATAGCCTCTAGCTGCCTTCATCAAGAAGGAACTAGAAGACCTGGCCATAGATCTGGACTCTGGGTGCTGTACAAGCAGAGCAAGAGTGGTATCAGGTGCCATCACATCAGAACAGTAGCACTTTATATCCACTGTGCATTGAAGGAAATGTCTTCAGCAGGTGCACAGAAATGCTGACCTGGACTCTCTTGTCCAAGTATTGATGTCCCTTGTAACAATTCAATTTAGAATACTGTATCCTCTACTCCTTACAAATTACAGGGCCTTTAGAAGTGCAGGGGCTTTGTCTAATAGGGAGTAAAATATGGTCAAAACCATGGTAAAATGTCCTCTCAGTGGTTCAGATTCAAATGTGACCTCCTCTATAACTGCATGAATTTAAGGTAATAAGCCCCTCTGGATTCTGAGTACTTTGTAAAAGAAAATGCATCTCATTCATTCTTAGTAACAAAAAGTTCACTTTTTTTTTTTTTTTTTTGGCAGGTCCATCAGAAAAGAGCAGGGTGTTTTACTCCCCTGCTGAGAGCTTCTGTGGTTCAGGAACTTGTATAGAACAGCTGTATAAGTGCCATCAGCTCATTCGCTGTTGCAGACACAGGATAAGGCTGAATTGCTGCAGATATCCAAGAAAGACTGAAAAAGTGATGGCCAGGAATGCAAACAATAAGCTGGATAGCTTTGAGGGAGGAAAGGTAATTTGGAGATTGAGACTAGCAGGCTCTCTCAGGTACTTCCTGACATTTTGGTAGACTGAGGAAAATGAGTTAATTTCTGCTTTAAACACTGGCAGAAAGTGAGTAATAATAACACTTAGCACTTAGGTAGAGCTTTATATCTGCAAAGCACTTTATAAACCTTAATGTAAGAAGCATCTCAATCCCTGGCAGTTAGTATGAGGAGACAACTGCCTCTGAGACGAGGTGGAGCTCCTGGTGACCATCGCAAGGGACGTGGGAGTTGACTCAAAGCAGGGAAGGTGGATTCCTTCCTCTTTGAAAGTATTACTGTTTCAGTAGTGACTTGATTACATTTAACGGATGGCACTATTGCACTAGAAAGTCATTTCTGATGTGTGTAGTAACTCCTTTATTCCCTGGCATACATGAGCCTGTGCATGACTGTTTCCCTCCTCTGGGCCACTGGAACTGGATCTTGGGGGAATGTACCTACCATTCCACCTACCATGAATTCCAGCTGATACCAGCTGTATCAGGAGACAGCCCGACATGCAGTTTTTTTGCTCTGTTTGTTTTTGATTATTAGGCTGCTTCTGAAAAGCCTGGAAATGCCTTCTGCTTATGACCCATTTTGCCATAGACCAAGGCAGTAAAGGCGCAAAAGAGCCCTTTCAGTTAAGGTTATTGCGTCATATTATGGGTAGTCACCATTTTCCACCGATCTGTCCTGACAAACAGGGTCCCTTTCCAGTTGCTGCCCCTCACAGCGTAAATCTGTGTTCTTTGCATTTCTTCTCTAAGTTGTCTTTCTGTGTCTCTTCATCCTCATAATTTCTGTGCTGCAGGAGCATTTGCGCAAGCTGGTGTTTTATTTCATCCGGGGAGAGCACACCTGAAAAGTTAAAAAATAAATGCTAAGACTGTAGCTACCTCTTTTATTCATACTGCTACTATTGCCTACCTTCTCTGCCCTTCTTCCACTGTAATGTATCTTTGAAAACACGGAGCTTCTTCACTTTCTTAACCACTTGGCTGCCAGTTCCTACTCTCAAGCTGTTTTGCAGCCACGTTGTGCCTTTTAATATTTAGATGTTCCCTTAATATTTCACTGGGAAGTTACATC
The DNA here is from genome assembly GCA_013389825.1 of Crypturellus undulatus. Taxonomy (NCBI): domain Eukaryota; kingdom Metazoa; phylum Chordata; class Aves; order Tinamiformes; family Tinamidae; genus Crypturellus; species Crypturellus undulatus. Next base: position 31,041 of record VWPW01029374.1, read on the forward strand.
CCACAGAGCCAGTGCTGGAAGTGCACTTGGGCTACTCGATGTGCTGGTCCTCAGCTACACAACCAACAGTTCACTCAGTTCATTGGCGTATCCTCAAGTCACGGTTTAGAGTTGTTGGATAAAGGAGTGAAACTGAGGGCATCCACTTCCTAGAGGGCAGAAAGTGGGCTTTGTGCACCTTTTGTGCACCTTTGTGCGCAGTAAGTGAAACCTTTTATGCTGATGCAACTTGATCAAAGACTCTAGTGGGATTTTCTCTGTTCTTTCCCCAGGCGTCCAGGTAGGCAGGTACTGGTTAACTGTGCAAGGATGGGATGTGGCTGTGGTCCTCACATCTTTGGTGGTGACATCAGCAGCAGACTATAGTGGAATGTAATCCTGAGGCCTTGGAACATTTGGGGCAATACAGGAGGCCCTGAAATAGGTGTCTATTTAACTACATTCCATCAGCTTAGTGAGCAAGAGCCTCTCACTCATCCCTAAATGCCCTCACAACATGTGATGGATTTTATGTTGCTGTTTTTCATACCTACAGGCTGGAGCTTAAACATTTTGCGTGTGTCCAAAGTGGAAGAAAATATTCCCATTGCTAATTTTCTGGTATTAAGCCCTGAGCATGTACTGTCGGCTAACTTTATTTTTGTTAGTTCTTCTATCTCAATAATATTGGTTTTGCTGTTGTTTTAATTGCAGCGGTGCCAAGCCCATAGATAGGATCCCACTGCGCTTTGTGTTCAAATACAGAACAGAAAGACATCTCTTCTTCAGTATCTAGTGTTCTTTCTCTTCTGTGGAGCTGTACTCACCATTTGAAAATGCGTTTTCTTCTGCAGCTACTACTCTTTGATCTTTCTTTATTTCTCAATTCTCTATTTCTGTCATGCAGTCAGGAGCTACCTTATCTTCTTGGTTCCTACGTCTCAGCAGGATGGTCTTAGCCCATATGCCTGTCCACTGAACACAACTCTCTCCAATATCCTCCTGTGTGCTCAAAACACAGCAGAACGTGTTTCCTTTCCTGCACTCTTGTCTTGTTTCACTTGAGAGCTGTTGCTTTCTGTGGCAGATGACATCCTGAAAAGTCAGAGCTGTTAGCACTGATACATTCTTAGCACTGGTACAAAAGCAAGTGCTTTTACTTCTCTTATTTCTGGTTAGAATTTTCCATGGTCATTCACAGCTGCTGCATTTTTTTTAAAGAGCTTTGTTCTTTAAAGTGAACAGGAGTTATATGAGATATTTTACTCTGTGCAAGAGATGAGATGGTAAAGCTAGTTGTACGTGTAAATATAACAATCCACCAACTCCCATTTTTGTATTTTTAGGGTACTGAATTTGTTACTTTAGATTACACTAACAGCCGAAGATTCCAAACAAGAATGGGATTTAAAGCTGTCAGTGAACAGAGGAACATGAGAAGGAAGAAACCCAGGGAACAGCCAGGGGATGTGCTCCTTGGAGCTTCTTGTGCGTGAGCTGACCTAGCGCCCTGCCGTGGTCAGTGGATCCTTTCTCTGCCAAAGGGAACGGAGTAGGGGGGAAATTGTGACAAGCACAGCAAAATAAACTGATGAGGGATTATTTTTCTCATTATCATCTCCAAATAAGTTCCTAGTCCCCTCAATTTCACTGTGTGTTTGTAACAAGGGACTAATTAGAGGGGTGTTAAACCTCTCTTCTTTCAGTGTTTTTTTTCTTTGCTGAGTCTTTCTGATTTGTTCCTGCTCTAGCTGCATGTTGTCCCACTCTCTGTGAAGCTTTTCCATGGTTTTGACTATTTCTAATTCCCATTTTTAAATTCATTTTAATCCTTGGTGTGTCCTGCTTTCAGAGATCTACAGATGTTTGTCAGCATCTTGCTGATTTGTAAAATGGCCTCTTATAATATATTCTTCTTTCATTTGGATATTTTCTTCATTTATGTTTTTTTTTTTTAATCTGTAGGTGGGCAAAGACCAATGTTTTCACTGAAATGCCCACACAGCTACTCAACTTAATTTGGAGCTTAGAGCATAGGAGTGATGAAAATTGTTTCTTACAACGGCCGTGTGTTGATCGCTGCTGAAATGCATTTATTGTGTTTGCAGTTTGCCTTTTGCAGCTCTCTCTCTATAGAGAAGACTGCAAGCAGCTTCAGTCTTATTTGAAAATACGTGTCTTTGTCATCTACCAGTGTACTGACAATCTTATACTTGCCCCTTTTCCTAGAACATCTGTCACATCTTTCTGGGAGAAAAACGGGATATCCATCATCTATGCAAAATGTGCCTGGATTCTTCGGCAAGTTTTACAAGCTGAACAGATGTATTTCTGGATATCATGAAATTCATTGGGGTGTCTTAAAATTGAACTCATTTGCAAGCTACCTCCCTGTTTCTGCCAGTGAATGGGTGTCATATGCACACATAAGCACTGCATATACTTACAAATGCTGCCTGCTGTATCTAAGTCCAGCCTAACTGTGACACTGGAAGGCATTCTAGGCTACTCTGTTTAATTCCCACAGTCAACAGAAGCATTTCTGTATCTGCCTTGGGAATCAGCTGAGCTGGAGATCTGCTAGATACTGAGTGTTCACTGTGTGATTGTGCAGACCCACAGCTTGGATATTCTCTTCTCTTGGCAGCACGAGAACGTTCTGTCCGCAGCAGCTTTTCTCGGTTTGCAGCAAGGTTAGCAGTGGCATTCGATCTCCCTTTTTTTTTAAGGATGATGCTTGTAACTACTGTCGGCATTAAATCACACATGCCAGTAGTTTACTTATAAAGTGGCTTATAAGTCTCAAAATGCAATGTGGAAATACTGGCAGATATTTAACATAACTTTTAGGCCCTAACAAACCTAGCAGCTTTGTTGTTTGCTAAAAAAAAAAAAAAAAAAAAAAAAACCCTTTACACTTTTTTTTGAATCTGTAGCCTTGCGTTTTACATCTCTCTGTTCAGATAAATGAAATCTCAGATTCTTTTTACTGAAGATCCTTCCATGCTGTCATATACTTGTTATCCCCTCTTTAAAAAAAATCTTATCCCCTCTTGTTATCCTCCAACCAAAGCTGTATTTTTGCTGAAAGCTGTTACATAATTGTGCTGCTGCCAACACACTCACAGAACTGTGAGCCTCTTCTTTCTAATCAGAAAAGCCTAAGGTGAGTAAATATTTGTTGGCTAAATGCTCCCGTGCTTGAGCTCTGTAGCAACAGAAGTAATGAGTTACAAAAGTAAAGGGAAGTGAAAGGAAAATGGGACGGTTGGAAATTAAGCAGCAGTCAGTTTTGCCCAGGCTGCTCTTCCAGATAGTCTGAGGGAACTTTCTGCTTTAAAGCACTTGAAACCACTGCTTCACCCAGACTTTTTGCACATCCTTCTTTGCCATTGTTCAGTACTGAACTGCAGAACTGAATTTAGGGACGAACTACATCTCTTGTGCCAAAGTGCCCCCTCCGTGCTGCTCCCTCCTGCGTGAGGCCCTGTCATGTTGCCCCGCCGGGAGGCAAATATTGTTCTTTCTCTCGCTCATCCCATCTGCAAAGAGAGAAGGGAAGAGAGAAGGGCTGGAGCTGAGAGATAGGACTTAGTCTGGGAATCTTTGGCTCTGCAGTAAGGTAGTCATACAGCTAATATTGTTGGAGAAGTATGAGAGGGGTGTGTGAAATGGATATCAATATTAATTTACAACCTTCTCCTCCTTGCCAGCTCCTCGGTGGGCTGTGTGCCTGCTCTGTTCCATTCAAGTGAGGAGCCGATGCTCCTTGTAGTGAGCAGCTCCAGCTTGTTTGCTTCAATCTAAGTTTTACAGTCTATCCCTGAGGGTCACGGCCTTCCTCACTGGGTATCATATCTGTGTTGGATAGAGCTGGAAAGCTAGACCTTGCCGACTTGTAAGCTCTGTGTCATTAGAATTAAAAAATATTTTAGGAAGGAAATACTTTGTTGTGTAACAAAAACCAATGGTGTGGAGGGTGCTATGTTCTGCGTGACAGCAAGACTATTGGCTTCCTCCTGTGAGAGAAATATTGCAAACTGACAAGCTGCTTTTGCACTTTCTTCTTCTCCTCTCTACCCTGTGTTTCTGCTTTAGGTGTGGTACTCAGTAGAAGGAGGAGAGAGACTTGCTCTTCTAAACTCTGGCTATTAGTGGACACACACACTGAAAATTTGAAATAGTCAGAGCGCAGTTCATCATTGCATCATAGGTACTGGCAGCCCTCTAAGGCAAGAGGAAGTGTATGTGCTTGCCTTCAAGGACTTTGCTGACTCTCTTATTGATTTTTTTTTGTTTGCGTTTTGCTTGTTTTCCTCAGTTCATATGGGTTGTGCCTTTGTTTTTCCATTGGCTTGAGTCATCTGCTCAAGTTTTCTAGCTTCCTTTCCCACTTGTCCACATTCTTTTTCCTCTGGAGTCTGGGTGCAAGGAATGAGGTTTGGTAAAGACTGGTTCCAAGTTGTTCTTACTTTCAGTACCTGTCTCTGCCTCAGTTAGGCTTTGCCAGATTTTCCTGCTATCCCCTGCTCCTCAAAGTGCCAACAGCGCTGTCTGACTTCTCAGACATGGAAATGTCCAACTTCTCAGCAGGCTTTTTCATGCCTGCCCCACAGCTGCCCGGCCATCCCCTTGCAATCTCGAACCTGGTCTTGCTAAGGCAAGGCAGATTTATGTGCAGTAGGAAAGGAAGACTCTCCCACCCATGTGAAAGGAACTTGTCACATTCTAAACTGTTTCCTACAGTTTTAATGTAATGATAGTTCTCGAATTGGCTCTAGAATAGCTTCCAAAGGTAAACTCTCTTGTTAGGGAGTTGGGTATTTTTGCTGTTGTCATTGCTGTGTTTGAGATCCCCGTTGACTTCATCATTTCATCTCTTGCTTTGTTTTTCCCTTGCTGCACTATTACACCCGCACCTCACATCCATGTGATAAGGGGACCTCTATTAGGCTACTCAGTTTTTTCTGTAAAATCATGAGGCTTAGATCAGCACAAAATTGAGCCTTCATTTTGGGGTTTTATTTAGACTCCACTGCCCTGCTGTCTGTCACAGGCTTTGTGCAGTTCTGATGCTACGAGGTCAGAGTAATGTGGTACATGGAGCAGTACCAAGTTGAGGAGGGAACAATCCAAAGCGACGTGTATGTTGCTCAGCGCTGGGACTTATTTAGTGGCATATGCCTGTACAGTCTGTCTTGTCTTAATGCATTACCTTGGAAGGTGCTGTGCCTATAAAAATAATCTCATTTTTGTGAGTTTGTTAGACCACTACCACCCACCTCCTTGGGTTTTAGCTCCTTTATCAGCATATCCACCACCTCCATGGGGAAATGGCATCATTTGCAACTCCCAAGGTTACAGCTTTCCAGCGCTCCCTCCACAAATGCTGCGACTGACAGTAGAGGTGATGTCCGGAGAATGGTCCCAAGTTCCTGTGCTACAACTAAACTTCATTGCTAGTGTCAGCGCAGGGATTATTGGTAGTGAGTTACATCTCACCATCTGTGCGCGTGGGGCAGCAGGAGGGGAGCACTCTGCACTTTAAGACCCTTTGGTTCAGCTCAGCTGTCTGCTGCTGTGTCCTCCCTTTGCAGTCTCTTCTGCTATGTGGTTGTGCATGAGTAGAGACTGGAGAAGCTGGACAGTGCCTACTTCTCTCTCTCTTTTTTTCCCTTTCCCTTCCCCTTCCCCTTTCCCTTTTGTTTTCTTTTAAATTTCCTTTGTTGTTGTTCCCTCCTGCCAGCTGTTCTGGGGCTGGATGACCTCCATGCTGCAGGAGTCCCAGCTGCTGTATTTTGTTGGGGGGCTGCTCCCCATGGAATAGCTCCCTTGCCTCCCACACCTCTCTTTATCAGCAGACACTGATGCCGCTATAGGAAAAACCCTTTTGCCTGCCTCTGTCACCTATTTCACATCATGTGCTGGGGCAACTCAGATTAGGTAGCTATTAAATTTACTTTCTCACCCCAACTGTCTCTTTATATCTAAAGCCTTTTGCATTTATGGGGAAGAAAAAATTCTGGAGAGCTCTGAGCTGTTCTGGCTGCTTCTCACAGGGCTTAGAGCACTTTCATATGCAATCAGTGGGGAAGCAACACAGGAACTTCTGTCCCCATGCTCAAGGTCACTGCCTTTCCCAGGAATGCTGTCTTCTGGATCCCTGCTCCGAGCTGCCCCAGCATGAAGACTCTAAGGAAACTCAAGCACTCTTCGTGTGCCATTCTCATGTGACTTTTTGTACCTACATATGAAGATCTAAACTAATATTGCTGTAAAGAAAGATACAGATTAATATAGCATATTATATAAAGATATATGTATATAAAAATTTCTGTATATTGTATGGCACTGTGTATAAAATGGATGTAGAAGCATGACTGGTTGGTGTATGTGACTGTTCCCAAGCCTGAACTGGAGAATGGTAGTAATGTGATTTGCCTGAGGATACGTCCTAAAAGACTGTGTGTGTTTGAAAGTTGTAAGAAGCTGCATTGGACTTTGACAAGGAAAATGCTTATGATGCTTCATCCCTGCAGCTGTCTGAAGGGGTCTGTGGAGCAATTCAGGTGCTCCTGGAGGCTGCTTGTCACCTCTCTAGCTCTGGCTGGTCTGGATCCCAACCTGCTTCGGATTGGGAGAAAAGTCTGGGGAACATCACTGGCTCTTGAAACTAGCTTCACACTTGTAAGCATCACCCTATGAAACCAAGTGTGCAGATTGCAAACAACTCAGCTTGTAGTGATCTGCAACCTCTTTTTCTTTGGTAAAGAAGAGAGATAGAAGCCTGGCACTTGTAGCTGTCAGATTTTTTTAATTCAACGTCCCACGTGAGAAGAATGGCCTCAATGCAAAGGTGTTGGTTAAGAGGGATCTTTAGGAAAGCTATAGGGAGAGAAAAGGGTCTGAATGCAAGTAAGAATAGTGTGGAATTCTACCACGTGGAGGAAAAACGACACTGAGATTCATCTGTGAAGAAGAAAGTGAGTCCAAATTGGTGAGCAGAATTTCACAGAAATCTGGAGCAAGTACTTCCCAGAACAATGCACGCTTCTTAGTGTAGATTTGTAAAGCAGGATATGAATATTTGGTGGTGTTTATGCACCAAACTGTTGTTCATGCACTGAAGGAGAAATACAGCTTTCCCCCTTCCATAATATGGTTACTGCGATAACCTGGTGACCTGGGCAGAGGGTCAAGGAGAGTAAGGGGAGCCAGTGAATTGGGTTAGTGAAAGGTACAAGTATTTCCTGACCAGCTATCAGAAATATGGGCAGGGAAAAGGGATACCTGGGAGAGAATAATCCTGGTAATGGCTGCATGGATTAGTGGCTTTTGTTCTTTTTTTTTTTTAAAAGGTTGTTCCTGAAAAAACGTAGCTCTGACATGGAATTAAGAGCTACAAAGTGACTGAACTACTGAGTTCCTATAAAAACATCTAGAAAAAGTGCTAGTCTATATAAATGCTTGTCTGATGCTTTGGGGATTATTTGTCCTCTCTTTTCCCCTACCACCCTGTAACCATATCAGTTAGTCTGATAAAAGGCTATTACTTCTTCTATAAACACTTCTCAAGCTAAAAAGAAAACAGCAACAAATCTCTGGATATTACCTCTGTATAAACATTAAATAATCCATGCTTAGAACTGTGATGGTTTTAATAGAATTGCGAAGGTGAGAGTATAGGAATGTATACATAGCCAGCATTTTGGATGTTGCTTTAAAGCCTCTTTTGCTACTAAGGGCCTTAGCTAATGAATATAACTAGGGAAGTAGCTGCCATTTCCAGGAATGTTCGACCTGTTGGTGGCCACAGGAGATTTTTATAGTTTACTAAGGAATGTATTTTTTTTCAACCTGTTATCCCTAAAACATGCAGACCTATACCAGAAAACAGTTTTTAAAAACAATTTGCAAGCCAGGCCACTGATTCCCAAACAAACAAAGCATTAATGGTAATAGTAACATACGGGTAGCTAAAGGTGTCATTATTACTTGTAAATGCAAACTGATTCCTCAGGGTTTTTCTTTTTTCTTATTTTTCTTTTATTTTCAAGAATGCTAAGCAGTCTTCAGTTAAAAAAAAAAAGAAAAAAAAAAGGTTGTGAAATGATAACTTAGAGGTAACTGTACAGAGATTATATTTTAAAAATAATGAAAGATCAACAGTTATTTAATTGGAATTAGCAAAGGTATTGATTTGGTTAGTTCTGTTACCCAAAATTTTACTTAACCAAGTGATCTTTCTTGAGAACAGTGTTAAGATCAAGGGAAATAAAAATAATTTCCAAATGGAAAGGGCTTTTATCTGAGCAGTATCTCTAGCTCTCAATGCTTTGATAAAGGTTTATTTAGTTTCCACGAATGGTACAGTAGGGAAAAAAAATAGGGGGGGAATATGTTTGGAATTGGTGAGTAACTCTGCTTAGTCTTACAGGGGCAAATTAATGCAGAGAGGTGAGGAGCTGGTGCAGGCGTTTATATTTGCTGGTGTAGCAGAGGTGCGTGCACGCTCTGGTTCCCGTGGCCCGGCTCTGCAGCAGAGGGAGCTGTGCCCGTGTTGTAGCTGCTGCAGCCCGTGCACGCTGCAGCTTGGCAGCCCTTCCCTGGGCTGGTTTAGCTGAGCGCCCTGAAATACTCAGGCTCTCTGCCCGCTCCTACTGCCTGCTCCACAGCTGCCAAGTACAGGCTGGGGAGTAGCAATAATGCAGAGAGTAACTGATCAGCAGCATAGGATGTGCTAGGGCCCCTGGAAGGCCTCCTGTGTGCTGTGAACTGGCACAAGCTCTGTGGAGAAGAGCCTGAGAAATAAATGCAGCAGCAGCATGAAAGAATCATGTGCCTGGCTCTTCGGACAGCCCCGTTCACTGAGAGCGCTGATAACCACAAAGGCGGCTGAGCCTCTTTTGCTCATCAGAAGTCACAGGGGTTTAGCACAGATCAACAACACTTTTCTATGTTCTGGTTGTTCTGAATGCCAGAACTGCTGGTTTGAATCTCCACACTGCTGCCTGCAGACTGTCTCCACTAAGGGAAGCGTGTTCCCTTGCAGGCAATCTTCCTTTATTCTTTTATAAGTCAGTGATGGTGTTTTCTCCATCTTGGGAACAAGCCTCTTGCAGTTAATGAGTAACCAGCAAGAGGTTTATCAGCGCGGCTCTTTTGCCAAGGAGAGATAACAGAATGAGCTCACAGGAGGCTGCTTCCGCCTCCAGCAGTGTGGGAGCCACCTTGGGTGTCTCCAGTACTTTGGGGAAGGATGGGATTGCATCCTCTGCCATCTTCCCCCTGTCCACTGGCTGATGCTTAGTCTCAGGGTAAGGAAGTTCACAACCAAAGCAAACCCTTCTCAAGAAAGGCCTGGTAAGAACAGGCCAGCCTGGCCTGAAAATGCTTGGCCTGCCTGATCTGTCTGTATTGGCCCTTGTGGTGTTGCGTGTGGAGTCAGAAGGCTTGTGCAAGGGGCACATAAAATACAATTCTTTTTTCATTTTATCTTGTTGAAGCTGAGGAAGAAACTCCCAGCAAGGAGCTGCCCGGACTCCTAGTTTGCCTCGAAATGGGCCGGATTTGCCTGCAGCACCAGTGAGAGGCAGCCTAAGCAAGCAGCGTTTTGCTTAGGTGGCTGCACAACGTCTGTTATGAAATGCCTGCATTCTTTTCAGCTAGGTCTCCAAAATAACCACACTTGCTGAGGAGGGGAAGGATTGCAGCAGTGTTTGAGGCAAGGAGATGGTCTAAAAAAAAGAGGAGAGCTATTAGGGAGACTAGGAGAGAGACCCATAGAGAGAATGAGGAAGGTGCCCATCAGGGCCAGGGAAAGAATGAGGAAAAAGAGTCCAAAAGGAGAGAAGATTTGTATGAATGCAAGGTACAAGCCCTGATTCTTCATTTGGCTTGTACTTACCCTTACTAAACCCAGTTATATCATCATTGGTCATCACAAAAGGGAAGACTGCTTGTGAATGCGAAATGTTAGTGTAGAAAGTTGACTGGATCCTCTTGCCAAGCCTTCATCTGTAGTTCCCTTGTTGTCCAAACAGGGAGGGATCTTCTAAGCTGGAATGCACGGGCAATATGGTGAGAACAGGATAAAACCAAACTCCCTCTGTCCCCAGCAGCAGGTGCCCAGTTGAGGTTAGGTTTGGAGATAATTTGCTTCCTCATTCACAGTCTCTCGACCAGGCAGGCCGTTCTCAGAATGCAGGAAGAGAATGATCTAGGATGAACCTTACACACCAGTGATAACAGTATCAGTGAGTTGAAGCTAACAAGGCCAATGACCTAGGAGTGAATGACAGTCTCCTTTATATTGCCCTAATATTACCTCTTCCCAGTCCCCTCACATTTCCCTCTGCTTTTAGTGTCCTCTGATTAAGCTCAATCATAAGAATAGGAGGAAAAGAAGTTTCATAGAAAAATGCAGTAATGAGAAACAGAACACAGGGCTCCTCCATACCCTGCTATTCCCATTTCAACAGAGATTTCCGAAATATCCCTTCACACTTCCCTGCAGTTGTCTCCCTTCTGAGCCCTGCAGTATGCATTGCTCCTCCTGCCTGAGACTGTCAAGTGCGGTAGGAATCAACGGGATAATTCTGGTATCTGAAACCCTTTCCGTAATGTCTTGTTAAGTAAATCACTTTATGGACCACACATGCTCCCTGCTCACAGTTATGTTGTATGGCAGCTGCAATGTCTCATTACAGCTACCATCGTATAATTAAGCCTGATTCCTATTCTCACCTGTCTTCTACTATTGATAACAAAAAATCCACTTTTCAGTGATACTGATCAAAGAGATTCTACTTCAGTCCTTGGCTACAAGCCTCTGGCTGCTGCATCCAGGCTTGGTGAAATTTCCAAATAGGTTCTGTTTGTTATCCTAGCATCCTACCTGCTTGCATGTCACTACTGTATACACATTACTTGACTGCATTTCAGCTGCAGATATTGGTCAAATTTGTTAAAGGACCTTATTTCTCCCCCACAAAGCTTAAATTTAGTAGCAAGTTAGGCTGCCCTAAATTCAGGTGATACATTCACCATAAAATTCAACCTAACATACTCTATTATACGTTATTTTCAGAACTAGGAAATGCAACTGAGGTAAGAGTGTCTTTCCTCTGTCATGTGTAAACGACATAGACCATGCTAAATACATGCATGGTCTGTGCATTTGTTTGTGGTGTAACCTGACCATAACCACTGTGTTTGTGGCATAACCTAATCCGTCTGCGATGATTTGTGTTGGCTTGTGAGTGTTGCACTCTGCTTGGTGGAAGTCAGCCAGAGTCGCAGGTGCTGCCGTGAATGTGTGAATGGCAGAGCTGGTTTGGAATCCATGTCAAAGGCTGATTTCGGAAAGCAGAGCCCCAAGGTCTGCAAGTTCTTGCCGTCCAACGGGCAGTGCTCACCTAACCATTGACTACCCAGTGTCATTGACTGCATTCCTGTGGAGTTACTCATATAAACTGTAGTCTTCACTTGTAGGTTTTTGATCCCTGTGTGTCACACTGAGTTCAGTGGTAGGCTCAGTGGAGCACTGTCACACTAGGTGAGGCCATCAGCTCTTCCAAGGAAGTCAGATGGGGTCAAGGAAAGAAGCTTCTCCTTTGGAGCCCTGTGTACCAGAATAATGGGCCATATGTAAGTTCTGCACTTAAGCAGAATATATATGCTCTGAGAATGAGCTGACTTCAAATTCTGGAATAGGTATAAGCTGAGTAGAGCACCAATGAGGCTGCATGGATCATGCTCAAATAAATTTCTTACACAGCAACCACTTTTTCCAGTAACCCTGCGTTATCATACATGGTTACTACCTTGGCAGCTCCTTCAGGAGACAGGTTGCCTTCCCTGTCATCTTGCATACTCCCCCAGGTCAGGAAACAAACCCGGGCTCCATAAGGATGGCTGTGAGGTTACACTTACGATAAACTGCTTAGCAAGTCCAAAAACTCTTACTGCAGCTTGCAAAAATACCAGAATGATTGTCAACTCCTAAGACACTCCTGTGGCTCCAAAGCTGCCCAAACCCTGGAGATCTAAGGAGCTTGGTTACCTATATGATTCACATATTCCATGTGAAAGTTTCAGTACATCGTATTTAATAGAAGGTAAGATCTATACGTACTGTATTACCTAATTAGATATCCCTGGAGAGGTCTTTTCTGTTGACTCTGGGAAGATTCAAGCCCATGTTTGCATTTTTTCCTTGCAGAAATGAGCCACTCCAACTACTACAAATGCTTCCCTTCCTGCACTTGTCCTTCTTCATACTGGCCGTGTGTGAGGACCTGTGTCCCTCAGTGTACTGGTTGCGGTGTTTTCAGTGAGTTCACCCCTGCATAGTTGTCCCAGAAAGGAAGCAGTTTTGTGAGTGGTGGAATAAATGCATCCTGGTTCTGGATCCTCTCTGGTGTGATGCTCAGGCAGTTTGTCCTGCAATGGGGAGTGCTTGGTGCCTGGTAGAGGTGAAGTTGACCCATGACTCCTGCCTTCATGAGACAGTGATCATCTTGTCCCCGCCTCTAAACTATTTTCAGAAACCTTTTAGGAACTGAATTTCTGAAAAGTGTCTTTCAGATGCCTGCCTGTGGATGAGGCTGACTACAGCAGCCTGAAGTTTGATTCTGAGGCACAGCTGCACACAAAGTGTGATTTTGTAAGCATCATTTCCTAAAGAAACCAAATGGAAGACAAAGAATAAGGAATTAAGATCGCTGATGTAAAACTACCTTTGATATGGACACTTAGAGCCTAGTCGCACCTTGTTTTTCTACAACAGTGAAATTCATCTAAATCATAATTTCTAGTCACCTTAATGGGCTGAGGATCAAAAACTAAACTGATATATGCTTAAGATGCCTAAGAAATATATATTTGAACACTAGGAAAATATAACCTGTACAAGCTATTAGTACAAGATATTCAATATTCCAGGATCTCCAAAAACTAATAAGCTGCCTGTTTGTCATCTCAGTGCAGTCACACTGGGAGCAATCTTTTGACCCAAGTGCTCAGCTGAAGCTCATGTTACATGAGCTTCATGTAAACGACATTAATGAGTCGTTTTGTTTGAAATGTGATGAATTGTACTTGTGTGCGCCCAGATCCATGGATAGCAGGTCCCTGTCAGAGTCACATCATCTCTTTTTTCCCATTGCCTATTTTCAGTAACTCTCACAATCCAGACTCCCTTGTAGGTAAAAGTAAATCCCAGGAGGCTCTCTGTGGTGCCTATGTCTGTATTGCTTGGTTTGGTAGAGCTAGTTCCTCTTGCCCAGCTTGAAATAAGGTTAGCTGTTCTGGGAGTACCCCTTAGGGTACAGCGTCCAACTTCCAGGTACCAAAATCCCAGTTTTGGTCCATGGTGCAGGGACTCAGATGTGCGTCGACAGCCAGTGCCCAGGAGGGAAGATAAAAGGCAACAAAATGTCTCACAACTGTGTATGAAAACTGTGCCTAGAGGTTGTGGTTTGGGGATCAGGGTTCCATTTTTTTGTTGTTGTTTTATACCGGACTTTGAAATCTAGCCCTGGAGGGAGCAGCATCCACACCTTCCATGAGTAATACCCCTCCACCCGCTTCTGGGCTCACACTGCCAACCAACCACACGGTATAGAGAGAGCAGTGTTTACAGAGAGCGTGACCCGGAGGAAAGGAGGAAGGGAGTGTGTGTGTGTTGGGGGAGAGGGAGAGACGCGGGAAATGGGGAGGACGTGGTCACAAAAAGAGAGGCAGGGAGAATGGCAGGAAGAAAAGGAGAGCAAGTAGCGCACTGTGATGGGGACTGAGCTTCCATTCGCTGGAATAGTTTTCTCTACAACTCAAAAGTTGTAACTCAGACTCTGCAACTCCAAGTGATGCCACTTAATTTCTTGGTGTTTAGATCTCCCCGGTATCTCTTGGAGATTATAGAAATCTAACTGTAATGCCTGAGTTGCAATGGTTTCAATAAGGGACCAAATGTTCTCTTTCTGCCCAAAAGGCGTGCAAGTGGGTGCATACCTGATGCCCATCAGGAGTGTCAATCCTTTTTCCTTAACTGGGTCAAGAAGTAGAAACAGCAGCTCTTTGGGACAGAGATCTGAGCTGGGTACTTGAAGACAAACGTGTATTAAGAAATGTAAGGTGAAAGGGACAAAAGTCATGCTTGATTCAGATGCTGGGGAAAGAACGGAGATGGTAAAGCCACCCTAGGGAGGAAGCTTGTTCCAAGGACACTGGCTTGGGATCAGGAAACATGGCATGGATTTCACAGGCTGCTTGCTTGGATTCGGACAAGTGCAGGCAGCCGACCTATTCCTTCCAAGAGCAAAGTGGGAATACTTCTTTAGAGTTAAATTTGTTAGCAATTATGAAATGCCTGATGACATGGTAAAGATTATCATACGTGTACACAGATAGAACCATTTTGAGCCTACGTGTTTGCTGCTGGGATGCCATGTTGGTGTGCTGGGTACATATCCTTGACCAGCCTAGTGCTGTTGCCCAAACACAAGTTATTTGTTGTCCCATTACAGGATATTTTGGGGAAGAACCAAAGAGGAGGAGAATTGGGGATCAAGTTTGGGGGAAGAAGAAATGGGGGAAAATAGAGCAAAAGGGGGATAAAAGGGTCATTCACTTGTAAACAGGTTGCTGGCCAATATGCTCGTCTGGCCCTGTGCCTTCTTATCAGATTCCTTTTCTATTTTCCTGTGTAAAAAAGTCTTTCCTGTGTGCATGTTTGTCTTAAGTGCCAGCATCTAGAGTCTAGAGTTAGACCACCGGTTAGAAGCTACTGGTGGGACCATGGGAACACCAACCGACTGAGAGCATAGGGTATTTGAGACCCTTCTGTGTGTCTGTGTGCTGGTCTGTAAGGGCAAACACCCAGCGGGATTTGGATACTGGAGGGACCAGGGGATTCCTGGCCACCTGTTAGAGAGAGCACAGAGTTCGTCTCGAAGGGTCGGCTGAGGCCTGAAAGTGCGTGTAGCGGGAGGGAGGGCAAGCCATGGGGTAGCCTGTAGCAGCCAGGTGTGGGCAACTGGGGCTGCAGGAGCTCAACTGGGATGAGGGAGACCGAGGATACAGGGACTAGCTACTGGGAGGACTAAGTGTGCCTAAGCCTAGTTACCAGAGGGATCTACATTGCACGTAAGTATATACACAGTCCCACTGATAGACCTTCCTCCTGATCAACCAGAGAGGGAAACAGGATGAGGTCATTGATGCAGTTTTTGTGAGTATGTTTGTCTGTATTGATATGTGTGGCCAGTCATATATATACATGTTGTACATGTGTGCTCCTGTGTGTGTGAACGGACAGCACAAGCCCAGCCGCGCTAATGATTGGACCTGGGGCATGGGAATGCAATGCAGCAGCCAAATCAGGTTGACATTCGCTCTTCTAACAAGTATCTTCAGATTCTGTACTTCCCCAGAACACCAGAGTGTCTTATGTTTCCTCCCGTGACTTTAAGAATGGCTTCAAATTCTCTAGTATCCCCTGACTAACCTTGCTGGACTGGCAAAAGAGCATTTTCTGTGAATAATCACAGAATCATGGAAGGGCTGAGATTGGAAGGGACTTGTGGAGATCACCTAGTCCATCCCGCCTGCACAAGCAGGGTCATCTAGAACACACTGCGCAGGATGGTGTCTGGGTGGGTTTTGAAGATCTCCAGAGAAGGAAACTTCACAACCTCTCTGGGCAACATGTTCCAGTGCTCTGTCACCTTCACAGTCAAGAAATTCTTCAAATTTTCTGTGTTTCCCTTTGTGGCTGTTGCCTCTTGTCTGCACTGACCACCACTGAAAATAGTCTGGCCCCATTCTCTTGACACCCTCCTTCAGATATTTGTACACACTGATAAGATCCCCCCTCAGCCTTCTCCAGGCTGGACAGACCCAGTTCCCACAGCCTCTCTTCATGGGTGAGATGCTCAAGTTCCCTGATCATCTTTGTGGCCCTGCGCTGGACTCTCTCCAGTAGCTCCCTGTCCCTCTTGTGCTGGGGGGCCCAGCACTGGACACAGCAGTGCAGATGTGGCCTCACCAGAGCTGAGTAGATGGGCAGGGTCACCTTGCTTGACCTGCTGGCAACACTCTTAATGCAGCCCAGGATCCCATTTACTGTCTTTCAGAAATAATTCCTGGGCCATTGGCCTCCTGTTTCTTATGATGACTTTGTGGCATAGACCATAGATATGAGTTTTTGATTATCCTGCTTCCCCATGGTATATGCTTAGAAAATTTATGAAAAGGATAATTTGGTGGGGGTTGTAACCATCCTCTGCAACTGTTTAAACAATCAGTGATTTACTCTCAAGCGGTACTTTTTGTCCTGATATATGTATATATATAAGGGTATATGTCCTGCTAGCACCCACTTTGGGGTGGAAGGTGGAGGGCTTGGACCTTAGGGGTGGGGAATCCTAGCCAAAGAATTCTGCATATTTTCCAGAGAGTTATAAATCCAAGACAGATCAGTCTCCGAGTCATTCTTCTAAAATATTTTGATGGTCTTTGACCCAGCTTTCAGATCTAATACCGTAGCAGACTGGAGTTCTTGTATCAGTGTGGCCTGTTTACAGGTTGTTTGGAGTGCTTTGGCCGTCACCAGTGAGGTGACCCGAAATAGTCCTGGCCTTACCATGGCAATCTCTTCTGCCTGCCTTCTCCAGCTCTCTCCTGCCATTCCGTTAAATTGTTAGTTTCCCCCAGCTCATCACGCTGTCAATTCCCGACATTCCAGACCTTCCAGAATTTGCCTCTTACCTCACATGGGGAGAGGAAGGGAGGAGTGGCATGGCCATTGCAGAAGGGAGTGGAAAGGAAAGATGCATGACATGCACTGTAGGCTTTAGGGCACAAGGATAAGACAGATAGAAAAGACAACGAAAACTGACAGATTTTGAACTGCACAAGATGTATTTCTAAGGGGCCTTTTTTGAAAACCCTCATTTACAGTGAGGAGTATGTTAGGGTATGTCTAACGACTCTTTATGAATATAGGAGGTCAGATCTGATCCTAAAATTATAAAATAAGTTCCCCAGATGTCTGGGCGTACTCAGGGGAAGGGGAGAAACACAGTCCTCAGAGTTAGCCCTGGTTATGTTTGGATTCTGCTCTGCTCACTTGTTAGGTTTGAGAGAATTTAACCCTGGTAGAAGGACCTAATATCTAACAAAGACAAAGGAACCGACCGGGTTTAGATCAGGGTTAGCACTCAAGCTCCACAGCTGAAATAAATCTCAGCAGAGAAATGTTTTGCTTCCTTCCCTTGCAGCTCTTGTCTGAAGCTGGGGGGTTGGGGAAGATGAGTGTGTGTGTATGTAATATATGTATGTGCAGGAACGAAGGGTGTGGGGTAACAGAGAATAACAATTGTCTTAATAGAAAGAGAGTGAGGGAGAGAGAGAGAAGAAAAAAAAGGCTGTTAAGCTCTTTCTTTCCAACCCTGAAATAATAGACCTATTACTATCCCAAACATCAGCCCCCTCCTCTCTCTCCGTTCCCCTCCTAGAGAAGAATTGGTCACTGCACAGCTGTGTGAGAGAGAAAAATATATTTATATATATAAGAGAATCTGCCCTTCTGAATTGGTTTGTGGAGATGGACAAAACCTCATTGTGTGCTTTATCTGCCCAGAAGAGAATGGTCCCACAGTCTTTGGCTGGCAGGGGCTCTGAGTTTGGTTAACTGTGGTGAGATAACTGTAACTTCATTTAGATACTGTACTGTTATTTTTTTTTAAGGCATTATTATTGATTGTGGCCACATCTGGGGAAGGAAGCACAACTGTCCGTCCTCCCCCTCCGCCCCCTGCCGCTGAAGGTTTTTTTTTTTCCTCCTTCTATAGCTGAAAAGCGGGGGAGAAAGACGACAGGTTTTAAGAGCTGCGTTTGCTCTCACTTTCCACCTCGCTTTCCACCTTTGCTGTTTAGATTTGCTGGGCAAAAACAAGGCAGTTTGCGGGGGGGCAACTTTGCGCGAGCGCTGCCCGCGCTTCCCGGGGCCCCGGCGCGTTGCGGGCGGGCGGGCGCCCGCGCTCTCCCTGGCGGCG
>VWPW01029374.1:49315-139512 GCA_013389825.1 Crypturellus undulatus
GAGCCCAGCGCGGAAGGCGGCGCAGCCCCAGCCCGAGCTCCCCCCCCCGCCCTGCGGCCCCCCGGTTCGGCCCGGGAGGGGATGCCCCGCTGCGGGCGCCCGCACTAGCCCGGCCGCGCACAGCTATGGAGGTGGTGGACGAGACGGAGGCTCTGCAGCGCTTCTTCGAAGGTAAGGGGCACCCCGTGGGGCATAGTGGTCGCGTGCACGGGAGGCCGCGCTGCTCCCCGCAGCCTGGCTCGAGCTACACCTGGGCTCGAGGGAGTCTTTGGCCCGAGCAGGAAGCAGGACACGGCCACCACTGTGTCCGCCCAATCGCTCCCAGGGTTACACCAAGTCCCCGAGTGGCTGATGCTGCTGTGCCCGGGCAGGATTTGGGTGCATCCTCCAGAGCACTGTGGGCATGTCACGGGGGTCCTGAGCAGGAGCTGCTGTCCCAGCAGGGACTCGAGAACGTGTTGTATGGTTCCTTGGGTGCCAGCATATACCTCAGCAAGGACCTCGGTATGTGCTTCTCCTCTCAGAGCAGACATAGCTCCCTTGCAGGCTCCTGATTCCGGTATGGGCCATGGACAACACCACACCGAACTCCAACCAGCCTTTCTACTTACCTCAGGATTAGAGGTTTCTATGCTTTTTTTTATTTTTTTTTTGAGCAATTTCCCCTGGGGACAGCACGTTGGAAGTGTTTGCAGTGCTTGGATGCTTGTTGCACACTTTCACTGGGGGAATCATCCTTCTTTGATCTAGAACGTAGCCAATACTACAGCAGTGGGCCTCAAAGCCATCTTTTTAATCAGCTTCTGTAGGTCAACGTTGTTCAGACAAAGCTCCGCTCTCCTGTGGGCCACACACGACCATCAGTTGGCCTCTCTATCACTTAAGCGCAAACTGACGGCAACTTTTGTTGAAACCAATTTTGGTAATGTGGTTATAAGGAGAATTCAGGCTGTCGAGCAGGAGTGGTATGTGGTTGCTTGCAAAGGAGTCTGTAGAGCTGAGCTGCTGTGTTCAAGTTATGGAACCGTGTTAACATGTGGCACCTGGCCGCTATCTATACACCTCGTTGTTCTTTATCCTCTCAGCGCTGCTTCTTCCTCTGGATTTGTTTACTGATTTCAGTCTTCCTTTTGCCTCTCTATCTTACCTGCTGATGTTGTTTCTCTTTTTTTGGTGCTGTCTCCTTTCACCCCACACTTAGTTCCCCCTGATGGCTCCTGGTGGGCTTTCACCCAGATTGTTTTGGTTGTGTGAGCTTGGTGTAAACTCCTAACGTGCAGATCCTCTTGCTAAGGGAGGATAAAGATAATTCAGTGTGTCAAGCAGGAGAGATTGCTTGCCCCATGCTAGCTAGACTCCATTGTATGAATGGGTCCTGTTGCAAGTGGCACAGGGGTGTGCAGGGTTAATCCCAATTTTACTGTAGTGTACCTGAGTCAGACCTGGAGCCTGAATCTCCTCTAAGTCCTCTTGCTGTGCTCCACTTGCTGAGAGTTCAGAAGTGTGTTGCGTGCACCGACTCAAAGGGCTGGGGTGTGTAGAGTCTACTCATCTCGCTAGTGATAGGTCTTGACCTGTGGAAGACAGTGAAGGTGCCACAAACAGAAGATGTTCTAGGGAATGACTTAGGTTGAATGCAAGTTCAGGCTACCTACCTCTTATTTTCATCTCTCTGGCATCTGTGAGATGCCTCAAAAACACATCTCTTCTGTTTCAAAGGGCAAAGCATCTCCTGTTTGTCCTGGATTCCTAGGAGGACTAGGACTAGTGAGGACAAATAGCTTTGCCATGTGGGTTCTTATCATATACTCTCAGCTCGATTTCTTCCTAGCCTTCAGGGGATTAGTTTTGTTTTTAGGATTACACTTGGACGAAGTTCCTGCCTCCTGTCCTCTTAAGCACAGTGCGCATCACTGGTGTCCTCAGTCAACACCCTATTGTTATTTACATACATTAGACTTTAACTGTCTCTTGTTTTCCTTTGGAGAAAGGGCACCTCATTGCTCTCTTAAAGCGTTTTTTTTTAGCCTTTTTATCTGTCTGTCTTTCTGTCCATATGTCTGCCCCTGCAAGGAAGGGATTGAGCTAAAAACATTCTGTCTCTGTGAAAACAGAGAGTGAGGAAAATAGGCTGAAGGATATTTCTTTATCTCTTTTAGTTGCTCAGTTATGTAACTTCTTTCTCTGAATACTTAATTTTATTGTGGAATCTGACATGGCTGTTTATTTCCTTTGAGTAGCGATGTTCCTTGTGAGGTATTATTAAACAGTATATATTACAATCATAGAATATCTAGGGTTGGAAGTGACCTCCAGAGGCATCTAGTCCAACCCCCCTGCACACGCAGGGTCACCTAGAGCACGTGGCACAGGGCTGCATCCAAGCAGGTCTTGAAGATCTCCAGAGGAGACTCCACAACCTCTCTGGGCAGCCTGTTCCAGTGCTCTGTCACCCTCACTGGCAGGAAATTTTTCCTTAAGTTCCTGTGGAACTTTTGGTGCTTCCGTTTGTGGCCGTTTCCTCTTGTCCTGTTGGTGGCCACCAGTGAGAAGAGGTTGGCCCCGTCCTCCTCACTGCCTCCCTTGAGGTCCTTATACACACTGACCAGGTCCTCTCTCAGCCTTTTCCTCTCCAGGCTGAGCAGGCCCAGCTCCCTCAGCCTCTCCTCACAGGGCAGATGTTCCAGGATGGGATGTTTCTGGGTGGGTAATATAATAGTGAACAATAGGCCTGTTAGACTTTAATGAGTTCATCTCTGTAAATTAATAGTGGAATCGATTCATTGCTATCCTGTAACTTCTTTAAACTGAGCCTGCACGTTCCCTTTCTGTGGGGAATGCGTGTTCAAACCATGCCTCTCTCCAACAGTGCCATCTATTTCCTTCTCACGGATCATCTTCTGGCTGAGTGGAGATTTCACACTAAGGGAATTTCTTCCTGTACACTGAAAACTGTTATAATTTGGGAATTCCCTTTCATTTGCTTGGAAATGGATTTGAGTGTGCTGTAAGCAATCCCACCATATTTAAGAGTATTGCGCTCAGTATTTCAAAGTGTCAGAAGAGGATTAACTGATCTCTGCTTGCAGATTTTTGGGAAGTGCAGGCTGTACTAGAGAGAGCCTAAATGGCTTATCTGATGAGTGGAAGAGAGTTTGTGTCTGGGTTTATCCCAAATCCTATTTTACACCAGCTCCAAAGACAGTACAACAAAATCCATCTGTAGAGCAAGACATTTTTTTTGGAGGTGAGAGTGCTTCTAAAATCTCAGGTCTCATTGCGTGGTCCAGCCAGTGGAAAGCAAGGCTTGATCAGATGGGTTCCCTCAGCTACAGGGGACAGAACTTTATTTTCATAAGGGAGGTTTTCAGTATCTGCTGAAGCAGGATGTTCTTGTTACCCTGACATGCAGTTCCTTGCTCCTTGACAGTGTGTTATGAGATTTGGGAAAAGGACTAGGAAAGAGCATGTTCCGAGAGGAACGGAGGGTGGAGGGTTTCGAGATGCAACGATCATAACTTCATGCACTTTTAAGAGCTGGGGTGAAGAAGATGTGAGTGTGAGATGAGACTAACCAAGCGGCCTCTGAGTTTTGTTGAGGCAGGGCTGTTCCCTGCTGTCAAGGGAGTATTGCTAATCATTGCTGTCCTCTTTTTTTTTAATTATTACTAATTTGTTTTTTGGTTGTTTTTACTATAGCTAGTAAACATGTTAGTGCCCAGGACCTCTGGGTGAAGAGAGCTGGTGACAGACAGCTGGGAAGGTTTTGAGGCAGAATGTGTGGGATGCTGAGGATTCTGGCAGGGGAGGTAAAGGAGCTCAGTTTGGTCTTTCTATGGAATTGGGAGTGTTTACCTAGAGCATTTGTATTTTGTATCAAAGGAAAAGTAGGGAGTCGAAAGCTTCTGACCCTTGGCTGGCATCCTGCTAGAAACCTTACCTTCCTCCCTGCCTACCACTCACGTAAGGGAAACAGTTACGACAGAGCTCAGCTATTTGGGATCCCTCTCTCTCTTGGCTAATTTATGAGATAAGAGCTTGTTAAAGAATGTATATCAGGAAAGATGTGCAGAACAGGGCCTGGGGGGCAGGGGAATTGGTGGCTTGGCAGCTGTCTGAATGGGGATGGGGCAAGCAGGGAACTCGGAAATGTCAGGAGATACAAAATAGGAACTAGAAGTTTGAAGTGCTGGCAGCACTGGCTTGAAGTGCCTTTGGGAGAGACAGTACTTGGTTGCATAGGAAAACTCAGAAGGGAGTGCAAGTCCCGTGAAACAAAGCAGATTTACCTGAGCCCTTGACAATTTTTTGCAGAGCACAGGGCTGAAAAACTTTGAGGAATATGTTTGTAGGATGACTGCATATGGGTCTATGCCTGGGAGAGCTGCTGTAGCTACACTGTCGGTCCTGTGGTTGCTGCCTGAAGGGTCACAGAAGTCTGAGTGGGGAGCAAGCAAGAGAGTACCAAGCATTTTATCAGCAATGCAGCCAGTGTGTTTGTATTAGTGAATGTTTTTGCCTGTAGGAGTGTATGTATATGCGTACTAGCATTATTGGTTGCTTTTTGGGTGATTTTTATTGTTTTATTAATGTTTATTAATATTATCACTTTCTAGTAGGTTAGCAGTAAATGCCATTTTGCAACCCCACAGGAGGAGGTCTGGGCTATTGCCCCCATTTCCCTGGATCAGAAAGATGAAATGATGGGGCTAAGGCGGAGAACAATAGTCAGAACTCATGAATTTCCCCTTGTCCACTTGTCTTGACACACTGATTTGCACAAGGATTTGGTGATGGATGAGAAGGAGAACTTCCCTAGTGGAATTTTTATTGAAACAGCAAAGCCATGAACTCAAGGGAATGGGAATAAATGCTTGCTTTCAGAATTACCCATTGTCTAGCAGTAGAAAAGATCTTCACTGAGATGATGGTGTCTGGCTGCTGGTGTGAGTTGGTGTTAGCCAGAGGGTTGCTCTGAGCAGAGAGGAATTCCATTTCTGCTGGGCAGGGATTTGAAGGAGTAGGAATAAGAGTCACAGAAAAAACAGGGGCTGCTTTAGAGACTTTGTGCGTACTTGGGAGTGCAGTAGGGAGACTGGTGATTTCTTGTGACTGGAGACACTGGGAGCAAAAAAGACAGAGGGATAGTAGACCTGAGGCAGACCTGAGACCTCTAGAGCACAGACTATAGAGTTTATCATGGTGCTGATTAGGAGGTAGAAACCATACCATAGAAACTGAGACAACTGCTCTCACGTAAATCTTTAGCCTTCTAGACTTCACAGGAAAACAGCAAAGTTCCCCGGGCACTGAACTGCGTAAAACTGCTGGATGGGGTCTAGTTTGGATGGGGTCTTGATGTAGAGTGTATGACAGATCAGGTAGGGGACCCTAAGTGGCATGTATATGCCAGGGGATTTCAGAATTGGGCAAGAGCCATGTTCTTCTCCCCACAGAACGACAAATGCCTCCTGAATGGAAGAAGCCACCTGTTTAACAGCTTTCAGCAGCATGGACAGAAGTTTGGGATAGGACCAGTTGAGATGTAAGTGGGAGCCNAAGTTCCCCTGGCACTGAACTGCGCACAACTGCCCATCACTACTAGTTTGGATGGGGTCTTGATGTAGAATGTATGACAGATCAGGTAGGGGACCCTAAGTGGCGTGTATATGCCAGGGGATTTCAGAATTGGGCAAGAGCCATGTTCTTCTCCCCACAGAAAGACAAATGCCTCCTGAATGGAAGAAGCCACCTGTTTAACAGCTTTCAGCAGCATGGACAGAAGTTTGGGATAGGACCAGTTGAGATGTAAGTGGGAGCCCAGGGGCCGTTTACAGGGCTCGTGTTCAAGTGTTCCACGGTGTGGGCATTCTTGGAGCTGCAAAAGGATGGGGAGAACCTGTAAAACAACAGCAGATCTGAGCTTCTCATTCCTTTGAATTATACAGAATAACAGCTTTCTTGGGTACTAGGTTTCACACTCATTTTCCAGAGGCCAAAGAATGCTGTCTGGCCTTTAGTTTCTCTTTCCATCTAGTGCTTCCCTTGGCTCAGATATCGTGCTGAAGAGAGGGCTCTCATGGAGCTGTTAGATGGGATGAGAGCAAAGGCAGAGGGAAAGGACCTGCGAAAGGCAGTAGAGAATCGCAGTCTTTTAATGAAAAGCACAGTGTGATCTTTCCTGTACTTAGATCCCAGTGCTTTGCTCCTGGATCTGGCTGCTGGCGCTCAGACTCACCTCTCCTTAGGCAGAGGACAGCTGGGGAAGCAGGGAGTTTGCAGGATGGTGGTTTCTGTGGGACCTGCTTGGGGCAGTGGGGAAGGTAAGAGGCTTTGTGCGGAGTGCTTTGCTGAACAGAGTTAGCCCGTGACAGAATGGTCCTGGGCAACCTGGTACAGCAGAAACACATGACCATCCCTCTTGGTAATCCCCTCACAGACCCAAATCCCAGAGTGTAGCAGCAGCCTCCCAGCCTGCTCCCTGGCCCTCCCACTCCTCTAGGGGAATAGAAAAGCCTGCAGGCAGCAGCCCTGGGACCCAGACAAGCTGAGCTAGGCAACATAATGATAGAGGGGGAGAGCAGGGATACAGCAGCAGCTTGACATCTGCTCTCACCATGCTCAGGATGCGGTGGATCCGAGCAGGTAACAGCACGGATCCTCTCACCCTTCTGTGGCTGGGCTTTCTTTCCCCTCTGCCTCTCCATCTCTCTTTTTTTTTTTTTTCCGAATGGTAATTTACTGGTCATTCTCTCTCTGCCCTCTATCTCCAGCTTTGCAGCCTACTTGAGTTTCTGCCTCAGGTCAGCATGAGTCCTGAACGAGAGCAGTTAACATGAGACTGTGGCTTAGCAAAGCTCCATCCATCTGGGCGGAGGAGGGAGGGGAGAAAGATGTTCCCTCGAGCTTGTCCTCAACGGGCTGAAGAGTTTGGCTAAGTCCCAGGGGCATTCTTGGGTACAGGGGGAAGCTGCCACTTCCATCTCAGTAGACCAAATTGCAGGAAAGGTTTCCAGCACCTAAGTGCTTGTCCTCATTTACTCCTCAGTGCAAGGCTAGTACAGAACAATCTACTACTTAAAAAGTGGTCTTGCAGTGTGGGGATGCTGTGAGGTTGGCACTTTCTCCCCAGTTTCTAAAGAAATCCTTTTCCTGAGGCAAGGGAAGGAAAAGGGGCATCCAGTGATAGAAGGCCAGAGAGTTGTTTGAAGGAGAGTGAATACCTGAGGGAATGAGATGAGGTGTGTTGTGTTTCGGGAAGAGCATTATGCAGCCATGGTGCCTCCTCCATAGAAAGTGAGAGATCCTTTGCCCATATTCTTGTTAGGATGTCTTCCACAGGTTTGTGTTTTAGGAGTTACGCCTGAAGTGGAACCAGGTGGGTATTTGGGAAGAGGTAGCTAAGAAGAGGTGGCTGTCAGAGCAGATTAGAAAGGAGCCTTGCTGGATATGTGACCAGGCTGCTGGGAATAGGCATGAGAGCGGCTCAGAGACCTAGCTGACCTATGTTGCTTCTTGGAGTAAAATGATTGCATGAGGACTTTTGCTTGCAAAAGATACAGGGGGAGAGACTTAATTGGGGTGCTGGTCAGAGGGATCCAGTTGTTAAAATCTGTGGTCTTTGTTAATTGGTTATTGGGGCTGAGGAAGAAGTGCATCCCAAAGCCCTTCATCATTCATTCATAGGTTAGCAGGCAGCTCTCTACAAGGTGCTGGCGCTAACCCCATCAAACCTGTTGCAAGATGATGGTGCAGACCATTCCCTGACCCAAAGGGAAGGCAGCTGCAGGACTGACCTGGACCCTACACGGGTAGCTGAAAAGCTGGCTGGGACCAGAAGCCTTATTGAGTAACGTGTTTTTTTCTTCTTTTTGGTGCTGTGTCTGAAGTATGGGAATAATCCATGCTTTCCTTAGCATGACTCCATCCAGATGCAACCTGTGAGGAGGTCGCCCAGCATGATTCATTCCGAAGACACTCACTGCCCTTTCTAAAGGTGTTTTGACTGTATTTGTGTGCCAGGACTATTTGTGTGCCAGAAGGTCTATGAAAGCAGGAGTCCCATGGGTATTTATCTGAGTGTGAGAAGGTAGTAATGAAAGTGAGTTGACTGAGACCTTTAGAGAGCAGACGTGGGTGTGGAAGCTCTGACTAACACAGCCTCCTATGCTGTAGGGAGCACAGGTATTTGGCTTATTGCCATGAGCTGGATCTGTGGGCGCAGGTCTTGTCTGGAAGGTTAAACTGAGGTTCCCGTTTAGTCTAAAAGTAGGACCCGGGGTTGGATTATGCATGAGAAGCATTCACCAAGCTCAACATATGATGCATACTGGCATTTATCTCATCGTATCTCCCACTAGGGAAAGGCCTAACAGGCTGGAGCCCCTGGAGGGTGAAAGCTTTTGTGGCCACAGGCCCAGCTGGCACAGTCACCAGCTCCCCGTTGTTCCAGTTGTGCTCCTTGAGGGTTGGACCCGGCAGAGAGCAAGGGAAGGGGCTACCTCGGCTTCTTTGCTGGAAATAAGGTTGCTTGCGGTGTATGGAAGTGAAGTGGAGCTTGTGAAGCCAAAAAAATCCGCTTGGAAACCCAGGTCACCTCAGCAGTTCCCTGATGTGACCCGCAAGCTGAGGAGACATGGTGTCAGCTATGGTGTCAACTATGGTTTTGGCTGCTTCCTTGGAGCCCTGAAGCCTCCTCTTTGGCCTCTTGTGACCTAGGGCCTACCTTCTGTCTGGAGCTGTGACTGAAGCAGGGTTTTTCTCCACAACTCCCCCTGTTATTACTAGAGCAAAGCAGGAACAGCTGAGGCAACAGGCTGCCTGCGGAAGCGGTGGAGTCACTGTCCCTGGAAGCATTCAAGAAACATGTAGATGAGGCACCTGGGGACATGATTTAGCAGGCAGGGTACTGAAGGGCTTATGGTTGGACTTGATGATCTGGAAGGTCTTTTCCAACCATTACGATTCTATGACTGGTCTAGGACTGACCTACTGGAACCGGACTTATCCCATTTATTATATCCCTGGCTGCAGTAACCACAGAAAAAGGTGACTCCTGGCTCTCTGGGTATGGTTAGCCCTGGAGAGAGCTGGTCATTGTCCAGAGAAGTACAGCCCACCTGAATGGTGTGTGGGGAAGGTTGCTCTTCCAATGGACTTTCTATCTTCTGTTAAAGTTAAGTTTCTTTTTCTTTGTCTTCTGCTTTCTGTGTTTCTTGCTCTGGTATCATCCTCTGTCCCTGGTCACTTAGTGATAAATAAAAACAGAAGATGCCTTTTAAAGGAAGGTAGTGAAGTGGAGCCTCACTGTACTTCTCCTGTCCTGGTTATCATGTACTTATCATGCCCTCACGGATTTATTGCTAGACAAGGCCTAAATGATCCCTGGATCTGAAAGCGTTACAAGGTGAGTGCAAGGGTCTGTGATCAAAGAGCCCCTGGTTGCAACAGTGCTACAGGTGTCTTCCCTTCCTCTGTCTTGCCTGGACAGTGCCCTAGGTCACGGCTTGGCTTCCAGTGTATCTTTGCCCAGGAATCTCCCTGCTCTGGCAGAGTAACGAGTGCTGTGGCTGCTGCTTTGTAGAACTTGCTGGGTAACTCCTTGGCCTCTTTCCGGCAGCATTGTTCATTGGTGAGCTCTTGCCCTTGGACTTTGCACTCCCTGATAAGAACCCCAGTAAGCTAAATGTGTCTGAGGAATGATTAACTCACAGGTGTGTTT
Organism: Crypturellus undulatus; assembly: GCA_013389825.1. Lineage (NCBI taxonomy): Eukaryota > Metazoa > Chordata > Aves > Tinamiformes > Tinamidae > Crypturellus > Crypturellus undulatus. Next base: position 59,037 of record VWPW01029374.1, read on the forward strand.
CCAAAGGACAGGGGAGCAGCTGTGACTGGAGAGACAAACAGGAACAGTCTTGTGGCTTTTGGGCCCAACCTGCTCTTGCCAGGCACCACTCCCATGCACCAGCTTGTGGAGCAGCATCCTTTGGGAGAGAAAAGCCAATGTGTGATCTCCTTCGTGCTTTCCAGGCAGATAAACCAGGGGTGGGCAGAGAGATGAAATTGTGCCCGATAAGCAGGGGAGATGTGGAAGCCAAGAGAGGATGCTGCTGTGTGTAGAGAAGAGGGGTGCTCATAGGAGGTAGATTGCTATGGACACTAAACCTTGCTATACTTCGGCTCCCGCTCCTGGTCTTATGGATATGCCTTCTTATTCCTACTGGATGGTACACTCTGGAGTATTCTTGCTTATCTTCCAGGCTTTCATTCTCCCATTTGCACAATTAGCCCTGCACAATGGGCAGGGAGAACACCTTCTGTCTGAGATGGTGGAGCTTGGGCTCCTGTTTTCCTCACCTTTTTCTGCATGCGCTGAAGCACATTAAGGGCATGTTTGAATTAAAGTCTTTCTTCCTGAGGGGAAGTGTAATGTGATAACCAGGGTCTAGCACTTATCTTGCTGAACTTTGCTTTGATACAGTTACTCGAAATGGCTAAAGGATAATCTGGGAGCAGAGCCGCAGGTCTGAAGAGAATTGCCATCTCTTGCTGCGGAATGTAGTTGCCCAATTTTTTGCGGAGTGAGAGTAAAAGCACATTCCTTTTGCTAATATTTGAGGTGAGGTGGAGAAGTTTTAATAGCTTTACTGTGCTCAAAAGCGGGCAGAGGCTAGAGTGAACCAGGAAGAGTGGCGAGGAAGGTACCGCATGGCTGGGATCATAATCCCATGGTATGTCCAGGGTTAGTACTACTGTGCAGGGCTTCAGGCAGAGGATAAGAGCTGTTTCCTCTGGTGCAGCACAGCATTATTGCTTCTCTTATACTGTGTTGGTTGGGCCGGACAGGCTGAGTGATAAGAAAGCTGGCACCAATCTCTGCAGTAAAGTCTTCTTTATGTATTTGGAATTATCTTGCATTAACTTTTCCTTACTTTCCTATTTCCTTGTGCATCCCTCATCACTTTTGCTTTGTCCAGACCTCTTTTCTTCCTCTATTATTGTCATTCTTTTACAGTATAGTGGAAGAGATATGCTGTGTTATGCCTTGCCTTAATAAATTGCAAATTGCATCAGTAGAAAGAGAAAGAGAGAGAGAGGGGAGGGGGAAAAAAAGGAGGGAAATGTATTTTGAAAGTAACAAGTAGTCTGAATAGAGATTGAAAGGTTGGCTGGAGCAGTGTGGAGTGAGATCAGAGGTGAGTGAATACCTGACAGGAACAAAAAATCCAAACTGCCAGGATCCAGCTTTTAAGATCTCCAACTTAAAGTTAACAAAATTATTTTTGATTAGAACTACTTTTCTTTTTTCCTTTTTTTTTTCCCTGAAGAGTCTGTAATCATCACTCCAACATTGCAGCACTGTAATATTTTGAGAGATTTGAAGTGTCAAATTGATCTGCTTTTTATTTTCAGTTTTCCTTCTGAAAGCCAAGAGGATAGTAATTGATAAATAGAGACATTGCGGAAGACATGAGGGCAGGCTTGGAAGGACACAGGTAGGGTTTTCAAAAGAGTTGGAAAATTCCTGCAAGTATTTGTCTGATGACTTTGATGGCAAGGACCATTCTGTAAAGAATGCAGTACCTGGCTTATTTACAGCCTCTAGGAGTGAGTATAATGCAAACAGTAAATAGAATTCAATTTGGAACTTAAAGATTCACTTTGTATGTCTGGCAATATCTATTAATAAAAAGCTATCCTTTTATGACTTGTAATTTGTTGTGCTGGCAACAGCTGACTGCTACAAATCCGGCTAAACAGGAAGCCAAACAGTTTATCAGTGAGCCTGATCTTGGCTTATCTCTTCTGTTGTGACAAGTAATGGTTATGGACACTGATTCAACAAAGTACTAAAATGTGCGCTTTGACTTCATTGGAAACGAAGCACCTGCTTAAACTTAAAAGTTGTGTGATACCAAGGTCATTAAGACATTTCACAGGTGACTACTCATAATCAATGCTGAGCTCAGGTTAAGAATAGAAAGAGTCCTTTCCTATGTGAGGTCCTATACAAATTAAGATTCTAGGTCAGTGTGAAGTTCTGGGCAGAGAATAGGGGGGATTCTGTCCATTCCCCTCCCTCCTGTCTATTTTACTTCAAATATTTTAAAGGGGCATTGGAATAGAGAGATGGATGGAGACGTGCTGGTATGGAGAGGGATTTCCATATCCAAGCATAGTAGAATATAGAGAGAAGAGGAGGAAGTGATAAATGAGGTTTCATAACTCATGTCACTGTTGGTGTTGAGGGGCTGTTGGGACACAAGACACAGCAATGTGGGGATCTGTGGATGAGGGACAGGCTTCCCAGCACAGAATTAAAAGTTCATGTACTAGATGTTGTATTGATATGCAGGGGCTTGGAAAGGGGAACTCATCAAAAGTCAACATAATCCGACAGAAGGGACTGGTAGAACATCAAAATAGGGTTTTTTGCTGCTTCTGTGGTTTTAAAAACGGACACTGTTGTTACGTCTGGGAGATGTGGATAAAGTGGATCATGGATGACTGATAGATGTGCATTTTCAGCACAGCTGTCTTAATTTAGTCAAAGTGCAAATAATTACGTGTTCATTGCGTTGTGTTTTCCAGAACCTGCAGAGTTTCACCAAAAGCCAAGTTTCTCTTTTAAAGAGATGAGAATGAGTACCAATGACAATGAGCTATAATGCTTAATAATTGGCCCCAGACACCACAGATTTTTGCTCCCACTGGTCTAGAGTGGTGACACACTCACCCGAACACCAGGACTCACTCTCATTTCTCACCTGGACAGCAGTGTGTAGTAGGCAACACACTGCAAGTATCATCATCCTTGCCTCGTGCTTTTATCTGAATGAAATCAGGCCTGTGGCTGTGAGCAAGAGTGAAGATTTCCTGGGCTACATATTGGGCTTCCATACTGTGGAAGATACAGGGTAGAGAAACACTCTTCTAGATAAGTCATTGGGGATGCAGTGGGTTTTGGCATCTCCAGAGCTCTCTTAAATTCATGCAGTGCAACTGAAATCAGGATGAGTTTGCTGTGTTTCACTATATGAGAGCTAACCCATAACTATTAAGTTGTAATGTTTTCAGTTAGCTCTCTGAAGGGGAGAAATAGTGGAGGGTTTTACTGGGCTTTTTTGGTTGTTTTAAAACCTCTTCTCTGCAGTGTTGGAAACCAACACATTGAGAGCAAGTTTGAGAACTAGATAGTGGGAATGGAGAAATTTGGGCTGACTTGTCTTTTTTTTGGTGATTTAATCTGAGGAGTCATCAACCGGTGAATGGCTGTTTTAATAATGAAAAGGAGACATGAGTTTTAGGGTTGCAGGTTTTTTCTGGAGAATGGTTACTGTCTGAAGGAGACTAAGGTCTGAGGCTCAAGTTCTGTTACAGTTGTTTCTGTTTTGATAAGCTTGTTGACTAAATATGTCAGGATGTTGTTTGTTTTAGGGCTTTTGTTAATGCAGGATAACTCCGTTAATCTCATTTTGCTGTTTTGCAAACTTTATAGCTCTCTTAATAAATCCAGAGGCCTTAACATACTCTAGGAAAAAAAAAAAAAAAAGAAGTATCCATAAGCACTTGGTAAGTCTTGTATTATTAAGATGCATGTCCTCACTATGGGTTACATCGTAGAGGGGGTAAATTGAAAACCTCCTTGGAATGGCATCCATAGAGAGAGAGACAAATTCTCCTTGTTTATAGAGGAAGCTAAGGAACATTCTGGTAAAGTGAATGGACAGAGATGAGAATGAAATTCAGTCTCCTGGGTCCTGCTTCAGCACCAGACATTTCTTCTGCTCTCATGGAGGAGGGAGTGCTGCATTTAATGACTGTTCTGCTGTGTTTTGTGAAACTTGCTGAATGAAACTAGCTGTGAATCTGTACTTCTTGCACCCGTTTCTCCTCTTTTCTTCCTAATTCATAAAGCTCAGGCAGTGGTAGTAGGTTTTTTGATTAAAATTACCTCTTTTAGGATTTTGTTCGACTTTGAAAGTATCATTTCTTAAAATAAAAGTACTTAACTAAGTTTCAAGTCAAATGGACTATCAGATCTTCTAGCATGATCTGTGTAACAACTGTAAAAAGTGCAACCTCCAGTTGAAACTGTGGAGGGATTAATTAAAGGTTTCATGTTCTTTACTGCTGGTGAGGGATTTATCCATGATATTGAGGTTAATTACACAGTTTTGTCAAGAGAACTGACAGACTTCTGACCACGTGTGGCTGTGTGTATATTTTATCTGTAAAAGAGCATAGCTCTGGGCTGGGGCCTTTACAAAAAATATCTTGTTGAGCCATGAGAAACTGGAGTTTTGGGGCTCTTCCTAGACAGGTTCTGAATAGGCTAAGTTTGGGGATTCTGCGTGGGCTGATGACTTCTCTGCGGGACTGGACAAGTCACAGAGAGTGCAGATCATCAGAAATTCATCAGTTTCTCCCGTAAGCCTTAAACAGCACCACTACCACCCCCAAGCCTCAAGAATAAAAGTTTCCAACAAGAGCACAGCCTAAAAGTTGAATAAGGAGGGATCAGGGTGATACATAGGATCTCAGTCCTGAACTTCGAGAGGGCAAACTTTGGTCTCTTCAGAGACCTACTTGGAGGAATCCCATGGATAGGGCCCTAGAAGGAAGGGGGGTAGCTGGTCAGTATTCAAGTACCACTCATGCCAAGCTCCAGATGGGTTTTGCATCCCTGACAGTAAGAAATCAGGCAGAGGGGGAGGAGACCTGCATGGATGAGCAAGGAGCTCCTGCCAAAACTTAGACAGAAGAAGAAAGTATACAGAATATGGAAAAGATGGCAGGCCCTTTGGGAGGAATATAGAATGTTCTCAGGGCATGCAGGAATGTGATGAGGAAGGGTAAGGTGCATTTGGAGTTAATTCTTGTAAGAGAGGTCAAGGATGACAAGAAGGGCTTCTTCAGATACATCATCAGCAAAAGAAAGATCAAGAAAAACGGGGATCTGCTGCTGAATAGGGTGGGTGCCCTGGTTACAAAAGACACAGAGAAGGCAGAGTTATTGAATGCCTCCTTTGCTTCAGTCTTTACTGCTAAGAGCAGCCCTCTGCAATCCCAGACCCTGCAGACCAGGGAGAAAGTCTTGTCCTTGGGTGAGGAAGATGGGGTCGGAGATCCCGTAGGCAAAGCTGGCACCCACAGATCCATGGGCCCTGAGAGGATCACCCAAGAGTGCTGCAGGAGCTGGCAGATGTTATTGCTAAGCTACTCCTCCCTGAAAGGTCGTGGAGAACAGGAGAGGGGCCTAAGGACTCGAAGAAATCCAATGTCATGGCAGTCTTCAAGGAGGGCAGGAAGGAGAACCCAAGAAGCTGCAGGTCAATCAGCCTTACCTCCATGCCTGGAAAGGTGATGAAGCAGCTCTGTCTGGGTGTTGTCTCTAAGCAAGAAGGTGATCAGGAATAGTTGGAATGGATTCGCCCAGGGGAAAATGAAGTTTAACCAAGGTGAGAGCCTTTTATGACGGGATGACTGAACAGCTGAGGGGATAGCAGTGGATGCTGTCTCCCTTGACTTCAACAGGGCTGTTGACACTGTCTCCCACAGCATCCTTATATGCAAGCGCTGGAAGTGTGGTTTAGATGAGCTGGCAGTGAAGTGCATTGAGAACTGGCTGTTCAAAGGGTTTTGCTCAGTGGTGCAGAGTGTAGTTGGAGCCTGTAGTTAATAGTGCGCCTCAGAGGTCAGTATTGGGCCCAGTCCCGTTCAATTTATTCATCAATGACCTGGATGAAGGGACAGAGTGCACCCTCAGAATGTTTGCTGATTATACAAACTGGGAAGAGTGGCTCATACACCTGAGGGGTGTCTGCTGCTGTTCAAAGGGATCTGGACAGACTGGAGAGATGGATGCAGAGGAAACTCGTGAAGTTCAACAAAGGGAAGGTCAGGGTCCCTCGCCTAGGGAGGAGTCATCCCATGCCCCCGGACAGGCTGGGGATTGACGTGCTGGAGAGCAGCTCTGCAGAGTGGGGCCTGGGCATCCTGGCAGACACCAAGGTGAACATGATGAACTGTGTGTCCTTGTGACCAAGCAAACCAGTGGTATCCACGGGTGCATTAGAAAAAGTATTGACAGCAAGTTGAGGGATGTGATCCCCACCCTACTACACTGCCCTGGTGAGGCCACATCTGCAGTACCGTGTCCATGGAGGTATGGGAGAGAGTCCACTGTATAGCTATAAAGATTATTGGGGGTGTGGAGCATCTCTCTTATGAGGAGAGGCTGAGAGAGAGTTTGTTTAGTCTAAAAAATAGAAGGCTGAGAGGAGATTTTGTCAATGTGTTTAACTGTTTCCTGTACTGTGAAGGTAACGGAGCATTGGAACAGGTTGCCCAGAGAGGTTGTGGAGTCTCCTTCTCCAGAGATACTCAACACTTGCCTGAACGCAATCCTGAGCAATGTGCTCATGGTGCCCCTCTTGTGCCAGATGATCTCTAAAGGTCCCTTCCAGTCTTATCATAGAATGATTGAGGTTGGAGGGGACTTCTAGAGATCATCTAGTTCAACCCCTGCCCTGCTCCAGCAGGGACACCTAGAACACATTGCATGTTACTGATTCTGTGATTCTGTTACTAGGATGCAGATTCAGGTTTCTGGCCAGTATTAGTACAGGTCTCTGTAAAAGAAAAAAAAATGGTGTCTCTGTCCTATCAAAGGCTTGGTGTGTCATCTTCTTTTAGTAGATGTCCAGGTTTTTTGTTTTGTTTATTTTGTTTTTGTTTGTTTCCTAAAACAATAGCAGGATTCCTCCAGACAGAACAGTGGGTATGTTTTTGGATGAGGTTTCCTATTTTCAGCCTCACCACTATTTTACAGTAAAAATCCAGGCAATTCTCTTTCTGTTTGCCTGTGCCAGCCCTTTGTTTAACAGACTTGTATAGTTCTGGGGCGAGAGACTTTTCAGGTCTTACATGGAAACAAGAAGTCACTAGTCTTAAGTATTTATTCCAGTAAATCCCCAGAGCAGGAATATCATGGGCTATTGAAGCTCTAGGAACTGCTAATATAGGAATAAATGGATTGCCATGGTTTTTGATAAGTGTGGACTGTCCTTCTGGGAAAGACACTGGCTCTCCCATCTGGAGTGCAGGTTGAGGCTGTGGGCAGGGGGCACTTGTGCAGTGGCACTCTAGTACCTTGGACAGCACTGCTGTCTCCAAATGGTCTTTCCCACTGTCCCTTCCCCTGTGACAAGATCAGATCTGCAATATGAGATCCTGGAAGATGCTGCGGGATGCAGTCTGATGGCAGGACAGTCACCTCCCTACAAGACAGTTGCAGTCCTTTTCAGCAGGGTTGGGTGGAACAATCACTCAGTTCACTGAGTATCTAGAGGGAGCTTCATCAAGTCACATTGAATTCAGTTTTAGACCAAAGGCAGAGGCACTAACATAATTTACTAATGGTGAAAGATTTTTTCCTAGCCTCATAAGCAGGTTGCTAGGAGAGACCGAGGAATCTACAAAAGGGAAAAGTGATACTCCNTTAGCTGGTCAGTGTTCAAGTACCACTCAGCCCTTGTGTGAGGAAGATGGGGTTGGAGATCCCGTAGGCAAAGCTGGCACCCCCAGATCCATGGGCCCTGACAGGATCACCCAAGAGTGCTGCGGGAGCTGGCAGATGTTATTGCTAAGCTACCCCTCCCTGAAAGGTCGTGGAGAACAGGAGAGGGGCCTGAGGACTTGAAGAAATCCAATGTCACGGCAGTCTTCAAGGAGGGCAGGAAGGAGAACCCAAGCAGCTGCAGGTCAATCAGCCTTACCTCCATGCCTGGAAAGGTGATGAAGCAGCTCTGTCTGGGTGTTGTCTCTAAGCAAGAAGGTGATCAGGAATAGTTGGAATGGATTCGCCAAGGGGAAAATGAAGTTTAACCAAGGTGAGAGCCTTTTATGACGGGATGACTGAACAGCTGAGGGGANAAGTCTTGTCCTTGGGTGAGGAAGATGGGGTCGGAGATCCCGTAGGCAAAGCTGGCACCCACAGATCCATGGGCCCTGAGAGGATCACCCAAGAGTGCTGCAGGAGCTGGCAGATGTTATTGCTAAGCTACTCCTCCCTGAAAGGTCGTGGAGAACAGGAGAGGGGCCTAAGGACTCGAAGAAATCCAATGTCATGGCAGTCTTCAAGGAGGGCAGGAAGGAGAACCCAAGAAGCTGCAGGTCAATCAGCCTTACCTCCATGCCTGGAAAGGTGATGAAGCAGCTCTGTCTGGGTGTTGTCTCTAAGCAAGAAGGTGATCAGGAATAGTTGGAATGGATTCGCCCAGGGGAAAATGAAGTTTAACCAAGGTGAGAGCCTTCTACGACGGGTTGACTGAACAGCTGAGGGGACAGCAGTGGATGCTGTCTCCCTTGACTTCAACAGGGCTGTTGACACTGTCTCCCACAGCATCCTTATATGCAAGCTCTGGAAGTGTGGTTTAGATGAGCTGGCAGTGAAGTGCATTGAGAACTGGCTGTTCAAAGGGTTTTGCTCAGTGGTGCAGAGTGTAGTTGGAGCCTGTAGTTAATAGTGCGCCTCAGAGGTCAGTATTGGGCCCAGTCCCGTTCAATTTATTCATCAATGACCTGGATGAAGGGACAGAGTGCACCCTCAGAATGTTTGCTGATTATACAAACTGGGAAGAGTGGCTCATACACCTGAGGGGTGTCTGCTGCTGTTCAAAGGGATCTGGACAGACTGGAGAGATGGATGCAGAGGAAACTCGTGAAGTTCAACAAAGGGAAGGTCAGGGTCCCTCGCCTAGGGAGGAGTCATCCCATGCCCCCGGACAGGCTGGGGATTGACGTGCTGGAGAGCAGCTCTGCAGAGTGGGGCCTGGGCATCCTGGCAGACACCAAGGTGAACATGATGAACTGTGTGTCCTTGTGACCAAGCAAACCAGTGGTATCCACGGGTGCATTAGAAAAAGTATTGACAGCAAGTTGAGGGATGTGATCCCCACCCTACTACACTGCCCTGGTGAGGCCACATCTGCAGTACCGTGTCCATGGAGGTATGGGAGAGAGTCCACTGTATAGCTATAAAGATTATTGGGGGTGTGGAGCATCTCTCTTATGAGGAGAGGCTGAGAGAGAGTTTGTTTAGTCTAAAAAATAGAAGGCTGAGAGGAGATTTTGTCAATGTGTTTAACTGTTTCCTGTACTGTGAAGGTAACGGAGCATTGGAACAGGTTGCCCAGAGAGGTTGTGGAGTCTCCTTCTCCAGAGATACTCAACACTTGCCTGAACGCAATCCTGAGCAATGTGCTCATGGTGCCCCTCTTGTGCCAGATGATCTCTAAAGGTCCCTTCCAGTCTTATCATAGAATGATTGAGGTTGGAGGGGACTTCTAGAGATCATCTAGTTCAACCCCTGCCCTGCTCCAGCAGGGACACCTAGAACACATTGCATGTTACTGATTCTGTGATTCTGTTACTAGGATGCAGATTCAGGTTTCTGGCCAGTATTAGTACAGGTCTCTGTAAAAGAAAAAAAAATGGTGTCTCTGTCCTATCAAAGGCTTGGTGTGTCATCTTCTTTTAGTAGATGTCCAGGTTTTTTGTTTTGTTTATTTTGTTTTTGTTTGTTTCCTAAAACAATAGCAGGATTCCTCCAGACAGAACAGTGGGTATGTTTTTGGATGAGGTTTCCTATTTTCAGCCTCACCACTATTTTACAGTACAAATCCAGGCAATTCTCTTTCTGTTTGCCTGTGCCAGCCCTTTGTTTAACAGACTTGTATAGTTCTGGGGCGAGAGACTTTTCAGGTCTTACATGGAAACAAGAAGTCACTAGTCTTAAGTATTTATTCCAGTAAATCCCCAGAGCAGGAATATCATGGGCTATTGAAGCTCTAGGAACTGCTAATATAGGAATAAATGGATTGCCATGGTTTTTGATAAGTGTGGACTGTCCTTCTGGGAAAGACACTGGCTCTCCCATCTGGAGTGCAGGTTGAGGCTGTGGGCAGGGGGCACTTGTGCAGTGGCACTCTAGTACCTTGGACAGCACTGCTGTCCCCAAATGGTCTTTCCCACTGTCCCTTCCCCTGTGACTTGATCAGATCTGCAATATGAGATCCTGGAAGATGCTGCGGGATGCAGTCTGATGGCAGGACAGTCACCTCCCTACAAGACAGTTGCAGTCCTTTTCAGCAGAGTTGTGTGGAACAATCACTCAGTTCACTGAGTATCTAGAGGGAGCTTCATCAAGTCACATTGAATTCAGTTTTAGACCAAAGGCAGAGGCACTAACATAATTTACTAATGGTGAAAGATTTTTTCCTAGCCTCATAAGCAGGTTGCTAGGAGAGACCGAGGAATCTACAAAAGGGAAAAGTGATACTCCTTTTGTAATACCCTAATCCACACACTCACAAAGAAGTAAAATGGGGCTCGCAGCAAGAGTCTTCTTAAAAAAGATCTTGCAGGATCAGAGATTCTGGCAAAGGTGCCAGAAAATTTCTGCACAGAAAATTTCAAGTGGAGAACATGTTTGAACTGAAGCTTCATGACTGGTGGGTTTGACAGAGCAAAACACCCTGGGAGGTGAGCTGTGGATGCTATTCTGGGCTTTGTGCACTTATATGCATCTAGTGCAACGCACTGAAAGCCTTACCAGAACAAACATCTTTTGCATTATTTTTTTGTTGCCACTTCTCAAGTGAGCAACAGGGATGCTCCAGGGATGTTCAGGTACCACTTGGTATCCTATGGCAGCCCTAAAGGATCTGTTGTTTTTTAAGGAACAGTCTGTCTTTTCTTAAAGCCGGACTGGAGTTAAGGAATTGTTTTCTCACTTCTATTTCAGCTTCCAGACACACTTCTCACAGCTGGAACTGTGTCTGGTAGACTTCAGACAAGGGATGAACCCAGTGTATGGTGCTAGAGAAAGAAGTGACGTGAAGTCATTGCTCTCTCTGCTCCCCTTTTATGGTCAATTCATGACTTACAAGTTGCAATAACATGCATTTTGTGTGAGTTTTGCCAACAGCACACAAATGGGAAGATTAGTAAACTACAGCAGGAATAAGGAAACATGAAAATATTTTTAGAAGTGTTTTTTTTACCACTAAAATCATCTTCTGATAAATGAGTTAATTCTGAAATCTTTACCCTCAATTCATCAGATGAAGAACCTGAAGTTGGAATGGGACACGATTTGGGTTTTCTTTGCTGAGACAGTTTGATGTTTTCTCCCCGTTTCTATTGAGAGATGGTCTGCCTGCTGCATCTGTGTAATGTTCAATTCAGAACTGTAAGCTTTACAACTAGGAGGGACCTCCAGGATATCCAAATGGTAGAATTGTTCCTAGGCCATCTCTCTGAGCATAATGTTCTATACTTTCAAAAAAAATGATGACCTGAAGTATCCTTAATATTCGTATTTATTGCAGTCATGTATGATGGCCTTGAGCCTTCGATGGCAGTGCTTTATAAGGATAGATTATCAGGTGATTCCTAATCTGTATTTTACCTCTCTTGCAAAACTGCACCTCCCTTCTAAGAACCATATTCTTATTTCATGGCTGGCTTCGACAAATTTTGCCGTCCAACTGCTTTAACTCCTGCAAGACTGAAACTCACCCCTAGCAGGTTTCTTTTTCAACTGTGAGTTCCCAAATATAGAGGCTAAACCACATCTCAGATAGTAAACAGATAAGATGGATACTTGCTTTGTATAGCTTCTTTTACATCCTTAGCAGCATTATTATGATTTTTTCTAAATTTTCTCCGGTGTGCCTATATCCTCTTCCAAACAGAGATGGGCCCTGGATCCCAACAATTGTATGTTTAAAAAACAAGCAAACAAACAAACAAAAAAAACCCCACAAGAACTCTTTCTTCCACTTCCCACTTCTGCTTCATAGTCCCTTTATGTATGGAAAAGCTGGTACTCACTTACACCTGTGTTTTGCGTGGCTGTGGTTAGACCTGAAGACTGAAGCCGTTTTACTAGTCATTTTTTTTTTCCAAGAGAGCTTCACAACCTGTAAGTTCTGCTTTTAGCCTGAGCATTTGGACAATCATTACAGAATCACACAATGATTGAGGTCAGCAGGACCACGTGGAGATCATCTGGTCCGTCCCCCTTCCTCAAGCTGGATCGCCTAGAGCACATCGCTCAGGATTGTTTCAGACAGCTTTTGAATATCTCCAAGGAGGGAGACTCCACACATCTCTGGGCAACCTATTGAGGTGTTTAGCCACCATCACAGTTAATAAGTTTTCCCCTTATGTTCAGATGGACCTTCCTGTGTTTCAGTTTCTGCCCATTACTGCTCATCCTAGTAATGACTAGACACTATTGACAAGAGTTTGGCCTCATTCTCTCTATACTGTTCCTTCAGATACTTACATGGTATCTGAATATTACTTGGTAATATTTCCCCCCATTAGATATGCTCCATTCCCTTCATCATCTTAAAAGCCCTCCTACTGTACTTGCTCCAGGAGCTCCATGTCTCTGGACTAGAGCCAGCACTCCAGATGTTACCTTACCAGGACTGAGTAGAGGAGCAAGATCCCATCCCTCACCCTGCTGGCAATGTTCACCCTAATGCAGCCCAGGATACCATTGATCTTGACTCATGGTTCCTTTGCTGTCCACCTGGAATCTTGGGTCCATCTCCACAGAGCCGCTTTCCAGAAGGTCAGCCCTGTCCTGGTACATGTGGTGATCCCTTCCCTAAGTGAGGGACTCCCCTTTTTTGAACTTCGTGAGGTTCCTCTGTGTCCATCCCTCCAGCCTGCTAAGGTTCCTCTGAATGGCAGCATGGCCCTCTTGTACATCAGCCACTCCTGTCTATTTTGTATCACCCTGCATTTTGCTTTTTAAAAATGTAGCTGATGATTGATCCTTCTCCATTCAGGATGTTTTGAAAGAATTGCCATTTTTTTTCCTTTCTTCGCTCTCACACTAGAGTGTACTGCCTTTGAACTTTATCAGCAAGACATCAGCAATACAAATGCTGAATGGCTCTGGCAAAGGTACCAATTCCTTAGGATCTTGACTAATAACCACATTGCTTTTTGATATCTAGTTGTTAAGAGCTATATTTTAGCTCTGTCAGTGATCCAGTGTTTGATGTTTCTCTCTGTAAAGGCTCCAGGGAGGGGTTGGCTGTTCAATACTTCAATTAACAAACCTAAGCCTAGTAGACCCCAGGTTATCCTATAGGGTCACTTCAATAACATATATTTAGCAGTGTAAAGATGCTACCACTACCAAAAATATTGACTGAAAAGATGAAAAGCAGATTTTGCAGAAGGGCCAGACCTTCTGCTGCATTTTGGATGAAGTCAGCAAACTATTGTGGTTCACCCCAGCTCATTTGGGGATTGTTTTAGGAAAGGAAAACAATGTATCTGGGGAAGATAATTCTGAACACAGATATTCCTAGAGAGACAGCCAGGCTCAGTGCTCCCACCTGTGACACATGACCTTAGGAAGCAATAGCACAGGAATTATTGTGCACAGGCTGGTGACAGCCTCTCAAGGCAGGTAATGTGAGGCTGACAGGACTGCAGGAGGCAGTTGTGGATAGATCTGTAGGCAGTTGTGGTAGATCAAGGCAGAATCTGTGAGGCAGTTGTGGGTAGACGATAATGAATGACACAACTGTGAAATCTTTGTGCAAGGTCCGTTAACAGTAAATGGAAACAAGGGAGCATTTAGGTCAGATAGGGAGGAAAACTGCTGGACTTTGAAAAGTTTGGAGCTGTAGCTTCACCTCCCAAATGCTGCTGCTGATAGTTCAGATGCAGAGAGCCGAGGAGTAAGCTGGAGTGAATTACCTTATGCCATGCTAGACAGAAAGCTCTAAGAGATCTTTTAATCTAATGATCTAGTGACTCGTCCATTTGTGTAATTCCCTTGCCTTCCCATTCTCTCACAACCTGGCTCTTTGACACAGTTCTGGCTGGCAGTGACACTGATTTGTTAGTTCAGGACCTATATACTGTTTCCCCAGCAGGTGCTTTGAAACTGAAATGGTGTGTGAGCTGTGCTGCATTAGAAGGAGGTGGTCCAGCAGCATCGGGAAGCAGCATTGTTTACTGCCTGTTGTCTCCTGTGCTGGAGAGAGATGGAGGGAAAGGAGTCATCCTTGCAGCAGAAGAGGGATGGGTCCCAGAGGCTTGGTCAAGCTTTCATGTCCAGGCTGAAATGTCAGGAAAGGGCCTCAACTTACTTCTCAGGTGCCTCACCTTCTTCATGCATTTCTTCTGTATTCAATCCTTTGTGATGAGCTCTTACCACTTGTCATCCATCCCTCACACTTCCTCCCTCCTCAGCTCACATCATTGCCATGGATTTTTTTTATTTCTGTTCCACTGTTTTGGGTGCATCTCACCCTTATCTCACCCCCCTCCTTCTGATTGAGCCTCAAGGGAATGTTTTGACTATGGGGGTCTCCCACTCCTCCATTCCCAGAGTGACCTTTATATCCTCTAGTCTCCCTGAATAGTTCCATACTTGCCCCTTCTCACACAGTAGGCTCAAGCAGTGAGATGGATATCTTTCCTTCTTCATTTATATCGCAACACTCGGATGCTGAACACACAAAGACAGTGTAGGATGAATTGATACAAGAAGCACGTTTGCTATATGACCTGTGTTGTCTAGTGACTTTTTAATAAACCCGTGTTGTAGGAAGTATGTTCTCGTGTGGGGGACAGCTCTCAGGTAGTTGGAAAAAGGAAACATCAAGTTAAAATAAAATCAGAAAAGATTAGCTTAGTTCAGAAAAGAGAAACATATGAATGTCACTGAGCTAGTCCACGAACACTTTTTGAAAAGTAGCTTTCCTGGGACAGAGTGCTCTTTATTCTAAAAGGTATGAAGACAATACAAACTATAACAAAAACTAAGTGTGCTGCTTTTTTAGTGTAGCCCCTTCCTCAGGAAAAGATGAATTCATCAGCTGAAGCCTCTGTCCAAAGCATATGTCCAACTCGGTGAGAAAATCTAGATTTGATGGGAGCTTCCCTGAGCTCTAAATTCTTTGGTCTGCGTTACTCAGGGGTAAAACAGTTGATATTGTCTTAAGATGGATGGAATCAGAGAGAAATAGTATTCACCGTATCCTTCATTCCATTTGACTTTCAAAAGCACAAGGAGGGCAAGAACTCACAAGCAGAGTGAATCAGCTCATGAATCAAACCTGAACCTAAAACCAAGTAGCAGAGCAGGAAGACTGTCACTGGACCATTTAAACAACTCTGATGCTACTCTCTAAAGCAGAATGCATGCTCACTGTGTACATGTCTACAAACATGCCATTCATGCTGCTTGTCTGCCAAGTAAAGTCTGGACCACTGACGTGGGATATTTTGAATCTCCCCTGTGTTTCTTCCTCGAGGAAGGAAATGACTGCCTTTTACCTGTCTTCTTGATTGGTCTACTTCTCTCAATTGCATTCATCTGCTCTTAGATTCTGGGGAGTGATGTCATTTCTTAAGGCTTGTGTCAAATGTGTAGGAAGGACTTTCTGCTGTGATGACTCTTTTCCAGGTAGTCTCACTTTGTACTGAGTTTGGAATCTCACTGAGATCTGGCAGTAGATAAGAGAGTAAGGGAAATCAGGCTTTAGGTGTGAAACATCCAGAGGAAACACAACGATATAAGAATCTTATGGTGTCTTTTGTAATTTTAACTGCAGTCAGTTCTGGGAAAAATGCTGTAGTGGAGTGCTGAGAGTGTATGCTGTGTTGCTGCATATCCCAGCAGTGAAAGGAGAAGGAAGGGCCCAGTGACCCAACACTCCCATTTGTAAGAGATAAGTCTTGGCTGCAGCAAAAGTCCCATCTAGATAGATAGCTCTGTCTTCTTATTTTCAGTCTCCTAACTGACCAGGAGAGACCTTATTGCCTCCCTAACATTCCAGTGTCGTGTTAGAAGGGAGGAACGAAATGCCCAGTTTGGGTGTTCCAAGAAGTACTCCTTTGCCTCTAGGACTGCATTTTTCTGTTGCTCTTTGATCATCAATCTTTGTGCATAGAGATTGTTGTGTGATGAGCATTTTCCTGGAGAGGCAGCATAGCTCCAGAGAAGTTGCTGAGTTCCCCAATATGTGTGTGGTGTGCATATCCTTAGAACTGG
Organism: Crypturellus undulatus; assembly: GCA_013389825.1. Lineage (NCBI taxonomy): Eukaryota > Metazoa > Chordata > Aves > Tinamiformes > Tinamidae > Crypturellus > Crypturellus undulatus. The sequence goes on from VWPW01029374.1 coordinate 75,273, forward strand.
GCTGAAAATAATCTCCAGAATGGCTGCTGCTTTCTTCTGTACCACCTGGATTTTTGAGTTTGAACCTTTCCAGGAGCCACAGAACCTACTGGCTTGGTAGGTCCTGCAGGGGGTCAGTGACCAGTGAGCTGGGTCATAGTGGTGCTCTGAGTAGCAGAGCAGCAGCAACACTGTGCAGGAGCCTTCTGTCAGCCTAGTGAAGTCATCTTGCATCTCTGGGCCTCTCTTTCCTTCACCAAGCATGACTGGGTCATGGGGAACTGGGTTCTAGAAGATTGTCTGTACTATAAGGGAAAAGGATTATGCTGGGCTTTCACGCTGGGCAGCATGTGTTACAGTGGTGACAGGCAGCTCATGCAGGGGGATGTTAGCCTATAGAAAAAGGCAGCTCCTGCCCCCTGAAACTCGTAGTCTAGATGAAGTTAATGAGTTGTAGAAAGAAGAGTGTACAGGGGCTTCTGTGCCAGATCAGAAGCTTTAGTCTAGGTCTTCTTTTTTTTTCTTTCCATCCAATCCTTCAACAACAGCCTATTAAAATGTGGTAGAGTGGCTCTGTGGCCAGTGTGATTTAATCTTGGTAACAGGAGGGTTTCGGGGAATGGGATGCATTGAGATGAAGCATTGTGCTGTTTTGTCTCAGATCAGATGAGTCCATGAGCACTAATGTGCTTTAGCAAAAACAACAACAACAAGAAAAAACACACAACTCTCTTGAGTCTTTTACTGAAAAGCCTCTCCCTGAACTTGTCATCTTTGTGGGGTGGAAAATGAAGGATCAAAAAAACTTCCTTTCCCAAGTTGCAGGTGAGGGTGAAGTTAAGGAAACAACATCTGTTAGGGTAAAGAATCATTCAGAAAGATAAGCTTCTGCCATACTTCTGCCATCTGGACTGAAAGCCAGAATGTCAACCTGACCTCTATAAGGACTTCTCCTGCAACCTGTTGAAAAAGGGGAGCAAACAGGGGCAAATACCTTCCTAGGTGGTGTGAAAAGGAAGGCAACACAAGGCCCATATGCGCTTATTCATAGCTTGAGGTGAGAGCCTGGTCAGTCCCTTTTTGCAGAATCGCACAGTCATCTAACGGTTGAGGTTAGCAGGGCCCTCTGGAGGTCATCATTGAGCCACGCCTCACATTTTTTTCTCATCAGCCAACTTACTGAGGATGCACTCTGTCCCATCATCCAGGCCACTGATGAATAAATTGAACAGTAGTGGACCCAACACTAGACTAGGCTCCAACTAGACTTTGCACTACTGAGAAAAATTGCCTGAGCTCTGCCATTCACCCAGTTCTCAATGGATCTCACTCCTGAGATCTTCTACCTCCTGAGCATGCTTCTGAGGATGTTATGGAAGACAGTGTCAACAACCTTGTTGAACATCCACTGCTATCCCCTCAGCTGTTCANGAGACAGTGTCAATAACCTTGTTGAACATCCACTGTTCTCCCCTCAGCTATTCAGACAGACATCCTGTCATAGAAGGCTCTCACCTTGGTTAAACTTCATTTTCCCCTGGGCGAATCCATTCCAACTATTCCTGATCACCTTCTTGCTCTCCATGTGCTTAGAGACAACACCCAGGAGGAGCTGCTCCATCACCTTCCCAGGGATGGAGGTGAGGCTGATTGACCTGCAGCTGCTTGGGTCCTCCTCCCTACCCTTCTTGAAGACTGGTGTGACATGGGATTTCTTTGAGTCCTCTCCTGTTCTCCACGAGCTTTCAAAGAGGGGTAGCTTAGCACTAACATCTGCCAGCTCCTGCAGCACTCTTGGGTGATCCTGTCAGGGCCCATGGATCTGTGGGTGTCAGGTTTGCCTATGGGATCTCTAACACCCCGTCTTCCTCAACCAAGGGCAAGTCTTTCTTTCTCTGGACTTTCTTCCTTGGTCTGTAGGGTCTGGGATTGCAGAGGGCTACTCTTAACAGTAAAGACTGAAGCAAAGAAGATATTCAGTGTTTCCCTTCTCCATATCCCTCATTACCAGGGCTCCTGCCCCATTCAGTACCAGGCCTCCATTTTCCCTAGTCTTCCTGATGTATTCGAAGAAACCCTTCCTAGTCTGATCCCTGCATATTCAGACTAATGTCCCTGTATTTATCCCAAGCATCCCATCCCTGCTTCCACTTTCTTTGTACACCCTTCTTCTATTTGGGTTTTGTCAGGAGCATATTGTTCATCCATGCACTTCTCCTCTTTGCTTGACTTCCTACTCATTGGAATGCACCATTCTTGAGCTTAAAGGAGGTAATCCTTGAATATTAACAAGCTGTTGTGGACCCATCTTCCTTCTAAGGCCTTACCCATAGGATTATCCCAAGAATGTCCCTGAAGAGGTCAAAGTTTGCTCTTCTCAAGTCCAGGGTTGTGATCCTACTTTTTACTCTACTTTCTCCTCCCAGGATTGTGAACTCCACTATCTCATGATCACTGCAGTCAAGGATGCTCCAAACCTTCATATTTCCAACCAGCCCTCCTTGTTTTTTAGTAGAAGATCCAGCAGCACACTTCTCCTCATGATATCCTTCATCATCTGTGTCAAAAAACTGTAATTCATGCTCTCTAGGAACCTCCTGAATTGCTTGTGCCTTGTTGTGTTGTTTCTCCAGCAGATGTCGTGGTGGTTAAAGTCCCCCATGAGAATGAGGGGCTGTGACTGGGAGGCTACTTTGTGGCAAACAGCCACAACAGTGTCACCCATGTTAGTCTGCCAATCAATCCTTATCCATAAACTCTTGACCTGCTCATCATCTGCTCCTCAGCAGCATAAAAGACTACTGTCGCATACTGGTTTCCCAGTAAATTTCCACCAAGGATGAGGGTAAGGCTGAGGTTCTTCTTTTGATCTGGGTATTTAATATCCAGACTCATTATCCTCAAGGTACTTCGCCCCCTGAGCTGGAAGACACTTGTGGGGAGCAGAATAATCTCTCTCCTGTATTTCAGGAGGAATTCCTGAATTCCAGCCGGTCAGTGACCTGCTACTCTACTTGGACACTCACGATTCTATGAGGCCAGATGGGATCTACTTGAAAGTTCTGAGGGAGCTGGTGGAAGTACTTGCCAAGCCACTCTCCCACATTTATTAGTGGTCCTGGTCAACCAAGGAGATCCCAGATGACTGGAGACTTACCAATGTGACACTCATCTGTAAGAAAGGTTGGATGGCGGATCTAGGTATCTACAGGCCTGTTCGTCCAACCTTAGTATCAGGGAAAGTTACAGAGCAGATCATCTTGAGGGCTGTCACACAGCATGTGTGGGACTATCAGGGCATCAGGCCCAGCCAATATGGGTTCATGGAAGGCAGGTCCTGCCTCACCAACCAGATCTCCTTCTGTGACCAGGTGACCTGCCTAGTGGATGAGGGAAAGGCTGTGGACATGGTCTACTTGGACTTCAGTAAGGCCTTTGACACAGTCTCCCACTGCCTTCTCCTGGAGAAGCTGGCAGCTCATGACTTAAGACAGGTGGACTCTTTGCTGGGTGGAAAACTGGCTGGATGGCTAGGCCTGGAAAGTGGCGGTGAGTATAGTTAAATCCAGCTGGCAATCAGTCACAAGTGCTGTTCCCCAGGGGTCAGTGTTGGGGCCAATCCTCTTTAATATCTTAATTGATCATCTGCTTGAGGGGATTAAGTGCACCCTCAGCAAATTTGCAGATGACACCAAGCTGGGAGGAAGAATTGATCTGCTTGAGGGTAGGAAGGCTCTACAGAGGGTTCTGGAGAGGTTGACAAAGGCCGATTGTATGAAGTTCAATAAGGCCAAGGCTGGGTCCTGCATATCCTGTCACAACAACCCCAATGCAGCGCTGCAGGCATGGGGCTGAGCGGCTGCAGAGCTGTGGGGCAGAAAACGATCCGGGGGTGTTGGTCAACTGCCGTCTGAATGTGAGCCAGACGTGTGCCCAGGTGGCCAAGAAGGCCAACAGCCTCCTGGCTTGTGTCAGGAAGAGTGTAGCCAGTGTAGCAGGGAAGGGATTGTCCCCCTGTGCTCCGCGCTTGCGAGGCTGCATCTCAAATACTGTGTTCAGTTTTGGGTCCCTCACTGCCGGAAAGGCATTGAGGTGCGTGTCCAGAGAAGGACAATGAAACTGGTGACGGGGCAGGAGCCCAGACCTTATGAGGAGCGGCTGAGGTAGCGGGGGTTATTTAGTGTGGAGAGGAAGATGCTCTGGGGGGACCTTGTCACTCTCAACAACTACCTGAAAGGAGGTTGTAGTGAGGTGGGAGCTGGTCTCTTCTCCAAAATAACTACAGATAGGACAAGAGGAAATGACCTCAAGTTTTGTCAGGGGAGGTTAGATAGTAGGAAAAATATCTACACAGAAAGAAAGGTGAAGAATTGGAACAGGCTGCCCAGAGAAGTGGTAGAGTCACCGTCCCTGGCAGTGTTCAAGAAATGTGCAGATGAGGCACTTAGGGACATGGTTTAGCAGGCAGGATGGTGATGGGTTTACTGGTGGACTCGATGATCTTAAAAGTCTTTTCTGACTATAATGATTCTATGTGTTAGGTGGCAATAATATCATGAAGGCTGGATGTGCAAAGGTCACAAAGGCAACTTAGCATGTGGTACCTCAGTTTCAGTCCTGAGATGAGGAAGTACCAGTATGTTTAAGTGAAATGGATTTGTCTTGTCCCATTGTCTGCCCTTTCCAACCCTCCAGCACCCTCAATCCAAAGAGGGAGATAAAGGCCTATCTTCTGTGGGATTCCAAACAAACAAGTCAATGTGCCCCTCCAGGCGGGCATCTTAGACCCTGCCAAATGGCTATGCTTGTGTGGGTGCTGCTATTCCTGCCATCTTAGTGCATGAATTGACAAGCAGGCCATTGACGGCTGTAGGGACACACACAAATGCTCCACTGTGTCACTTCTCACACCTTCCCCTCCTCCTCCCCAGCCCTGATGCCCAATGGACAATGGCTCTATCTGTGCCAAGGTTCACAGCTGGTAAGGGCGGAGGAGAAGCCAGGGCAAGGGTGGAGAAGCCGGAAGAGGAAGGAACTTGAGAGAGTCCAGAGGGATAATGGTTCTGAGAGGGAAGTGTTAATGGGAGAAGGGGTCTGGGGAAATATGAGAGGGGCTGGAAAGTGAAGGTGGAGAAGATACTGAGAAGTTGCTAAAGAAACACACAGAGGAGGGGAGGAAAAAAAAGCCAAGAGGGCTTAAGAGGTTTGAGGTAGGGAGAATGGGGTTTAGTCATCTTTTCTGCTTGGATTTGTCATCCTTTTTCCATGAGGCTTCCTGAGGGAGATGGCTCTTTTCTGTGCAGTTACACAGATTCATGCTTTTCTCTTGACTCCCCCTGCCTTCTCTGCCCTTGGGATTATCCCTCACCACACTCACTGTTGTCTCCTGGGCCTGGGAGAAGGTTGGAGGATATTACTTTTCTATATAGGTACCTGTACAGGGATAGGTATATTGATCAATATCACACTCCTACTACCATAGACCACAGAAGAGAGAATAGAGATACGTAGTATAGCAGGTTTGGAGGTGAGAGTTACTATGGGCCAGAGACAAGACATGAAAATGAGTTAGGGATACTTCGCTTTTCAGGTTATCCAAAGACACAGTCGTCAGAAATGTTCTTCTGAACACATAAGGAAATTTAGTCCTGAATGAGGAAAGAAGGGAATGCCAAGATGTTAGTGAGGCTGCGCCTGCTGACAATTGATACCTAGTATCAATTATTCTGTGTTTTTTTTAAAACTCTTTTTTGTTAACTCTTTTGTTTAACTCTTTTTTTTTTTTTTTTTGGCCAACTCTGAGGTGTTGGCTAAGTCCTGTTCTGTATTTCCATTTCTTATGATGAGTACTGCCCTTATATCCTGCCTGAACTGGCATGGGAAAATAACAGTTTTTTATTTAACGGTGAGTGGATTGCAGTGGGGCTTAGAAATAGAAACTCTGGTACTGTCCATGAGCCTACCTAGAGTGCAAAATAATTGTCATGAGAGAGGGGATCATGAAGATACAGTCAGACAAGGTTGAACAGAGACTTGGCCTCTTCATGGAAAAGCTGGTGTGTGTCTTCAAAGCCCCCCTCAGTTGTTCTCTTGATTGATTTCTTTAAATTATGTGATATACAAGTTAGGCTTCCTGAGGCTCATTGGAGCAAAACAGTGTTCTGGGTAATGTACTAGTGAATGAACTCTCCTCAAACTCCAATCCCCAATAACCCTGAGCTCTGCATTTTACCTCAGATCTTGCCTCACAGACACCTGCACCTCAACATAGACCACATTTCTGATGTGGCTTTGGAGTCTGGGTTTTCTATCCTGGTATGAATGAAGGGGAGTGTGTTTGCATCCTTTAGTTTTGAAGGGCAGTGCGCTCTGTGGTGATAGGCTGGCAGTGTGGTGCCCAAGGAATGAGATACAAGATAACAGCCATACTTCTGCATTAACTTGAAGAGGTCTATCTTTTACGATGGGAAGGTTCATGTGTTGTGTGTGGGTTCATATGGGGGAAGGGTGCCCTAATACAAGTGAAACTGCTCTGTAATAACCTTTAACAGAATGTAGCCAGCTAGTGCAGATCAGCATAGCTCCATTAGAGTCGGATCAAGGGAAGGCCTCTGAAATCACAGAGCTGCATGGGCTGACACTACATAAAAGTTTCCCCCACTGACATATTTACTGACAGTCTGTGCAGATCCCACAGCAGACTGTTCTGGAGGGACTTGCAGCCTTTGGACGAAAGTGATAAAGAAGCTGGTGTGTGAGGAGGGTCACAGGTCATGGAGAAACCATGCTGCAACTTGGGGAGGGGGGCAGTGAGGCTCCTTTGAGTGCCATGGGCATCCGGGTCTTTGCTCTGTGGTGGTCTTGAAAAGCCCTTTTGGGGAGACGGGGGAGTGGTCTGGCTTTGCCTCCCACTCGGGTTACAGGAGCCACTTCTCCTGGGAGTGACTGGTTATTGTAACAGTCAGGTAATAAAGAACATAATTAGGGAGGAATGTTGGGCCATATATCTGGGAAAGAGGCAGAGTCCGTGCTGGCTGCAAGTAGAAGGGAGGGCTTCATCACCATGTCATCACTGGAGGGAAAATTGTGATCCCTCCATGCCCTCTGAGTAGGTCACGGTTGGGCATGAGGAGTAATGGGGAGATCATTGCACTGTCCCTCAGGCAAGGAGTTGTCTGTCCTTCAGGGAGCCTGTTGGCTTTGTCTACTCAGCAGGAACATAGCCCATGTCTCTGGGCAGAGTCAGGGCTTTCCTTTCAGCCTCCACTGTGTCTGATCCTGGGGCACAGGAATCTTGTCACATTCCCAGACAGCCTAGGAGGAGATGGCTAAGGCTGTAGTGGTGGGTACCTTTGGGCTTTCCCCAGCATGGCACAGACTCAGACAGACTCCAGATGGTATGGCAGCAGATCTGGAGCTGAGTCCTGATGCCTCGTCTCCCTGGGCTTAGGTGGTGTTTGGTTAGAGAGCTGTGGTGTGGATTCCTCATACTCACGACTGGGCCGTTAGCCAATCCACCAGGGGAGAAGGATAAACACAGGAGGAAGCAGGAGGGGGTGCTGAGCAGAGCAAGGCCTTGGGAATGTGCCGATGCTGCAGCCCAGCCTGCTGATTGCACAACCCATTGCGCCCAGATGCAGGAACATGCTAGTGTGCACAGAGCATGGCTGATTCTTGGCATTGCTTTCTGCACTGCCACACTGCGAACATCCAGCTGTGACACTCAGTGCTAAGCATCTCGGCTGGAGTTGTGCATCGCACTACGTCACTAGCTGCCCAGGCCTGGTGTGCCACTGCTGGTGGCAGCTTTAGTAAGAAACCAGGCAATATGAGTAGTGGCTCCCCGCTGTCGCTCTTGTGGGCCTTCCTGATTTACGGTGTATTTGCCAAGACTAGGAGCATTTGCCCTACTAAGCCATGTGTCCCTTTACGCTCAGCACTCATTCCATTGTGTGCTGGATAGCCCTTTGGCTGCAGTAGGAGATAAAACCCAACACTTGGCTGTGTGGAACTTCTTTGATCTGGAAGACACAGTCAGGAACTCCTGGGGTCTTCTGGCCTATGTTGCTTGCCCCGTTCTACCATACACCCACTGTATTTTGCCTTTTTCTCTTTGCTCAGCTGTAGTTGTGTCACTAGGGTACTCTGTGCCTCAGTCTCCCTGCCCTGTTCTGAGACTTGTGCTTTGTGTGGTGATGGTGGTGGGGGGAGATTTTTTTTCTTGGGCAGTTGAATGTGTTTTGCTGGTTGTTTTGACCAGCTAAAAGTTCTCTCAGAAGCTATGGACTCACCAATAGACTGGGAAGAGTTCCAGCTCCTGTGATATACTGCCACTGGCATCCCTGTGATCTTCCTTTCTCCGCTGTTTTTTTATCTGACGGCTTCCCAAGCCCGCTGTAGACGAGAATCAATCAAGCACCCTTTGGACCAGGTTTCAGGTGAAGACCTGTGTACAGCGAGATGACAGACCTGGCCTATTTGCCTTTAACTGTGGTAGACCAAGGGATAAAAAACAAATGGACAGTGCCATAATCTTCTCGTCTAATCACTGCAGCCTGCTTCCTCTCCTTGCCATTTGAAGCACTGCCTTTGAAAAGGGGAGAACTGACTTGATGTCGACATAGCAACAATTCTCCAAAGGCTCTTGGACACTCGCCTCTGCTTCCGGACTTGCTGGCAGCAGGGTTGGCGGCTTGGCTGTCATAACGCTCTGGGAGCACTCCCTTGTCATACATGAAGTGAATGATCAGCAGCACTACAGCCAGTGATGTTTGCAAACACTTGAGGGACAAGTGGCTGAAGAAACAGCCGATTTCAGAACAGACCAGGAGACATATACCTTTTCAGATCTTTCGTGTTTTGGGAACCAGGCAAAGCTGAGGTGGTGAAAATGGTCTGTGGGTCAGGAAGTAGAAATGTGTAGCAGAAAGACTTACAGAGTCTATATGTTTTTGTTCTGCCATTTTTCTCCTCACTGAACTTGTGTCAGAGCAAACACTGCTTATTTGTAATTCAAGGGTATAACTCACACTGTTCCTCTGAAACCAAGAACAAAAATTGACCCTCTGGAATAAGGCGTTAGTGGCACAGAGAAGCTCTCAGCTTGACACAGACTCTTTTCCTGCTCTTCATTTGTGTCCCTCCACCCTTTGCTGATGTTCCCTAGCCTGTTAAAACAGTTGACCTCATTGTCATCTCTAGGTTCCCACATCTGGTTCTCATTATATGATCCCAGGATGCAGTTCTTTAAGTTGCTCCCTTCCTTCCACCCCTAGGTGACCCAGGCAGGATTATGGGTGATTAGAAGACAGACAACAGAGCAAGAATAGGTGGGGGAGAGATTGTTATAAATAGAAGTACCATAAACTTATCAGCCTATCACTTGAGGTAAATTCTGTTTTTAATCTCTCAGACCTGTAAATATGATGACTTGCAGAGACCAGGCACTGTTAACTCTTTCAGACCCATGCATTACCATCTGGAATGTGTGATCTCTTATGGCAGCCCATCAGAGTCCTTGATGCCATATGTGTACCTCTGGAAAGAAATGGAATGGGGTGGAGGACCTGAGAACTTGGAGGTACTTGAAGATGAGACTGGGAGAAAGTTCTGGAACCAAGAGGATGCTTTGGCCTATTATGTAGAGGCAGAGAGTCATGAGGAAACACAAGACTGCAAACCCATGCCATCAGAGTGGGAATATGGGGAAGAGAAAGTGGTGCTGGAAGCACCTCTTTTTGGATGTTGATCATGTTTGGAAGTTTGGGGAAGGCAAAGAAAACCAGCCCAAACATTGGGATTCCTGGCTTTTTTTTCATGCATAGAGAGGTCTCCCTTCACCTAGCTCTGTTTGTAAGGAGAGTGATAGAGATTTAATATTTTCTTCCTTCTTTGGAAAAGGTCTTATTTTGGGGGTGCTCCTCTACCCTCTTGTGAGGAGAGGTTAGAAAGAGGATTGCAGGAAAGAGAGATGTGAGGTGCAAAGTAGTGATTTGGGGCACTGAGTAGAGGTGCTGAGAGGGAGGAAAGACGAGGTAGTGCAGAGTATTAAAGGATGCATGAAATCTTTGAAGGGACTTTGAATCACAGACCAAGAAGAGCTAGGCCTTGAGTATAACAAGGTGAAAGCAGGACAGGGGACCTGCTAGGTTTGTTTTTTTTTTCTTTGCATACATTCTGAAAGACTTGTGAAATGGAAGGTTGTCCAAAACGATTTGGGGCTGAGAAATCTCACCATGTTTATACCAGAAGGCTAGCACATTGGAAGCAGGGCAGTAGTGTGGCTGAATTACTTGGCAGAGGTACCCTACTCCCTGTGGATGTTGCCGCATGCAGAAAATGCTGGTAAGCTTGTTCATAGGAAGGTGCTCTTTGGACAATTTGGTAGGGAGCCTGCAGCACCCCTCTAAACTCACTGCTCTGGGATGGAAGGCAAAATTTGGTCTGTTGAGCTTTGGAGACATGAAAGGGGTTATGGGCAACATGTACTCTAGTACATTCTATGGAGCAAGCACCAATACAGAGGCAGGGCCATTCCTGGGAGAATGCAGATTGAAAGCAGCCTGGAAGAGTTCAGTGTCTCCTTGAGCTCCATCTCTGTTTTTCTGGGACTCAGAAGTGCATGAGTCTGTCCCGTGTGGAGCTGTGTGTGTGTTAAGTTTCCCAGGGTCCCTATTTTGTGGCTTCCAGCTCCCTCCTAATCCCCACTTTGAAGGGGGAGGGGGCATTGTTAGTGTCATTAGGAGCTCGTGACTCTAAGGAGAAGTATTAGCTTTTAATTAATCACCTAAGCTGGCTTTCAGTAACAGCCCCTACCGAACAGGAGTTACAGGCCATAAGATGCTCTTCAGGTCTGTCTTCAGGCATTTCCACAGCACTTTCAGCCCAGGGAGCTGAGCAAGGACCCTGGGAAGGATGAATCAACTGAGGGGAAGAGAGTTCTCAGATGGTCAAAATGAATTAGAAGGAGCAGTGAAAAAAGCAAGCTGAGTCCCTGACTCTGCTGACTCAAGTATCTTGGGTCCTCGCCTGAAGAAAGTCCTTTATTTTTAGTAGGCTTCCCCTCAAAGCCTCCTCCCAAACGCACAAACATCAGCCAGTAGCCCCCACCCCTTGCCCACAACCATTATCAGATCCACTGCAGCTCCAAGGCTGTTGAGCTGACACACCTTTCGCTTCAGGTGCTTATCTCTTTGCCTGGGTCACAATTGAGCTCTTCTGAAGGTGACTTTTAAGACAAGGTAGTAATCAAAAAGTGAAGGCCAGCACCACTTAGGGCTCCAGAGGGCCTTCTCTCCTTTATGGAAAGGACCTTGACTCCTTTTCCCCAATGGAAAAATGTACGGAGTTTGAAAGTGTGAAGGTCCATGGGAATCCCTCGAGAGATCTCTTCCTGGACAAACTCAGTAGCTTGCGGAAAGGCAGCAAAACTGGTAAACTGCCCTTTTTGCTTTTGTGAACACCACTTCCAAGCCTGGAGTCTAGGGGGTAAAGACGGAGTTTTCTGATAGTGTTTGTCATGGATGCTCGCCAAACACATCATGTGATTTTTGCAGGTTCCTTCTTTGGCCAAGAGTGAGGCAGCAGGGTCGGGGGAGCGCTGAACACCTGGTAGAACAGCTTTGGCCGTTTGAGGGGTAGTAGGCTGAGGAGTAGCTGCTTCAAAAAGAGGTGCTTGGGTAGATGCAAGTGTGCTAAAGTGTCAGAAGTGAGGTATAGCAGAGAGAGGCTGGGCCGTAAGAGCTGAGCAAGGGAGGCATGTGCCCACAGTGCTGGCCCTCCGTTAACTCCTTCCAGTCCAACATTACTTAAAGCAGCATGCAGGCCATTGCTGTCACATCACTACAAACTCAGAGCATGAGAAGAGAAGGTTGTCATGAAGAAATGACCCCTGCGCTGACCCTGTGGGCTGTGGCATAGCTCAGGAACTCGCAGGCTCTGCTGCTGACCAGCCAAGGTGGTGATCTGCCACCTGTGTTGCACATCTGTCTGCTAGATATTTCTTTCTGTAGCAAGAGTTAACGGGAGAGCAGTGTCGCCTCTTTCTCCCCTACATTCTGGTTCCGCCACTGAGGTGTGTGGTACGCAAAGGGTTAGGTGGGGGTTTGGTGTATCAAGGGAGCAGCTATCCAGGTTTCTGTCTTTAGCCAGGGTTACTAAGGGAAAGATCTCCCTCATCCACACACACACACCCTCTCCATTTGGCAGAATTCCTAGCTGGATTTATTTCTGCCGATTTGCTTGTCTTGGTATGAAAGGGATTTGCAGAGGGGAGAGCTCCAATTGGCTGGATGCGGGCTGAAACCCCTCGTTTTCATTTTTGCGGTTCATTGGCTAACCTTTCCCCAGTGCATGGCCCTCGTGGGGGAGGATGGGATGTCAGTACTTTGTGTGTGAGTGAGTCTTTTGGGCAAGTGTCGTTGTTTTAATATGAAGCTTTGGGGCTTTTCAGGAAGGGCCGTCTTCATTATCAGAGCTCGGAGGGAGGGAGCTGGGCCTTCTCTTCCACTTTCTTGGCAGTGTCTTTGGCACTGAGGGTTGGCATCATCCCCAGAGGGCTGCAGACTCCCACTTCAGAGAGACAGATAAAGAATGCACTTTCTGTCAACAAAACCCAGCTCAGCTTCCCCAGAACAGAAGAGGGGAGGAGGAACCCTCTGGAAAAAGGCAGAAGAAAGTCCATTTCTTGCCCACACTGGAGAGGGAAGAGGGAGGGGTCCTCCTGCAGGGATCGAAAGCTGTTCCAGAGCTGCCATGGCAGCCATGGAGCAATTCCAGCCTGTTCTGTAAAATGGAAGCAAAGGTCCAAAGGGAAGGAAAACCTTTCAAAAGCACCCTCAGAGCCCACTTGTATAGCCCTGCCACACGACCCTTGCCTCTTCGCTGATCATGTTCTCCTGTGGCCTGCAAAAAGCAGCTCTTCAGATGGCTATTAATGCCAAGGTGGCCCTGGCAAGACCAGTGGATCTTGCAGCCTCACTGATGAAGCCTGTTGCAGACAACATCAGCTGCAAGTTAGTGCTGATTGGACAAACTCTGTGCAGAGTCCATGACTCTATGAGCTTTCTCCCATGTATTCTGACCCCCTGGAAAGCTGCATGTCCCACAGACAGAGTTTGGCTCACAGATTGCTCTGTGAAGCAGAAATCCCCTCTGGCTGTCCAGCTTCCCAGGCTGTGTTGTCCCACAAACACTGTCGCTGTCTAGTTTTACGCTGGAATGCAGACAGGTATGGACAGAGGGTACTTCTTGAACTGAAGGGTTTGATAGTCTTGTTGGATCAGCTTCTTGACTCTGAAATGGTCTGGTGTAGGCTTTAGGTGATTCAGATGCCTTTTCATGTCTTTCTCATGGCTCTTGCTTCCACTTCATCTCCCCTTGCAGGCCACGACATTAATGGAGCTTTGGAACCATCTAACATTGACACCAGCATCCTGGAAGAGTACATCAGCAAGGAGGACTCACCAGATATGTAAGTGCTTCCCTAGATTCACAGCAGGAATAGTGTCCGCTGTCGTTTTCTGTGGAGGGAAATCAAGCAATTCCCTTCCCTGCAATGTGAGGAATCATTTATAAATCACTATGTACCCTGGCTGCACCTTTGTCCCTTTTAAAGTTGTCCTTCAGTGCTCTTTCTTCCCTTATTCATTTCCAGTCCTTCCTCCTGTCTCTTCCTTGCTTCTTGCCCTTGAATTCCCCAATCTGTCAGTCTGTCTTTTCTTTCCCTTCTTCCTCCTGTCGGCACAGAAAAAGATTTTTCCTAAATCGCTTTGGGCAATGCGAAAGTAAAATCTTTCAGAAATCTCAGTGCAAGAGACTGAAGTCCAGCACAACACATTGTTAAAGCAGAGAAGGGTCTCCCTGTGTGCACTAACATCGGCAGAGCACAGGGGAAAGCAGACTTGGATAGCGGTTTGGATGATCTGGATAATAGCCTGGGAGCAGTATCTTGGAAATGACATGACAAAGCTACTTGCCTGCACAAGTCTATAAGCTGAGTCACAGTGAGCAAAGCCTCTTATCATACCAACTGTATCCCATGTTGTATTTGGCAAAGGAAGTGTTTTAGGCTTCCGATAGGATGTCCATGTGGAAGTCATGGTGGCATGATAGGGACCTGGTAGTATAACAGCACCATGGTGGAGAGGTGAAAAGAAATGCGGGCTGGCCTTGATAAGCTTTGAAGCTGGTGTCCTGGGAGCTTTGCACTTTTAGGGTTGTGTTGGTCCCACCAATCCAAGCAACTGACCTGCCTTCCTACTTGTTCCTGCCAGCGACAGCAGGATGCTGACTGTTCTGCTCATCTTCCCTAGGTTCTGAGAGGTTCTGTCCCCATTGCTGCATGGCTGGGAAGGGAAGGGCTGGGTAGCGGGTGGAAAATGCCATCTGCCTGTACCACTGAGGTTGTCCCCTTCTCTCTCACAGCTGTTTCCCTGACATCCCTGCTTCAGCCAGCTATGCACACCCCCAGCCCTCCAGCTCAGCCACCATCAATGCGCCTCTTGCCAGCTCCATCACCAATCCTGGGCATGTGACCAACCCTGCTTCCAGTGGTTCCCTCCACCTTCCTCCCCCAGGCAGCCAGATCCCAATCCGTCATGGTCCTCTTTTGACCAACCCTTGTGGACCCAGCTATGGCGCTCACCTCAACTGCAATAACAACAATGGCATGGTGGTGCCCAAGGGCTACCTTGGTGGCCACTGCGTAAACAACGTGGTCCCTCCAATCAAATCGGAGCCCAAGGCCTCCTATGCACCTGGGTAAGTGAGATGGGGGTGGGAGGCGACAGAAAATTGGCAGGTAATGGGCCAGGCATTCCTCTGAGGCTGGTGGAACCTAAATGTTTCCCACAGTCCCCTAATGTCTGACAACATCAATGTGTATGAGCCCTTGCTTTACAGAGATGCAAGGCCTTTTTTATGAATATAGGTTCTGAAGTTCTTGAAAGATTGTTCACAGTTTTGATCTTAAGTGTATGTGGTGGATTAGGGAGAATCCACAACTTCCCGTATGTCAGCAGGTGGTGTTAAGACAATGACTTTAGATTCTAAAGATAGTTACGCTATACCTCCAACTGCATGATAGAAGAATGTTTTATTATTTTTTTAGGAAAAAAAAAATGTAGAATAAATTTGAAAGGTGAAAATTCAGTCTTCAGGGCTTTCTACCCCAGGGGAAGATGTTAATGAAATTGGTCAGAGATGCACTTATTTTGACCTGATGCTTTGGATAGCTCACTCAAAAAAGACATGGCATCCGAGCTGGATTTCTACTCCTTTCCAGTGAACTCTGGATGCAGCCTTTGCGAAGGAGGAGAACTGGATTTTAGTATTGCTGATGGACTTGACTGGACATTTAGACCTGTGAGGAGAAAAGATGTGGCATGCTCTCTGTGGCAGCCCAGACAGGAAGGGAATGATCCTGTCAGGCTAGGAAAGCACAGAAACACGGCAGCTGGAGTCTGCAATGGCTGAAAGGACCAGACAGTTGGACATGGCACGTTAAGAGGGTATTGCAATGCTCGCTGAGACAGGAGCTGGCATGAAGGAGAGCTGCTAGAAACTGCGAGTCATGGGGGGGAACCATGTGTCCTTGGTAAAATGTTGCTGAGCCCTTATAGCTGAGAGAAGAGGATCCTGCTCCCTAGATGCAGTGGTTATGGGTGTTCAGTTCTTGGCAGCTTTGAGTCAGTTGTTGTTTGCATAAAGCTTTATTGCCTGAAGACCTGAAGGGAAGAATAGATCTGGTTTCTTTTTCCTCACGCACCTCTATGGTCCTCTGGTCTGCACTGCTCTCTTCCAGTCATGGGGAATTGAAACAAGGAGATTGGAAGCTGGGTAGATGACAATCAAAGTGTGCGGCAGTGCAGCCAGTAGCAGGAGACCTCAACAGTTGGCAAGGATCATGCTAAAAGGAACTGTTTCATGATCTGATCCATCCCAGTGGTACAGATCCTGTTGTGGTCCTGATGCCTTCCCTGGATAGTGACTCTCTGTGCCTTCTTCAGTACAGCTGATAGATACTATATCTAAAATTTAGGTGAGGATGGCATCCAGACTGGCTCATCTGTGCACACAGATGTTATGTTCCTGTCTTCTGCCCTCTAGTGTTGCTAGCAAATACAACATGGTGATTCCCAGACCTGGTAGCCTCCAGCTTGCTGAACCAAAGATTTTATTATAAACGCAACGCCACTGGGATGTCTTTGTCTGTTTGGATGAACTTGAAAAGATCCTTCAGAATGAGACAGCCAAAAAGAAACCAGTCCCTGTTTTATTCCCAAATTGGGGATGATATGGACTTCTACCTTGCTTTTTACCCAGAAGGCTAGAAGTAGTTCAGGGAGAGCAATGTCCAAAAGCATAATATGATATCTCTCAGTCATATCCTTTCTTCTACATGCATCTGGCATTCTCCAGGATGTGAGAAGTCATGACTAAGGATCACATCTCTACTATGTTCATATATGAGGCCAAATTACCTGTCTGCTGGTTACATGTCACCTTATACCAAAACAATAAATCTTTAGTCTGGTGAAGACATCCGAAACTACTATGACTGTGAGAAGAGCTCTGTATTTGTTCCAGGCTAGGACAAGGTGATTAGGGATATCACTTGTTTAGTTTTGTATGTGATGGATTCTTGCCTCGGCACATGGCTATTTCAGCAAACTCTTCCAGAACCTGGTGATCACTGAAAGTAATGGAAGCTGCATTCCTAGCAAATCCTTGTTACTGGACATGGAGAACTCAGTTTAGGTGTGATGAATTGGGTCACCTTTGGTAGCAGCAATTCTTTAGCATTCAAGAATAACTCTCTTCTGTTGTTCTAGGTTTTTCCTGGAGAAACAGTCTTAAGTGCTGGATATCAGTGAACCTTGTCCTTGTGCTACACATCCTCCTGACCTTCTTACACTCTCAGAGTGAATCTTGCAGTGTTGTCCATCTTTTTGCATACAGACCTTTTCTAGGATTTCAGGATTCCCTTAAATCCCTGGTCCTTTTGTTATTGCCCCAAACTTGGCTTACTGAGGCCCCAATCTCTATCAATTTCTAGAAAATAATGAGAATGAAGTTATGGCCAGCTTGGCAAGAAGAAATAAGGAATAATAACTCTTGAGTCAGAGTTTGTGGGGGAGGAGGATGTAGAAATGAAGGTGGAACATGAGCAAAAAGTGTTGAGAGTTCTTTATTAGGATTATCCCACCCTATCTCTCTGCAGCAACTCTTGTGTACCAATTAGTTAGTGAGAACCTATTTCCTAGGCAGTTGACTCCGTTAGTACAGGTGTCCTGGTGGGAGCTATGGTTTAGTTGGAGTTCTGGGTGCCTTTGGGAGCAGAAGGATATGGTTTGAGAGGCTTGTGTGTGGTTCTGCATGTTTCCTCCCCACAGTCTTGAGAGCTTAGTTTGCTTTTCAGACAATTTCATCCAAGGAACACAGGTTTGTCTGGGAATATTTTGCTGCCACAAGCTAATGATGTAAGACAGGGAATGAAAAAGGCTCCCCATTGAAAACTGGCCTTTGACAAGGAATGTGGTGTCAGGAGATGAGGAGGAGAGCACAGGCAGGTTTTCTTAAAGCAGGCTTTGGCAGGTTGCTGGGCTGCTGAAGCCTGGTGGAATTCACTGAGGCTGTGTCACCTGGGATGCAGCAGATATGAATGGGCAGACAAAATATCTCCAATACTATGAATGGGCAGACAAAATATCTCCAATACATGATAACCCCCTGCCAACTATCTCCATGGAGGCAAATCTTGTTGCTGATGTTACGGTGAAGTGAGCCTTAGTCTAGAGGCAACAATGTGCATCCAGCCTGCAAAGCCACCATTTCCCTGCGGTCTCTGCTGTGACTTTGGTTTGCAGTGGCCATGACTTGGTCTGCATGAGACCACAGCCTCAATCTTTTCAGTGCGTTTGGTCTGTGTGTTACCAGAGAACAACAGGTGTCTGAGGCATACAGGTTCTTTAATTGTGCACCGAGATGACTGAAGATCTTCCTTGGCATGGAGGTTTGTGAGTCTTCAGCTTTCCCCTTCATGGGGTTGTGCATGGTGGAGGGCTGGAAAATAAAAGTTTAAATTAATTCACAAAAAGATGCTTTGGAAAAGGCTAAAGAATCCAACAGTCTGCATCTTGAGCTGACTGAAGATAAAAATACAAAATAGGAGCTAAAAGTAGGTGTTAACCAGCTCCGTCCCCTGTGTCCATGCTGCCATTGCATACACAGAAAGTCAATTGCTAGGCCTGCTGTCCTTGTGCTATGGATTGTGCTGGATAATAGCACTGAGATTTCATACTTTCGTTTCATTTCATTTTGCTGTTGGCCAAACTCTGCTGTTGGTCACACTGGGTTAAAGCCAGGGTGATGCTGCTGGCTGCCCTGGCGCTCAGGTTTGTATAGGTTGTGAGCCAGTGCAGTAATCGGTTTGCAGGCTTCCCAGCCTTCACTTCCATGCATCAGATTGGAGGTCAGAGACAGGCTTCTCCAGAGGATCCTATTTATCCATAGTGAAGCAGGTGGTCTTTCTCTGGGAAACACTGTACGTTTTTGTCTGGTTTCTTTTAACTGGTCATAAGGGAAGGCCTATTGGCAGGTCAGCAAAATGTCTGTCCCTGAAAAGGAGATCAAAAGAAGCCTTATGGGGAGAGGTTCCAAGTGGCAACTACAGCAGTCTCTGCCTTGTCAGCAGGAGGCACTTGGGATAAGAGGGATCTGCTGTGGGTGCAGCTGAGGAGACTTTTGTGTTTGGAGGCTGGAAGGTGCTTTGATCAAACTGGATCTATAAGTTGTGTTGGAAACTGGTTTAAAATAACCTTCCTTTTTTTTCCCCCCCTTAATCACTCTGTAGCACTTTACCTGACTCTCCCCCGGATTCTGGATCAGAAGCCTACTCCCCTCAGCAGGTGAATGGTAAGTGCTTAAAAGAAAGAGTATGTGTGTGTGTGTGTGTAGGGGGGGTGGAAATCAAAAAAACAAAACCCAACACCCTCCCCCTCTTTGTTCGGGGAAAGTGGTTGGCTCTGAAATCTTTATCAGACAGGGAGAAAACAGGCGGCTGCAATACGTGGGGAGATTATCACTTAGTAAATATCCCTAGACTTTCGCCTATTGTTCTCCTGCTAGTCTTTGCAAGGGGGGAGCGTGAATAAGAGAGGGAACAGAGGAGAAGGTGAGGTGTGAATCCATTTACACTGTGAGAGATCGGCAGAGTATGGCTTGTCCCCAAGCAGGGTGGGATGTGGAGAGTGTTAGCCTCCTCGTCCTGCCCTCTGCCTTGGGCAAGTGAAAAGCTAAGAGTGAAAGCACGTCCGACAGGAAGCCCAGCTCGGGGAGACAGAAATGAACTCACCGTTCAGCAGTAAGTTCCTTCTGAGCCCTTCCCTCCCCTTCAATGAGAACAACTTATCCTGGGCGGGAGGGGGCTTCTACCCCTCCTGGAAAGGGGAGGAAGAGTTGGGCCTCTCCCTGGAGCATGCAGGGTCACTGCCAGGCCCTCCTGACTCCCTGTGCGGACGACGGGGAAACCACTGGGTGGTATTTTTGACCTTCACCGTGTTTGGATGGAGGAGACTTGTTGGGGAGAAAGGAAGGTTGCTCCTGATCTCTCCCCTCCCCCTCCCCACCCTCTTTCCCAGATCCAGCCCAGTCCCCACCAGGAACAGTGCCTGCTTCTTTTTTTTTTTTTTTTTTTATTGAAGAGGTCAAGAGTTCTGTTTATCTTGCAAAAAAATCCCTGGAATTCCTCCTGGCCCTTCCTTAAATATAACAAAGAGGCCGCATGGTTCACCACAGGGAGAACTGCTTGACATACTGGCAGAACAGCAGCACTGCTGCTGCTTTGGGAGAACGGGAGAAGGAGAAAGAGGAGAGCACCCACGAAGCAGCTCATTCCTTGTGAAGGAAGCATCACATTCTTGGATCTGTTTTTTTTTTTCTGGATCCGACACTGCTAGGAACACCGAACATGGGCCCTGAATTTGGCAAATGCATCAGCAATTATGCAGCCTCTTCCCCTGCCTTGGGAAAGAGGCCATATGATTACCTATGGAGATGCCATATGATTACCTATGGAGATAATGAAGATTGTGCTTGGAGTTTCTGGTCTCCTGGTGTCTGTCTGGAAGGGCAAGTTCTCTGAAGCTTCTGCATGGGTTGTCCCTTGAAAGCAGCACCCGGTGTCCCAGCTTGTAGACAAGTTACCAGTGCCGTATCTGGAAGGACAGAACATTTGCTAAGGACATTCTAAGGAACGATTTCTTGCAGTATTTTGCACAGGAGAACATGAATCGTCCTCTTCTGGTCCTGAAGCGGCTGTCTGTCTGTAAGGGCTTGACTCTCCTAAAGGCTTTTTAGGAGATTGCTAGAAGTTTTCTCAACCAGCTGGGATGAACAGTGCCGAGACTGCTTGGTTGGTTGTGATATTGAACTGTGCTAATCTTTGCCTAAGATTATGCTGATGGAAGTTGAGTACTTGTCAGTGACTGCAGGGGACACACTGTGCAAGATGTCAGGAAGAGAGCTGGGCAAGGGGCATGTCATACCAGGTTCATCACAACACGACTGAAGAGCAGAATGACACTGAATCCCAGGGTTGCCACCTCTCAGCCCCAGCTATTGCATTAAATCAAGACTGCACTTGCTTTGTTCCTAAAGTCATAATTCCTGTTTTTTTTTTTTTCCCCCCCTTCTCCCCAAATAGTTGCAGTGTGGCTTGTAGGATCCTCAGCTCTGGTTCTGAGCTTCTGGCTTGGGAGATAGGATGCTCTATAGGTTAGTTCATAGCTCTGTGATCTTTCAGAGAAGTGAGGCAGTGCTGGAGGTAGTTTGATCTGATTCTAGCTGTTAATTCTCACTCCCAGTAACCTCTGTATCCCATTGCTGTTGCCATAAACCAAACCTTCCTTTTCCGGGGAGCGTGTGTACAGTTCCTGATGTGGCTGTTCCTGCCCCAGGCTGCCAGGCTCATTCCACAGATCCCTGCTTGCTGCATGTTGCAGGACTGGATCTGGACCTTGGCAGCTCATAGTCCCCAGCTTACCCCGGTGAGCTAGTGCTATCCCTTTGGGCAGAGAACTTTCCTCTTCCCTGGGCAGCAGCAGTGTGAGCTGATGCTCAGCTAGATTCCTCTTCCCTGGGCGGCAGTGTATGCTGATGCTCAGCTAGATTCCCCTAGCATCAGCTAGATTCCTCCACCCCTCTTTGGGCAGCCTTCCATGGAAGGTCTCTGTTTACATACCTTTCTAGACCCAAGGATTGAGAAGAGATTTTTTTATTTCTAGTCAAGTCGTTTTGCCTCTTCAGTCAACAATGGACTTGGCCTCCTGTTCTGAATGACCAAAATCCGTCCAACTCAGTTTCTGGTTCAAGGCTGGCTAGTGGCACCGGCTTAGGGAGGCACTCTAGAAAAGAACATGCAAATTTCTTCCCTGCTATACCTTCCAGTGGTTTGACAGTCTGTAATGGGCTTCATGCATTTTCTTCTTCTTACAGTTTGCTAGTGTTTTGCTTCATCAGATGCCTACACTTCATTTTTCTTAACATCTGAAGACTGATTGGTTGCAAGGTGGAGTTTGCCTGGATTCTGTCCTGTGCACAGTGGTGAGACAGGAGGAGTGGATGTGGACATATGGAGTGACCTTGCTGATCTCATCCTATGATACATTTTTGTGTAAATGGAAAAAAAATGTGCTAACTTTTTCATAAGTCAAGGCTTCTTCTAGTGCTCTCTCCTCTGGATCACTGCTCCCTTGCATCTGGCACCTTGCCGGTACTCTGCTT
The DNA here is from genome assembly GCA_013389825.1 of Crypturellus undulatus. Taxonomy (NCBI): domain Eukaryota; kingdom Metazoa; phylum Chordata; class Aves; order Tinamiformes; family Tinamidae; genus Crypturellus; species Crypturellus undulatus. The sequence goes on from VWPW01029374.1 coordinate 97,035, forward strand.
TGATGTCTTGAGCAACAATGTCACATTCGAGTCCCTTGACTGGACTCTACTGGAAGCCCAGGAGTGAATCTTCAGACAAGCTTTGGTGCAGTGGAGTTGGGAATTCAGCAGACCTTGTTTGTTCCACAAGGTATCCCTGCTGTCCACATGGTTTTCCTCTTCCCTCATAGTGGGAGTGCAAAGCTTTGCCTTGAGGTTGCATCGCCTGCAGAGTTGTTGTCCCTTCCCTACTCCTTTGCTTCCTCATATTCCAGAGAATCACCTCAAGGGTCAGTGCCTGAATTTCTGCAGAGACACCTGAACTTGCAGGCTAATGCAAACACCTTCACCATCCATTAGGCAAAGGTTGTGAAAGCAGATGAGCTTTGTCCTATTACAGAAAAGGTCAGTGAAGTTCTGCTTTACAGAATTTTGAAGAGAAAGTTAGTTTGTGTGGCAGGCTTGGGAAATATTTCCCACAGATCCATAAACTTAGTGAAAAGCTCTTATTTTGAATCCAGCAGCTGAGTCCCACATTTTATTGCTAACTGGGTCTTGCTTCTCCGTTCAGGCTTCTTAGAGGATGTGCTGTCAGCTGGACATGAACTGTTTCAGCATCTGGCTTTCTACCAAGTTTTGGTTAAACCTGTATGAGTGTGCTCTCTCAGTACAGATTTGGTGGACTTCTGTTTTTTTCTTATTATTTTGTGTTAGCATTTATCCACTCTTTAAAGGACTATGCTGTCTCTTTTGCAAATACATTTTTTTGGACTGGAATAGAGATCTTCAGTTTAAATGCTAGTATTGAAGGGAAAGGCACCAGATTTTAGATATGCCTCCTTCTCCAGGAGTTACCTGTTCACGCCTTGAATTCTTGCTTGAATACGTCCAAGATGTTCACTTTTTTCTATTTGATTTTCATGGAAAAATTTGCAAATGCTTTCAAGTTCTATTTTCCTCAACATGACATTTTCAGCAATCACTATTCTGGATTTTTTTTCTCTCACTTGTAAGAACTTCAGTATTAAGATTTCTCTGTACACAGATGCTTCTGTATAGATCCTCTTATAGTTTTTGTCAGGTCATTTTCATTGATGTCTTGCACTAGAGTTAGCATTAATTCTTTTAGTCTTCCTGTATTTCTCTCTCCACTTATTTTCTCTACTTGCAGTATCTGATAGTGGAAGAGTTTGATTTTGCTGAAAAAAGCATACTCTCTCATGGATATTGTTACACCTCTTTACATTGTTTGTTTGGATCTGCAGTGGGGATAGTGAAACTACTGTAGAAGATTATTCTAATTAGTCAGATTCAGGTCTTTGTTTTCACCTACATACAACAAAAGCTTATTCCATTTTAAGGTGCATCAAAAGATAAAAATGAGCTATTGAATGATGCCAAAGCTGACAACTTCTGGAGTTTGGAGCAGATACCTAATATTACCATAATGGATTAATTCTGTTGGCACTTCACAAAAATTTCACAGTTGCAGTCACCAATGTGACCAGTCAGTCAATTCCATTGACAGTTTCATACAAACTCAGAGAGGCCCAGAAATTCCTTCCTGCTCTGAGATGAGCATGGTGTTTTTTCAAGCCTTGTTGGCATACCAGCTTTCTTAGCAAGTAAGCTTTCCTTTAGAAAAATTGTTTGCAAGTATTATTTACTTCGGTAAAGTCACTACTTTCTGGATATTTTCTAGGCATGTTTGATGAGAATCTACCATCCTGTCTATCTTTGCACACTGCAGAAGTTCAGATTAATTCTGCAGGCCTCTTTCTACTCAGAGGACAGAAATAAATTCCTTTCCACTATCTTAGACTGCTGCTATAACATGAGATGACTCACGTCATGAATAATTTAATTTTTTTTTTCATGAAGCCAGACGAATGGTTTGTACTGATATTCAGTGAACACTGATTTTCTACTGGCAGTGTTCACCAGCCACTTTGTCTCTTTCTGAGCTAGAACAAGAAATCACTAGGGACAGTGTACAAAACAATGCAGGCAAATGATTAACCTGTAAGATGAGCTGTTCAGATATACCCAGAACTTTCTAAATAGGATCAATTCTCACCTCCAGAAATGTTTTGGTTATAACCAAAGCCCTTTGCTGAACATTGTTGTGCATTAGACTTATGGCTAACCAGGGTTAAGATGGGGCTGCAGAAAGTGATTTTCATGCACTTCCACACACCAAGTATTTATTTTCAGGGTGATATAGTCAAATCAATCCTAATTATGGCATCACTTCAGTATCCAAATACACACAGAGGAAGAGGAAGGTAGGATAACATTTGAATGTCCCTTTTTGTTTAAGATAGAGATCAAAGTCATCTGTTTTAAGTTAAAACACAAGTAAGTATAGCTGAAGAAATGCTGACTGGTGATACCAGTGAGCTGGAGATACTCAGATTCAGTCATTACTTCTTCTTTCTAGTTCTTTTGATGTTCTAGTTCTTCGACTATCATTGTAGAAAAAAAAAAACAGTGATTGTCCTTGCACAGTTATACACGCAGTAACAAACCTTGTTTGGTGCTTTAGTCACAGGCTGAGTATAGACATACTGAGGTTGAGTGGAGTAATGGATATGAGAGAACCTATGGCGAAACCATCATTAGTTGTGGGAGGTATGTGAATGCTGTGGCCAAGAGTAGGGTCTGAGTCTACTCTTTTGGCCATGACATTCACCTACCAAGAGTTCAAGGTCTTGCTCTGTCCCAGGCTTCTTGTGTGAGCTTGCATGAATCATTGAGAGGAGGATTCACCTTACCTCACTTAGCTCTCCAGCAGTAAAGTGTTGACACCAAAGATGTTTTCTGGGGCCTCTTTCATAGCCAGTTGGGGAAGGACCTCTTCCCCCATCTTAGGATAGGACTAGTCATTCTGCAGAGTTACCTCGCTGTCTCCTATAGAGGAGACATCATGAAGTAAATAGTCTCTCTAGACACCCCTGGATTCTGGGCAGCCTGTTTTGGCCTGTCAGAGATCTGTGTTATAAGGGGCTGGTGGGGCTTAGCTGTAGGCAGAGAGCAAGCTGAGGCTATCTGAGATTACAAAAACAGATTCTCCCAAATCATTTCTGGCAGTATCTCTTGTGAGCCACAAGTAGTGAGTGGGCACTGAGCAGACAGACTGCTGGTTGGGCTCTCCAGCCCACTATATTCTGCTACCCACTTCTTGCATTGTCAGGGGTGTGGATCACCCTGATGGCCCTTTGCAGAGGAACTATACATATAGTTGAATAGTGCCTAGCAGGGCTTCAGGGAAGTCAGGGCTGAGGTAGTTGCCCAGAAATAAGACTGAATATTCACATAGTATCTCCTGATATTCTGTGAAGCCTGGAACCTAGATGTTCAGCTGGTCTCCTTGAACAGATCACCTACCCCGAGCCATGCCTAAAATCAGTAAAATTAGGCAAAGTTCTGGTGAATTCTCTCTAGCTCTGCAGTTTCCCAGCACAGTCTCAAAAGACCTGAGTTAAAGAGTTCTGGTTTCTTAGAGCATTCCCTTAGCAGCTAACCAGCCAGGGCCCTGCTTTATAGATGCCGTGTGGAAACATGCTTCCCTGGACAGACTGTGTTGATACAAATCTACTGCACGGTTTACACAGGAAATCATGTCTCCATCAGTCTCCATTAACACTTTTTCACGTTATGGATGTGGAATGAGAAGAGGAAGGGCACAGAATAATCAGACAACTATTAGACTGCTAGAAAAATAGTGGTTTGATATAGACACAAACTGATATCTCAAGACATTATCAGGACGTCATTAGCGATTGTAAGCCATGGTGTTATTGTACTTGCCAAGACATCTACTGTAAAGAGCTGCGGGTGTTACCTACTGCCAACATTATTTACTGATGACTTACTTGGGCAGGTAGCTCCCATTCCTGCTTATGGTGGATTTAACCAAATCCATGACTTTGAGCAGTTTGTTCAACTTACTGATCAGTGAGGTGGATGAGGGGACAGAGTATACGCTCAGAAAGTTTGCTGATGATTTTTGCAATTTTGCAGTTTGCTTACAAAAATGCATTTTGCAGTTTTGTAACTGGCAGGAGTAGCTGATGCACAAGAGAACTGTGCTGCCATTCAGAGCAACCTTAACAGACTGGAGAGATGGACACAGAGGAACCTCATGAAGTTCAAAAAAGGGAAGTGTAGAGTTCCTCACCTAGGGAGGAATCACCCCATGCTCCANATTCCTGCTCATCGTGGACTTAACCAAGTCCATGAGTTTGAAGAATTTGTTCAACTTACTGATCAGTGATGTGGATGAGGGGACAGAGTGTACGCTCAGAAAGTTTGCTGATTGTTTTGCAATTTTGCAGTTTGCTTACAAAAATGCAGTTTGCAGTTTTGTAACTGGCAGAAGTAGCTGATGCACAAGAGAACTGTGCTGCCATTCAGAGCAACCTTAACAGACTGGAGAGATGGACACAGAGGAACCTCATGAAGTTCAAAAAAGGGAAGTGTAGAGTTCCTCACCTAGGGAGGAATCACCCCATGCTCCAGGACAAGCTAGGGGTGAGGCCTGACCTTCTGGAAAGCAGCTTTGTGGAGATGGACCCAAGAGTTCTAGCTGAAAACAAATTAACCATGAACTAGCAATGTGCCTTTGTGGCCAAGATGGCCAATGGTATCCTGGGCTGCATCTCTCATCTGAGGAAAGGCCAAGAGACCTGGGTCTTTCAGCCTGGAGAAGACCAAAGGGGGATCTTACTGGTGTGTATCAGTATCTGAAGGATGGATGTAGAGAGGATAGAACCAAACTGTTTTCAGTAGATGAGAGGCAGTGACAGGATGACAGGCAATGGGCACAAACTGAACCACAGAAAGTTCTTCAGAACATGGGAAAAACTTGTGTGCTGCCAAGATGACTGAACCTTGGAACAGGTTGCCTAGAGAGGTTGTGGAGTCTGCCTCCTTGGAGATACTCAGAAGCCGTCTGGACACAATCCTGGGTCCTAGGTGATCCAGCTTGAGCAGAAGTGGAATAGATGATCTTCATATGTCGCTTCCAACCTCAGTCATTCCAATTATTTGATTTTGTGCTTTGGGAACCTAAATGGGGTGTTCTCTCCTTCTGGCTCTTTTTTTTGCTGATGAATGATATGTGGTGAAGTCCTGTGATGCTGCTGATGTGATGAAGAAGGCATAGGTCAAATTTTCTTGCTGGGAATCCCTTGAGATCATTATAAAATGTGGGGGCTGTTGAAGAACCTGGGAGGAGAAGTCAACTCAGGGCAGAGTAGCTGCTGCAAGGGAGACAAGGTTGCTGACGGTTCACAGCCTTGCTGAGGCTAACCAAGGGAGGTATGGGTTCATGAAGCTAACAGAGTTCTGGGGAGAGGGGAATGCCTGAAAGAAATGTCCAGTGGTAATTTGGAGCAGAGGCTGTGTCTGCACTGGATATGGGCTTAGGCCATACTTTTGCCTTACCTGATGGTCTAACCCATCACTCTTTCTTTTTCTCTTTCAAGATCCCCACCTTCTTCGGACCATGACCCCTGAGAATATGTGCCACATCACTCCCCCTTCCCGTCTGGAGCATCCTCCTCCGCCTCCTCCGCCTCCTCACCTCCAGGGTCCTCCCCCACCGCCACCTCACCCTCACCAGCAGCAGCTCAACCCTCATTACCCTGGCCTGCAGCGGGAGATGTACATGAAGGCAGAGCCATTGATGCCACCCTATGGCATTGGGCAGGGCATGTCGCCAGGTGACCTCCACAGTGCCCAGCAGTCACAGATGCTGCACCAGCTACTCCAGCAACACGGAGCAGAGTAAGGCCTTAGAGCACTTCCAGACATATTTGCATGATTTGGGGAAGTGGGAATGAGGAGTGATGGGAGTTTGAGGCTTGCAGAACGTTTTGAGCAAAATTACCAGTTTTAGTTGCTAGTCAGGAAATGTGCCATATTTCTATGGGCCTCAGGAGGTGACAGGGTGGGAGTGACCTACCTTGAAGCAGGGATAGCAGAGCATAATTTGGATTTGAATGTTGGGAACAGACAGGAGGAAAACAAAGATGTAGCTCAGTGTGCTGGCACAAATAGCACAGTGCTTGGCAGTCACAGGATAGATGGGCACAGTCTGGTAGTAGAAAAGTGGTGCTCTAAAAGACCCTATAGTGCCTTAAGTGAAAAATGTATTTTTTTATGTAAGATCACAGACTTTTCCTGATCACTTGTTGTGATCACGTTACCACTTCCCTCTGTGCTCTTGCATGCTGCCTGGCTGTGCTTTGGCATCAGCTCATTCTTTTGCCTTTGCTTTTCTGTTGGCCTCTGCAGTCTCCCAATGCACCCTGCTAAGAAGAGGAAACACTCCGAGTCGCCCCCCAACACCCTCAATGCACAGATGCTCAATGGGCTGATAAAGCAGGAGCCAGGTATGGGGTCTGTGCCACTCAACCCTGACAGAGTCCAAACGCCTCCCTGGCACCAGCCAGGGGCGCTTTCACCAGGTACGTGGTTTTTTTTTGCCTTTCTCTTCCGTCTTAATACCCCGAGCATGCAAACTCCTTTGGCTAGTCCAGATGCCCTGCTCAGCCAGGGTGCCCGGGAGGAGGGCATGTGGGCACAACAGGATAGAGCCAGAAATGCTTACCCGAACTGGGTCTCCAAAAGAAGAGGAGGGTGCTATGCTTCTGATCTGAATCTAGTGCTCTTAAGTGGTGCCCTGTCAGTCAGGAAGAAGACCTCAGGCTGGCCATGTGGGCACTGTCAGTAGCTTTGTTGTGCTCTTGCCCCGCTAGATGCCTTGCCAGTGTGATTTAAATACATATTTCCTCCTTGCCGCAGGCCTGATTCAAGATAATGACAGCTTGAATGGCTCCTACCTGGATCCCAACTACCAGTCTATAAAGTGGCAGCCGCATCAGCAGAACAAGTGGGCAACTCTGTATGATGCCAACTACAAAGAACTGTGAGTAATGCATTCACCTTTGGAGAAAGTCAGATTCACCTTGTCATCAGTGACAAGGGGCAAGGGATAGGGGGAGACACACACAGGCTAGAGCAAGGGTCATCTTGTCCCGCCCCCAGGCCCCTTATATTACCTGAGGATCTTTGCTTTCGTTGTGGCGGAGATACTCTACCTCCTTTACCTTTGCCTTTGTGTAAGTTATTTCTCTGCATTTCTGCAGGGCTGATGAAAGACTGAGAAATGGGGCTGGCTGTGCAGGTCAAGACAGTGGAAGGCAATTTGGGAGCTTTGGTGGATGCTCTTCTAAATGCCATTCAGACCTTGCTATGCCATGTTTAATAGGTGTCTTCTACTGGCAAATGCAGCCGTGTCTATGATTTGGACTAGGAGGATCCTTTTTTCCTGGGCAGGCTTACCCAAGTGCTGGATTTTAAGATGAGTATCAGGATTCACTGAAGAATATGCAGCACGGGTGCTGTGAGGGGTAGTCCAGAGCCACTTCCACGTATACAGAATCCCAGAACGCTTAAGGTTGGAAGGGACCTCTAGAGATCTTCTAGTCCAAACCCCCTGCTCCAGCAGGGACACCTAGAGCACGTGGCACAGGGTGGCATCCAGGCAATTCCCAGACGTCCTGGGAGCAGCCTAGAAAGGAGTCTGGTGAGAATGGCTAATGAGTAGAAGAGGAAAGGAGGAGAGAGGAAAGCCTGGGATGGCTGAGGCAAACAGATGGAAAGCCTGGGATGGCTGAGGGACACAGAGAGTGAGGTTGAGTGGTGAGAAGCTGCAGTGCTGAAGTGGGAGGGTGGGCTGGCAGGATCTGAGCTGGGCCGAGCTCAGTCAGTTGAAAGGAAAGGCTGGGGCAGAGGGAGAGTGGAGGCAGTGTGTGGACGCCAACCCGTGTAGGGAAAGATGAGTGCTTAGAAAGAAACCACTCTGAATCCTCCCTGCATTCCTCAAAGGTGACAAAGAACTGGCAAAGAGCAGGCTGCGTTCCAGGAACCGCTTGCCGAGTAAACACCTCTGTCTCCCCTCCTTGTGTTTCTGTACAGTCATTATCTGACATGGGCCATCCTGGGAGGCAAGGAGGAGGTGGGGGTGCTCTGTTTACCATACCAAAAATGCAAGGTTATGATCATAACTTGCCTAGATGGTGTCCTAAAGAACACCTGCTCAGTTGCGAAGGAAGACAAGGGTCTTTTGACATGTACAGAAGCTGCCTTTGAAAGGTCCCAAGCCTCCTGTTCAGAGATCTCCTAGCCAACACACCTTTAGTCTCTATGTTGATCTTAACTGTGACTGAGGCATGTTTTAGGTTGTTTCCCTCTGAGGAAAAGTGGCTGATGGATTCATTTATTTGGTGACATCCTGCCATTTGCAAAGGCTGTGTGTGTAGCTGTTTCCTTGACCATAGCAAGAGAGAGGAATTTGGGGTCATAGTTACTTTTTTTATTGAACTATTACTGTAAAGGAGCTTAACAGCTCCTATAGCTGTGTTAGTGAGGGGCAGTTCTTATGCTGAGTGTTGTTCCCTGTCTTACTATCTTCCACCTTCAGGTGGAATAACAACACCCATACAGGCCTGTCCCTTGCAGGGGAAAGGAGAAGTGAAGGGAATAACATGACAATATGCAGTTCCTACAGTCTTCACCTGGAATAATAGGCTATTTCCTTCATGAATCACATGCTATCCTGTTAGACGTTGCTCCTCTTGCATTGATAGTTTCCTCCACTGCTTTCTCCATCAGGATTATATTTCACTTTTTAGAATTGTAGGGGAGTGTCTCTCCATCTGGTAGTTTTAAACCCATCATGTAGTCTTAAATCCTTCTTTTTAGGGTATTTAGTAGTCTGCTGAAGCATCTATCTCCTCTTACTTCAAACTCCAGCCTACTCTCTGTGGCCTGGAGGTTTTTCCTTAGAGTGTTATGGCTTGTCACCTTCCCAATAGGCTCCATTTGCCAAACTGTTTTCCCATGACATGTTGTATGGATATGAGAGCTACTTCTGGAAACTTCTAAGTAGCTCCAAAGCATGGTTGTGTAGCCTGCTTCTGTTCTCCGTGATCGGTTTGCTTTTTGCAGGAGCGGGGGACTTGACCATCTCTTCCTGAGTGTGCACATACTGGAGTCACTCTTGCTCTGTTTTCCTCCACAGAGCAGTGTTTGCACTTGACTTCCTCATTCCCCGCTTCCTGTAGCACTGTCTGGACACAACATCTCTGTTACTTGCATCTGAACTGGGGCCCGGGCATCACTGGGAATTTGCAACACTGCAGTTTTCTTAACTGGCTAGGTGCCTCTAAGAGTTCCTGAATGTGAAGGGCTCTTATGGTTCTTCAGAACATGTGGCCTGCTGGAGCTTGGGCTCTTCTCATTTGAGCACAGGAAAACACCAGATGGAGTTGTCCCTAAAAGGTCCTTTCAGTCAGAGTTCTGACTGCAGCGTTCTACATTTGCTTTGTTGAGTTCTTCCCTTAGTCCATCTTCAGTTTTTAACTGCAGTCAACCACTCTCCTTCCCAGATCTCTTTTCATGCCAATTTTGCCTTTCTCTATGGGCATTTAGTAATTTTGCCCAAGATCAAAGGAACTCTGAAAGGTAGAGGGGCCAAGAGAGATACAAAACCCTTTTCAAAGCAGGGCAGTGCTGGGTCACCATCCCTCAGCCCCTGAGTGGCTGAGCAAAAGAGTGGTCACTCTGCTTTCAATCACAATAGAGCTTTCACCATAAGACAGAAGCATGAGTTTACCTTTAGTAGTAAGGGCAGGAACAGACCTTTTGCCTCACCTTGATTTTAGCTTTGAAATAATGACTTTCCCTTTTTCTTCCATCTTGCTGTTTACATGTCATGAGTAAACGGTATCTCATTGAAACATCAGAGCTCCCTGGCCCAGGTTCTCATGCAGCTTATCACAGATCATTTGTCAGATGTTGTAGTTCCTGATTCAGAGATTTATTGGAGATTTATGCATCTAGGTATAATATAAGCAATTCTGGTAGGGTACACAATATTTTTTGCTGGGCATAGAGAAGCTTCTGGAGTACTGAAAACCATAGCTTCAAATGCCAGCAAACCTAGCTCTGATCTACCATGTTCTTTGGATTTATGTCTACTTTCTAATACGTGCTTTTAGGATTTAGTGTGAAAGCCAAAGCAAAATTGTTTTCCCAGTGTTTGCATCACCATTTAGTTGTGTAATGAATAAATTCCTTTGAAGGGAATTCATGCCAGTTTTAGGAATCCACACGCAGTTTGGTGGGATTGTAGACTTGACTGGAATTAAGGTTTCCAATCAAGGGTTGATTGCCTTTTTTTTTGTTATGTACTACTTCAGTAGTACTTCCTCCTTTGTAGAGGTTAGCATTAAAGTAACTCTAGGAGAGCCTGTACAAGCTGAACCTTCATCTTTTTCTAAATGCAAAGTCATTTAGGTGATTCTCCTAGAACAGCATGCATCAGGAAATCTGTGAGAAACTCAAAAGGTCTACTTTTCCTTGTTCCTTCTATACTGACATTCTTTCAGGCCATTAGTTCATGTATTCGCAGCTGTAAGACTCCTTGGTCTTCCTTTTTGCACTGTGGATATATTCAGCAAATGAGCAGGTGTCTGTGTCTCTTGAGATCCACACGTGCTTGTACACTTTAGGTTCCTCTGAGATCTTAAAGCAAATATCAGCCATTTCTGGTCTGTTTTCTCCTGGAAACTAGTGAATGCCTAGAACAAACCTCAAGGCTGTATCCTCCTACCAAAAGTCAGTGTCCATTGAAAGGTGTAAATGCTCACAGCCTCCCTGGAGGAGATTTTCCCAGGCTTGTAGTGCTTACTATGCCTCCTATTCTGCCTTAAGAAAATCAGTCCAGTGGTTAGTACTGCACAGGAGAGAGTCTAGATGCTCCTGCATCTAGAAACTTTCTATTGGACTAGTGTCCCACTGGTGGAGTAATCACTTTGCTGGTATTTTATTAATATATTTTTGAACTTTTATAGTATTTTCCACACTGATGCCTGTAGCCCTGCAGGGCAAAAATACAATTAAATGATTTCCCATGCTCATTGTCTTGCACACCCAAAGTTGGGTCCTTTAGGAGACACTCCATCTCTCTGCGAAGAACAGGACAACGATGTCTCAAAGACTCTTATAATGTGTAGATCCGTTAGTTGAGAAGAGTTTTCCACATTTGACATATAGATTGATAGGATCTTTATTCTGTGAACATCTTGCAGGAAGGTGCATTTCAGCAGTGGGACTTGTATGTCAGAGTTTCTTTGGGATCCAAGAATCTGTCTGTGGCAACCAGTGGTACCATTATCCTGCTTTTGTGGGGAAAATTCAAGTTGCAGGGCTCTTGACAGACTTCTCATAGGACTTCACATGTACATTCACTTTGTCCACTGGCTGTCTGATCTGCTCAGTGACAGAAGAGGGTACTCAGAACAAATCATGAAGTGATGTGCCCTGGGAACAGTTAGAAGTAATGTGGTCCTTAACTCTTTGGCTAAGGGTGAGCAGAACCGGTACACTGTGGATCTGCTGGAAGCTATTTGCCTTCCCTTTCCAGGGGCTTGTCCTTACACATATGTGGATGGCAGCTGAGACTATTAGATGGTGAGGCCATGTCTTCCTTAAACTCTGACTTTTTTTCCAGTTTCTTGCAAAGAGGCTTTTTAAAAACCTAACTGTGATCTAATTAGTATTGTCTGGCATTAATGAAACCTTTTCCTCCACTCACATTGCTCTCAGTGAAGATGGTTGTCTGGAAAGTCATGGCTAAATGCTGATCACTCCTGCCTTAGCTACACATCCATTCACTCCATGCAATAGCTGGGAGAGGAACAGAGGAGAACAGGGCCTGCATGGTGTGAACTAAAACTGTTCAGTTTTGATACAGTCTTCTTAGTAACAAGCTAGGTTAATGTGGGTTGTATCTGAAGAATGGCATTCACAGAGAAGGCTTTAGTTCTCCCATCTCTCACTATCAGGCTATCAGGAAGATGGAGAGCTCCCCAACAGTCAGTAATAGTTCTCCGTTTTATTGTCAGAACCCTTTACATATTTTCTGATGCAGAGATGGGGTCCAGTGCTCATACCTCCTATGAGCACTCTCCCTAGAAAACCACACTGCCCATCTTCAATACGGAGTCTGGCGTACCCTTTTCTCACCCAGGAGTTGGGTCATCTGCCTTTGGGCAAGAGGAATAAATCCTCCTGGCCCTGCCTCAGAGCTATCTGCTAACCTCAGCACAGCACGTACCTAATATGTCACTCAGCCTTGCTGTCCCATGCAGCCTTGCTGCTGTCACTCCTGTTGTGTGGGAAGCAGAACTTCTCTCTTCTGCCTAAATGAACAGTGCTCCTGTCCAATCCAGGCCAGTGTGCCTAACTGCCATCACGGCATCACTGAAGGGGCTGCAGTCTCTGATTTTTCTGCGCAAATGGAGGAGATGTCATCTATTGTGCATGACGGTGCATCCCCAAAATGGAGGAAAGGAGGAAGCATTACTGTATGAATCAAGTTGCCTGGAAATCTTTGTCGTGGCTTGGTCAGCTTATGTCTCAGGCATTGCTGTGGGCTGAGGAATCTGTTGGTTTAGAGACCCAAGTCTCAGAACTAGTTTTATTGATAATATATTTCTCCCTAGCCATTTGCACTAGTTTTGTGGTTTCAGACTCACTGAACCTTCAAAAGAATTAGTTGTTTTCCAGCAATGGTGCCGAAGAGGCCTGGAACAAGGCGGTTCACTAATTTACTCCTGGGAACAAGAGTAATTCATCTTTCTGACAGCACGCTCTGATAAATCTCAGCAGGCTCCTTTCTCCTTCTCGCCATTTGTTTACAGTTTGAGGCAAGACAGCTGGTGAGGGATAATGCAGAGCTGAGCAGAAGCATTTCCATGCTGAGGCTGGAGCCTCTGTGCTCTGACCCAGGGAACTGGACTAGTGTAGTCCAGTAAACTGGTAGTGGCCACCAGCCACAGCTCAGGCCTTCAGTCTGAACCTGATCTTTCATGCTTGCACTCACTTATGAGAATAAATGTTGTTAGGTGCAGCACCAACCTTAGATAGTGCAGAATCTGATATCGTCAAAGAGATATTGTCCAGTGTGACATGATCCAATCCTTCTGACAGAACTTACAGGTTGGATGGCACAGTGTCTTGGGCAAATCCCTTTGACCAGGTGGCTCCCAAGGGCAAAGTAGGCTTGACAAATCCCTTGGTGATTGATCACTGACATCTTGATCACTCATGCAGAGAGTGTGGGACCATGGATGTGGGCTGAGCTTTGGATAAGTTGGTGTGGTTGTGCCAGTCTATCACAGACTGGGTGAGGTAGCACACTAGTGCTGCTCAACTGTAAGTTCTGTCCTCCCTTCTGGCATTTGTATCCTGAAAGAAACAAAGAAGAGAGAGAGAGAATTAGGGGGTGTCCAGGGATTATATCATATGAATGACTGAGATATTGGGTCATCTAGAAGGAAGGAGGGAAATGAGAGAAAGATGGAGGAGATTTTTCTTCCAGAAAAGAAGCAAGTGATGCCATGTGAGGATCCTTCTGACAATCCTGGTTCTCAGCCACAAATGCAATTCCATTTTTTTTTTATCACACAGATATTTCTCCCTGTAGTGTCTTTCCTTTGCACCTTAATGTGGAGGATGAGGGTGTTCGATTCTCCTTGTTATCTTGCAGCTCCTCTGAGCCTTAATGCTAGAGGTTGTCAGTGGGGAGTTTGTCACCTTTCACTCTCAGGTGGCAGTAGGAGAAATCTCTTCTCCTATGATTCTGGCCTTCCGAGTCCTGTGTTAAATTTCTTTTGTCAGTAGAAGCCTTTGGCTAAAATAATCCATTGACCCCAGACCTTTTATTCTTGATAGTTTGCCCTCTGACCCTTGCACTCTCACTGGAAGAAGTCAGCATTGCTCTGACTGCTGCCAAACTGTTGACTGGTCAGCAGGAACCAGTCAACAGCCAGCATCATTCCTAATCCAAGTAACCAGTTCTGATTTGGTATCAACTACTGTCCTTTCTATTTGTGCTGCATTTGCAGCAACTACCCACCCTGAAACAGTCTTTCAAGAGGGACACAGTGACCCGCTGTCCTGCTGGAGGTCTAGTAGGTGAGTCAGGGAGGAGAGACTGTGATTCTAAAAGCCTGGGTTGAGGTGAAGTAGAGGCTTTGTTGCTTCTAAGTGAGACTTGGAACGTGAGAGTAAGCAAGCACCAGAATAAATAATGCAGTGGATATCCCAGCCTGCAGACAGTTTGGAGTGGGGTGTTATCTCTGAAAGCAGTTATTTGGCTCAGCTAGAGGTGTCAGGCTGAAGGCAAAGGGCTAGATAGCTCCCTGCCCTCTTTTATATCTAGGGGACTGTTTCTTCCCTCAGATCTATCCTGGGTCATTCTCCCCGGGATGGTCAGGGATCCCGCTTTGGAGGCTGCCACAAGTCACAGCCAACTGTAAAACTCTGTCCATCAGGAATTCAGGGAAGGGGATCTCTGAGAACAGTAGGGCAGAGAGAGAAGGCATTTCTGGAAAACGGAAGAAAGGGAACTCAAGTGTTTATGCTCTCTCAGCAAGTGTTTAGCAGCCATCAGTTTGAGTTAACTTTAATCAGAGCATGTTTTGGAAGCTTCACTCATTTGGTCAGCCCCTCTCCCTCCTCTGCATTTTTTTATCTGAAAAATAGTGGATTAAGTGGTTAATGATCAGAGATCCCAGGTACTTAGAACCTGTGGCATCTTGGGACAGTGAGTGTTAGTGAAAGGAGTCAGGAAGAGTGCTTGCATGTGCTGGGGGTGCCATGACAACATGGGTTGGAAAGAAGCTGCTGTGTTTGTGTAGTGAGTGGGGAGAGTGAACTGGCTTTTGTGTTTGCGGTGAGAGCAGTTTGTCCAGAGCCACAAAGCTCAGGGCGGTTGTCAGCTTGAACTGCCTGAAGGAGCAAGGAACCGAAGTGTAGGGTGAGAAGGACCCTCAGTGGAATGGGATGAGGTTTAGAGACAGGCTGCCTTCTGCGATTTCCGCTGCTCACTGAGAAATGGCTGCTCCGCATAGAGCTGGAGTTGATCAGATCAGCCTTAACTACAGTTCCCTGGTGAGAAGAACCAGCTGGAGAATTTGGGGCCGAAGTTGTGAGGAAGGCAAGAGCAGAGAGGAATTCCTCTCATACTTCCGAGCTAAGGTAGCGCTCTGCTTCCACCATCTGGTTTGTGTTTGGGGCACATCTCAGGCATCCCAGGGTCCTCGAGTGCAAAAAATAAGTAGTTACAGAGCCTCCCAGGCATTATTCATGGCTGCTTAGAAATGCCCCAGAGATTTCATCCAATCTTAACTCCTTATTACCTGGGGAGTCCCAAGGGGACTGTGGCCAAGAACATGGTATATGACTGGCAGCTGGTCCTGCTATCTCTATGAGAGCAGTGACATAGATGAGAAGGAATCAATCCTATGCCAACACAGGGTAGAGTAGGCTGTAGCTGGCCTTGTGAGAAGATTTGTGGGTCCCGGAACCCCGTGGTGCTGTTAGAGTTCAGGTTTGAGGTCCAGTAAAGCTTGGATCTCAGTATGACTTTGAGCCAGACTTTATCCATCTCGACCTTAGCTCCTTGCACTCTGTAGTCGACGTGCTGTCCGTGCAGCATGGATGCCGCAGTGAGACCAATCCAGCAGGTCTGAGCACAATGTCTTGAGCAGATGACCTTTGTTTCTGCTGTGTCAGCACACTGCAGGACTGCTCTTGGCGCTAGGTGACCATGCTGAAGCACTTCTACTGCAGCACATCTAGCTCTTGAGAAATTCCTCATGCCTGCTTCTCTCATCCTGTTCTAGCCTAATTATTTGAGGGGAGGTGGGGTGGTGCAGAGATGGCATTTCATCCCAGAGGAAAGGAGTCAGTCATCCTAAGAACACATTAGGGAAAGTGGGGGAGGAATGCAGGTGAGAGTGACCTTTCCATATCTTTTGCTCCCTAGAGACTACTGAGCTTACTAGTCTGATAATGTTTAATGCTAGTCATCTGCAGCTATGAGTGTGTTTGCCTTCCCCTTCCATTGCTGTGCTCACTGGGCATTATCCATCCATCTCTCTGGTTAACTCTATTAATAACTGATGGAGAAAGTTGGGGGTGTTATTTTCTCTATTTTTTACAGTAATTTTTATGCCTGATAGAAGAGGCAAGGCTGCCTCACATGCTTTCCTTTTACTCATGCATGTTCCTTTAAGTAAAGGAATGTCAAAAAAGGTGGGATTTGGGTGTTCTGCTGGAAATTCTTGATGGACGGTGTGGATGAGAGGCATCTCCCTCACCCCCATGTGTCAGGCAGGCAACATGTACTAGGGGCCCACCAGCCCTGAGTCTGGATTTTTGGTTGGTGGGAGAGAAAGGGGACTTGCTGCAAAGACCACATAGTTCCTTTGTTCCCATGGTAACCAACCCATTAAGGAGATGTAGATTAAACCTTCGCAGCTGGTATGTGTTTCTTCTGTGCAGCCAGGGTCCCCCTCCTCCTTTAGACATGCCAAGGTGGAAGCTGGAACTTATTAACAGCAGCCGGAGCAGGTGGTTCTGATTTCCCCAGGAATCCATTGCACGGACAAGTACTGCCTGTTAGTAGGGCCAATGTAGGTGACTTAAGGAATGTGACAGGTGAAGCAAGCAGAGATGTGGGAGCCCTTCTTGTTTGGCCTGAGCTGCTTCTACCAGCAGTTGGCTTAATAGGAGTTTGATCAAGGCCTTGGGCAAGCTGGTTCTGGTCACGCAGCATGTGGAGCTCTGTTATCTCTAGCATAGTTGAACCAAAGATAAGGATGTGCACTTTTTAGAAGCATCACCTCAGAAAAGAGATGATAACTTGTTGTGGTTCATGGCTGTCAAGAGTCATGCAGCCCCTTTTATAATAAAGGAGTATTTGCTTCAGCATCCTCCTCCTTGTCATAGTATGTCCTCCCCAGTTCCCTGTCATAGGAACTGTGTTTCTTTGCAGTTGAAAACCCTCCTAAAACAATACTTGCAGTTTCAAGGGAATATGGAAGTTCTCTGAAGTCTCATCTCTGCACAACAAGATGACTTTGTTGTGAGGACTTAGACATGGTGTTGTGTTCACATCAGACACCTGTGCCACATCACTCTTTGTGCCACTAAGGCAAGCAAGAACCTTAGAGCAACATCAGTTTAGCCCAGGATTGGCTGCTTGCATAACCTGTGTAGCATGTGATGGTGATCTGCACAGTGGGCTATATGACACTACCTCTTTCGCCTCAATGCAATCTTTTTCTTCTCCTGTGTGTTTGCTGTGGCTCAGGAAAGCTTTGTGACTATATGTGTGAATAGTTGTGGCCTTCAATGTCTGTAGTGAGCTGGGACTGTTTGTGCCACAGTTGCTGTTCGTGTGTGCCTGGACATGAAGGTGATCTCTCTGTCTGCCCTTCCCACCTCCTGGTAATTCATGTGTGTCTGCATCCTGCATAATGTCCATGGACGATACTAAACGCACCCCTTCCTCAAACAGGGGCTACAGGTGCTTCTGGGCTGCTCATGTTCCCCTCCCTCAATATAAGACTCCGTTTTTTGTGCACAAGACTTTTGTCTAATGCCTGCTGCCTTTTCCACAGCCCTGTGCTCACGTACCGTGTAGATGCCGACAAGGGGTTCAACTTCTCAGTGGGTGACGACGCCTTTGTGTGCCAGAAGAAGAACCATTTCCAAGTTACAGTCTACATTGGCATGCTTGGAGATCCCAAGTATGTGAAGACTCCTGAGGGCCTGAAACCCTTAGAGTGCTTCTACCTGAAGCTTCACGGAGTGAAGGCAAGCAGGAGCTAAGGTTGCAGCAGGGAGAGGGGTGCATGACAGATATTTGGGATCAGGCAACACCGCGTCTTTCACATGCTAAGTCGCAGATGTATGCATAGCAGAGTGTTGAAGGTCAGAACGAGGCTTATCTCTTACCCGTGCTTTTCATGAGCCAACAATTTGGTGATAGTCATGCCCGGGTCAGCAGATGAGGGCCCATGGTAGTTGTCCCACCACTTTCTTGCTAGCTGGCTGAAGCCTGTCTTCTGGCGCTGCCTGGAGGTAGGAGGCAAGATGGGAATAAGCAAAGCAGCTCATTGACAACAAAAAGTGTTCCATAGGGAATTAGGCATGGCTGGGCTTGTGACTAGGTGTATTTACATTTGGGACACTACCTGGAAGAGAACATTTGGCCTGAGCTGTGCAGAGAGCTCCAGCCTCTTTCTTCAGCCAATTCATAGTTGCAGAAGAGGAATAGAAGGGAAGCAAGGGAAACATGGCATTTTATGAGCTCTGGGTTTGATGTAGGTTGGAGAAAGGCCTGCTGCTGTGTCCCAGGACTGGATGTAGGTGGACTCAATCACTGCCCTATGTCTTCTGCCTGTCACTCTCTCCTGACTGCAGAGGAATATGGGCACTTTGAGAAAATCTCATCTGCTTTCACTTTCCACCTTTGCCCTGCCAAGGGAGGCACTTCTGCTTGGACAATAATCATACTGAAGTTAGGTGTTGTTAGTTAGTTGTATGGGGTCACAGGAGGGCCTGGGCAAAAAGCTGGCATATGCAGAGTTTGGAGAAAAGGAGCTGGGATGGGGAAAATCCCCATTTGTCACATGCTTGGTTCTTTCTCTTCAGCTAGAGGCCTTGAACCAGTCAATCAACATAGAACAGTCACAGTCAGACCGTAGCAAACGGCCATTCAACCCTGTCACGTGAGTATTGCCAGGGGTATGTTCAGTAAGGGAATTGCTTTTAGGGAATAAGAAATAGGGTGGGGAATGCCCAGACTATTTGTATAACAACCTCCATCTTTCTCTTCTGTCTCCTACAGCAAAGCTTGCAACTCTTTGCATTTCCTCCTCCACCCTGCACTACATGAACCTGTATTTAATTAATATACCTACCATGGTGGAAGAGGCCAGGAGACAGCCATTCTCTGAGGATCTTTCTCTCTAGCATTCATGTCTGTTTTCCCTTCTCCAGGGTTAACCTGCCTCCAGAGCAGGTCACCAAGGTCACTGTGGGGCGGCTACACTTCAGTGAGACCACAGCCAACAACATGCGAAAGAAAGGCAAACCCAACCCAGACCAGAGGTGAGGAGTGGATAGGCCTTCTCCAGGCTAATCTCAGCACTCAGAGCCCGTGGATGTGCCAGCCCTCAACTTAGAGAGTGTAGCTGGAATCTGGGGACAGGGAGATGGGTCCTGAATCCTCCTCCTGTCTGGAAGAAAGAACATCTCTCCTGTGCCCAAAAGAAGGGCCTCTTCCACTGTATGAGGGGTTGGGAACATTGGGTGCATGCCACAGCATAAGGAGAGGTGACATGCAAAGCCTGTCATGACAGCCAGGTGCCTGCATTCCCCAGGGATGAGCTAGATTTAGCAGTTCCCAGTGTACTGTGCCTACCAGAGGAATGGCTTCCTGACCTGTCTCCCCTCTTGTCAGGTATTTCATGCTCGTGGTAGCTCTGCAGGCACATGCGCAGAACCAGAACTACACGCTTGCAGCTCACATCTCCGAGCGCATCATCGTGAGAGTAAGTCAACTGTTTGTCTCTACCTGACTTTCAGGATCCCTTTCTTTTTCAGCTACTAGAGTGCCCCACAGTCCTTCGCTGGACTGCCTAAGCAATCTTCTTACCTTTCTTTGGCTTTTCAGAGCTTTCCCCTCCCAGCCCTTGCCTGTCTTCTCTAAAACATTACTGCCTTGCCTGTAGGTATCCCTGTCTGTGCCTGGTTTTCACTCCAGCCTGTACACAGCTGCTGAACCCGTGTGCTCCAGTCTGAGCAGCCCCAAGGCATGCAAGAATCTGTTGCAGGGAGTCACGGACAGGGAAAGATATCTGTTCTCCCACAGTTAATCCAAAGTATATGTGTTTGGAGTGTGGGACCAGTGTTGCTGGGATTCTGCAGCAGGGGCAAGGCTCTAGGAACAGAGGAGACTGGCATGCCTTCTGAGGACCTCACCCTCTCGCAAGTGCTAGGACAGCAGTGCTCAAATATGAATGCACAGGAGCAGAATAAGAAAGGTGCTATTCCCAGACTCTCCCAGAGCTCTGCTGATAGAGCTTTCAGTCACGGGCCCTGAAGACAGGAGCCGTGACTTCTGCGGGACAAGCTCTGATGTTGTGATGGGTTGTGTCTGCCCTGCAGCCTTTTAAGTGCTTGACCATTTCCTCTAGCAAAGGGCTGATGCGGGGTTAAAACACAAGCAGAGGACAGACGGTGACCCTGAAGTCTGCAGACAAGTAAGTATATGATGAATTATGCAGTCTCCAAGAGTCTCAGTGCAGAACCTTGGGGAACTGCAGACAACTTGGGCTGCCCACTCTCAACCCAGGTCAGTCACAGATACAGAAAGACCTGCAGAGCTGGCCAGGATCCTAGGATTCTGGGCCCCGGAGCAACAGCCAGGACACTTACAGTCTCCTTTTGCAGACTTAGTGACTTCCAGTCCCTAGGAAATGAGCCTGTGCAGTTCTGGTTGGAGTTTTTGAGATCATTAAAACAGCTCTGAGAACTGAGATAACACATCTCGAGAGACTTGGTGTGTTCCTTTAGGGAGAGGAGCAGAGCAGGTACAGGAAAAAGCACAGCCTTGCTTCCTGTGGAAAAGAGCTTACATAGGGCATCTCTGTTGCAAGGGCAGGCAGGGATCTGTTCGCAGGGCTGGCAGTGGAGCCCTGCCAGTATGTGTACTGCTGCAATGCTCGGTCTCATATCTTCTTGGCCTTGCTCATCCTGCTGGATATGCCATACCTGTCTGTCTAACTCCCTGCTTTCCCTTCTGTGAGTTTGGAGTCACTGATCAGCTTTGAGGTCATCGTTAAGGTCGTAATTCAGGTACACTCAACGTCTTGAAAGGGCATGTCTGCCAGGATTCCAACTCCTTGATCCTCAAAGCCCGCCTCTGCCTATGAAATCATCTGGATCAAGGTGTCCCAATTTCATCTGAGATCTTCCACATCCCTGGTTCTCTTCTGCAAAGCAAGGACATAGCCACTAAGATGTTTCTGCTAATGTCTAACTTTGTTTTCCATCTGTTTTTCCCCCATGCTATTTGAAATGGGGCTCTACTGGAATGAGATGCCTGATACTGTGCAGGTCACCACGGCAGATGTGACTCTGTAACGTGCATCTGTTGTCCATGTGGTCCATCCTGCCACCCAATCCCCCTGGCTTGCACTTTGCGGACTGCATCTGAAGGGCTCTCCAGAACTCCTTAGTCCATTTCTCAGAATGTGCCTGAGTGTTTTTCTCCCTTGCGTTATTACTGCTGCTGTTCAGTCTCTGTTTTCTTGTCTCTACAGGCCTCAAACCCGGGCCAGTTTGAGAGTGATAGTGATGTGCTCTGGCAGCGGGCACAGCTCCCTGATACTGTCTTTCACCATGGTCGAGTTGGCATTAACACGGACCGCCCTGATGAAGCCCTCGTGGTCCATGGCAATGTGAAGGTTATGGGTTCCCTGATGCATCCTTCAGACATCCGAGTGAAGGAGGACATCCAGGAGGTAAGAGCTGTAAAAATGAGGCTACCCTCCAGATGACTGGGGACCTAGTGGCACCAAGTGTGAGTGTCCTTCTGTGCTTCTTTCAGCTGATGATTTTGATTGTAACATAGTCTTTCTGGAGAGGCTGTGAGCTGCCTCTTTTGACAGACTGGAAATATCTTCAAAGTCCAGCTGTTCCTATCTGTTCTCAATGCAGACTATCCAGTGTGTCCTAAGGAATAATGACTCTTCCTTCAGAAGTAGGAAATGCAGAAGTGACAAACCTGGAAACAGTTGAATACATGAAGCAGCACACTGGGACGTTAAAGAGCCTGGGTGAAAGATTCAGCTCTGTTCTACTTTTAAATCCTTTCAGCTGGATGTAGGTGTACAAAAAAAGCTGGATGCAATGAAGTCTCATATTTATGCGAACTGTCTCGGTTCTTGGGTGTGCGATGGGGCTCAGTCTTCTGGCTTCACTGCCCAAGAAATGTTTCCAGTCAGAAGAACTGGAGACGAACCCCAATGCAAATGCTGTTTGTCCATGTGACTGGTCTGAATAGCGTTTGGAACTGGTTGCAAAGGCATTACTTGGTGCATTTTGCTGCTTGGGGTTAGGGTTAGGGAAACTTAGGAAGCATTTATAACATGCATGTGTCTGTTTTGTCCCAGGTGGACACAACAGAGCAGCTGAAGAGGATCTCCCGTATGCGATTAGTACACTACAACTACAAGCCTGAGTTTGCAGCCACTGTGGGCATTGACAACACCTCTGAAACAGGTAGGGTCCCTGTTTCGCACTGTGGTTCCCTACTTATGTCTGCAGTGCTGCACCTCACATTTTGCAACCTACCGTGACGCTTGATTTGCCCTTCCCAGTGCCACTGCTCTGCTTGCTTTGCAGCTGTAGCATGCCTGCAAACTCTCCCAGGTGGCGGCTCCCAGGGTGGTAGAGACACGTGGTATATGGTACGGGCTTCCCATCACCTTAAGTTTAGGCATGCAATGAAGCTCCCTCTTTATTGAGTAGGAGAGAGAATGGCACCTGCCTCAAGCAGCTCAGAGCCTCTCTCAGGCTGTGAGAAGGCTACTCCAAATCCGAAGGGAGCCAGGACACAGCTGTGTGCTGTAGGCTGATACAAATATCCCTGTCTCCATAGCATGAGAACCAGCTGTGACTGAACAGCTGCTGTTTTCACTCTTTTTCATTCAGTCTTCTGCTAGTGAACCTCAGTGGTGTAATAGGCTACCCAGGCCATGAAGCCTGCATGCACCAGCCAGGATGAGTGTACTTGAAATGCTACCCATGAAGAGGGGTCCTGCCACCAACCTCAAGAGCTAGAGAAGGAGGTGTAGCAGGACAAGCCCTGCCTAGACTGCTGTGACCTATTGTGCCATTTCCACCCAGGTGTCATTGCTCAGGAAGTAAAGGAGATCCTCCCAGAAGCTGTGAAGGACACTGGGGACCTGGTGTTTTCTAATGGGAAGACCTTAGAGAACTTCCTGGTGGTTAATAAGGTCAGTAGCAGCCTGAAGGGCAAAGGAGGGCCAGTGAGGCTGAGTCACGGGGGGCTGTGGAGAGAAGTTTCTGTTTTGTTTTTTTTTGCATAAAGTTGGAAGGGGAGGAGTGAAAATGTGATGCCTGGGAAATGGTTCTGAGTCAATACACCTGTAGGAGGTTCAGACATGCCTGCTCTTTCAAGTGTCAGGAACAGACCTAAATGGACAGCAGAAACCAACAGGGAAGTAGTAGCCTGAGGGTGGAAGACATCTCCGTCAGGAAGGGCTTCTTGTTGTCAGCCTTCTTTAGGGAGAGTCTTACTCATAATCTTTCCTTTCTAGATAAGATAAAAGGGTTAGGTCAAGATAACCCAGAGCACCTGGCAGCCTGACCTGTTCCTAACCTATGCAGCTTGCTTGCTGCTCTGAGTGTCAAGGAAGCATCCTCCCATGGCATACACCCATACCATTCTCTCAAAGCTGCCAGATGTTTTTTTGCATTACTTTGTCCTTTCTGCCCAGAAAGGATGGCCAGCACTTGAACTTAGTGCCTTGTTTCTGTTTTGTGGGAGGCTACATCCCTTCAGTTACATCACCAACTAGTAGCAGCTAGGAGCATGAGCTTTTGGGTTTTCTGTCTCGTGTGTGTATGCCCAGCATGTTGCAGTTCACCAGCCCTCAATCCAGAGCTGGGTGGAATGTTGTTGCATGGTGCAAGTTGCGAAAAGGCATGTTACAGCAGGCTGTGTGGTTTACCCTAGCTGAGCAAATCAGCTTCTGAAGAGGCATCTATCTGCCACTGTAAATTATTCATGACGTCTAAGATTCTTTGTTCTCAGCACTGAAACAGCACACAAATGTGATGTGCTGCCTTAGGGAGCAATACATGGGTTCTAACATTTGTTATTTTGGTGGAGTTTGAAGAGAGTATCTTTTAGGCCCTCATCTAAGAGCTGTAGAGATTTAGGTATGTCCTGCTGGGTGATTCCCCCGGCCTCCTCAATGCTGGGTATTTTTGTGTAACCTTTCTCTGAGGGTAAGAGGTAGGATAAGAGACCCAGCATGAAAAGTAGGAGTTTCTCCATGCACCAGGCCACTTCAGACTTGTTCTCTGGCAGGAGCGGATATTCATGGAGAATGTGGGAGCTGTGAAGGAGCTGTGCAAGCTGACTGACAACCTGGAGACCCGCATCGATGAGTTGGAAAGATGGAGTCATAAACTAGCCAAACTCAAGCGGCTGGATAGCATGAAGTCAACTGTGAGCTCTGGGGCATTCAGGTACAGGCATGATGAAGTCAAAGGAGCAAAAGAGATGTCTGGAAGCCCAGGCAGTCTTAAATGCCATTTCGGTTTGGGAAAATGAATCTGGGAAGGAATTTGGGGGAATCTTTCCCCTTGGTACTGTTAACTCAGTCTGGGAACAGGAGGGTATTGGCAGTTGCCGTTTGGCCTGTTGTAGAATTCTGAGATAGATCAGCCCTGCACTTCCCAACATCTTTAACCTAAAATGCTTGTGTGAGTCTTGGGGCAGAGTTCAGGCCCTTTGGACAATTCACTGCATCTGTTCCTGGAGCACATTGAGTGACAGTAAGTTTGTGACTGTCTTGTCACAGAGACTCCTCCGCTAACAGACATACACATTTTCTCTGAGAATGGCTCTGAGTGCTGTGCCCTGTACAGCGCAGTGTAATTCCTCCTTTCTCCTTGCAGCCAAACAGGAAGCCAGTTCAGCCGTGCAGGGAGTGTACCCCACAAAAAGCGACCACACAAAGTAGCCAGCAAGGTAAGGAACCATTCCCAAAGAGCAGTGCTATGCTGTGAGGAAGTTATCTGACCAGAAACAGTTGATTCCATTGTTCTCTTATCTTTTCCTATACACATTGAAAAAGGGAGACCCTGTCAGTTCCCATTCTCCTGCTTTCTGCTGCCTGTGGCAGCATTTTAGTCCATGCCTTACAAAAACATTACCTGGTTTCTGCACTGAGGGGTTTAGGGCTTGCATGGAAGTGGGAGGAGAGCTTTGTATGGGCTGGATGGGGTGGGCTGTACTCTAAAAGAGAGCCAGAGTGGTAAGATGCCCTGAACGGATCTTCTGGTCTTGCAGTCACCATCAGTTGTTCCAGAACAGGCCTGCATCAGCCAGCGCTTCCTGCAAGGCACTATCATTGCCCTAGTCATCATCATGGCATTCAGGTAAGTCTGCACAGCCATTCTGCCTCTTCTCCACACTGACTAGGAGGGATTTTTCTCAGAAAAGTCATGATTCACCTTGGGAGGTTCCTCCCAGGCCCAGCAGTGCTGGTCAAGGCCACCCTCTCTCTAGCATGCTGCGCTGCTGGGGATCCTTGCTGCCTTCTGGAGGAATGATTTCCCATCTCAGCACAGGGTATTGTTGCTGCCCTCACTGGAATAAGCAGGACCATCTCATCTCGGTGTCAGCAGACTGACATCTGCTTGTCCAGGCCTTGTATACCATACTTGGCTCCATCTGCAGGCCTCTGTCCATCTAACGCTAGCCAGACCCTTGTCTCCCTCAACATCTCACACACCTCACTAGCATATCCCACATCTCTAACCTTTGCAGTGTCACCCCAGTACTCATTTGGGTCTGGGAAAAGGAGGCACATGAATCACTTGTCTTAGTTGACCAGTTCTCTCCTCTCTGTCTTTTGCCCTGTTGAGCTGTGGGATGTACTGAACAAACAGTCTATATCCCTATAACTTCTTGGTTTGGCCTGGACCTGTGTGACCAAACTGTCCATGCTGGAAGCACTGGATTTGCTTCAGTTTCCAGAAATGATGTCACTTCTCACTGCAATCTGAAGGTTTTCAGCACTAGCACAGTCTGTGTGCTAGTGACACATACAAGTGCCTTGTGAGCCGTCTTTCCCAGTGATACTTACCCACTATGCTTCCCATCCTCAGAAAAAGCAGGCCAAGCTTTCACTGCCATCCCCAGATGAGTAGTGAGAAGCTGTGGACCTAAAGCTTCTTTCACGGGCTTAAATCCTGTGGAGGCAGCACCAGGACGTGTCCCTTGCCCCATGTCTGTGCTCAGTGTGTAATTGTGTCCATCTTTCCAGTGTGGTGTCCATGTCTACCCTCTACGTGCTGAGCTTGCGCAATGAGGAGGACCTCGTGGATATTGATGGGTAGGTACCCCTGGATTCTGTGGGAAAATTAAGGTGACTGAGGGGGTCTCTGAGACACAAATCGCTGCAGGGTGAATGACCACAGTTCCAGTGAGTCAACCTGTAAATAAAACCAAACGCTTCCTTACACACAAGTGTGATATCATGAAAGTTCTTGGGAGTAAAAAGTGAGGAAGAAAAAAAATCCTGTTGTTTGACTGTTCACATATCTACTCATGGCCTGTCTTAATGTTATTAGATGCCTCTTCAGCTGGACTGAAACAGCATAGGCACACTAATTGCTGTGGGGCAGAAGCAGTCTGTGCTAGGCAAGGGTTTTCTTTCTACAAACTGTCTCCTTAGTGTGGGGAGAACAGCCAGGGAATGGCCCCAGCCAAGCAAGCTTGCATAGGGACAGGCTGTGCTGCACATTGATGTCAGTACACTTTACTCCTTTTGGAGTTCACATTACTAGATAATAAGTTTGTTTTTCTCTCTCTCCCTGTCCTATTTCTCTCCTTCCCCTTCTGGTTACTTTTCTCATCTAACCTACTTTCTTTCCACTATCTCCTTATTTTTTCCCTTTTTTTTTGCCTTTTCATTTCCATTATCTTTCATTCTCTCCTGTGTTCTTCCTCTACCAACCTCCCTTCTCCTTTCACCACCCTGTAGCTCTTTTGCTGTGCCCCCTGTCTGTCTCCTGGCACTCTATCGGCACAGGGGTCCTGGGGTCCCAGTTGCTCTATGTCCACGGTATGTTATTCTTTTATTATACTGTTATTTAATTGCTGCATCCCTTCTCTCAATTCCTATTCTTTTTTTTTTTCCATTTGCACCACAGAAAGCAAAGAATCCTGAGCAAAATGTGAAAGCAGAGAGTGATATGAATATCCTGCAGCAACAGGAAGGATCATGGATCCCATCAGGCAATATGGGAAGAGCATTAGGATTAGGGGACTTAATCAAATGACATATTTTAGGTACATTTTAGGTATAATGGGCAGCCTGACAGGAGTGAAAATAAAGACTTTGAAGTATTAGCTAAAAGGATTTACTTGCTCTTTGTATGTGAGGCTTTTATTGTGAAGGGTCACCCTGAGGTAGGGGACAGCTTAGTGGGAGGAAAAAGGACAGAATCATCAGCAAAGGGAGTGTTTGGAAAGTATTGACACAGTTCTGGTATCTGATCCAGCAAAAGACAAGATACTGCAGTACCCAGCTGCTGAATAAACTCAGCTTCTGTATTTTACAGCTTCATGAAAGTAATATCTTAAAACAAAAAACAACAAACAAAAAAGAAAGAGAGAAAAGAGTGTGTCTGGGAGGTAGAGCCTTGCACATCCTACTACAACACAGAGAAAGCTGGCTGAGATATTAATCAGAACAGAACTGTAAAATGTCTCAGTTAACATGAACTGCAAGGATGCAGCCGCATACTTCCCTTAAAAGGAAAATGTCTTATCTGTTTATCAGAATCTTTTGGACAAGTCAGCAAAATACTGCATAAAGAGCAATGCAAGGCACAATTCCTGTGTTCTTTTAAGGACTCCGCAGCAGAATGTTTCACAGGAGGCTGTTAAAAACATTAGTGGTCATGGGATACAGAATAAACCTATATGTGAAAAATGCTAACAAGGCAAGGAGAAACATGAGGGATAGTGGTAGATTTTCAGCTGAGATAAAAGTTAGCATGGGAGGATGATGTCCACATTGTCTCTAGGAGACTGGTGTGACATTGTTCTTTCAAGAGGAAATAAATACATGTATGGTGTATGTCTTGCAAATGACAAAATGGTATTTTGATTTCTCTAAATGAGGGAAGATTATGTTTATCTTTGAGAAGCCGTGTGTTGGTACAGAACAAGCAAAATGTGAGACAGAAAGAAAAAGAACAGTTCCTATGCCTCAGGAGCCATGAACAGAAAATCTTGAGCCTCTTTGTTAGGAGTGCAGTAAAAAAAGGAAAACATGCTGTTATCTGTGAAGGTGAGATGCTGCATTACTCCTACCTCTCTGCAGGCAGTAACTGAAGGGTGCAGAATTGGTGTTGCTGTAGGCTGCCTGTATGGACAGTGGAGAGAAACAGGCAGCAGGATGAAGAATCTCCTCCTCTTTCAAATCTGACTTGCCCTTTGGATATTCCTGTTCAGGTCTTAGAAGCTTCAGGGAAATGTCTAGAATTATGTAGGATGGATTTGATTTGTATTGTTTTGTTTCTAAAACAAAACAAGATGAGGAATAATCTGTATCTTATTGAGAAAGGACGCTATCCTTAAAGAAGGTGAATGGCCTAGAGTGTTGAGATATGGGCATTGGACATGATCATGAGCATACAGGCTCCTAGACCTGGGAATTCTCAGTGTCACTATATGAAAGTGATACAGGGTCTGAGGTCATAAAACCACTCAGGAGGTCAGTATTAGAAAACAAGTTATTTGAGGACAGATTATTCCACAGTGTGCACTGAAGGAGCTTCAATGGTGTCCTCTGAACCAGCTGGATCTAGTACTTGACAACCATGCAGTGCCTAAACCAGTCTACTGGGGTATTTTCTCATTCTCTTTGCTGTATTTGTGATTTGTGTGCCTCTCTCCTGCATTCCCCTCCTTTCTGTCATTGCTCCTTCTGTCTGCTAGTCTGCTCTTCCTTGATGCTGCACTCCTCATGTTTGCTTTTGTTCCACATACCAGGATCCATGACCCACTGGCTGCTACAGTCACCTCTCCAAGCACATGTTGTCCCCTGTACTAGAGGTTTTCACATGTTTTTTTCCTAAATTTTAGGTCAAGTCAGAACTTCGATAAAACTCAGTTGGTGCCATCCACAGTCACATCTGACAGAGCCAGTGACAGGACCCCTACACATCAAGGTAGGTTGCAATATTGCAAAGTGGGAACAAGAGTGGGAATCCTGTTCCCACATAATTGGTTACTGTCCTGTCATCCAGGAGGCATGGATTAAAAGGCACAATAACATCTGTGGTTTGCTGGCTGAAGAGACGTGGAAATTGGGATGGTAGATTTTTATAGAGCTCCATCGCAGAGATAACAAAAATGAACTCTTTAAGCGAGATTTGATAATGGTGAAAGGGTACCGTGCCAAGATGGTTACTGTCCGCTGCAAGAGTGGGGTAACAGCATTGAGTGATGCAGGAGCGGAAAAGGCTAGGAAATATCAACATCTAGAAGGGGAGATCCAAGCATTAACATCAGCTACAGAAGCTGAATTCCTGGGGTTCCGGACTGGTGCCAGAGGGCAGTAATATTTTGGCAACGAGAGGCTCATTACCAACCTTGGGCTCTGCAAGCCGGTGTAAATGGTTGGTGAGAGTCTTCTCACAAAGGGCTCTCCTGTCCTCTGTAGACATACTGCATATTTTTGTGAGTCAAGGTAAGCAGGCCTAATGGCTTATTAATAAGGGGACAGTGTACATACCATTACCTGGCCCCTTTTTACATGTCTATCATGTCTATTTTATTAGTCTTACCTCTTCCATAGAGTAATAACGTCTAATAACATTGGCAAGAGCAAAATTTTTCACAGAGATGATTGAGCTTGCTCAGTCTTCTGAAACCATTGAATTTTGCCTTTGTCTGTTTCCAGGATGTGGCAGGGATGCGGGACAATACCATCACGTCCTAAATGACTTGTCCAATTTACACCGATTATGACGAGGCAGACAGGCCTAAAATGAGCTGGAAGGGGTGCCTTGTAGTTTGCAAGATTCATAGGATATCAGCCAGAAAAACACTGTCATGTATTTGTGGTGCAGGGTAATAAACATGGATGCATCTCTGTGCCTGCTGTTATGTTGGGTAGTCCTGGGGCTGTGGTTTTGTGGAGAGGGCACAGGGCTCTCAGTGCTGTTGTTGTTAGATGTCCTCTCCCTTCACTTTCTCTGAGTGTCCCTGCTGTTTGCCCTGCAGTCACAGTGAATGTGCAGGACTCTGTCTACCGTTTACCCGGCCAAAGTGTGCTAGCGTGTTTCAACCCACCGTGTTTCTCCACGTGCTGCTCTGCTGCTCCCACCAATGTCTCCTCCATTGCCCTCTCTGAGACCAGTCCCACTCATGCCACTAACCGGACAGGTAAGTAACAGTCCAACAGGAGGGAGATGCTGGGACAGTGCTGAGGTCTGTCAGTCGCACTGTTGCTTCATCTTGTGGCCCTAGCCCCTCTTCAGCTCATTTCCTACCTCTGAACCTTATGAAAAGGATCCCTGGTTTCATCAACACTTGCTACTTTTGAAGGTCAGCCTCCAGGTTGAGGGAGGCGATCCTCCCTCTCTACTGGTGAGGCTGCACCTGGAGTATTGTGTGCAGTTCTGGGTTCCCCACGACAAGAGGGACATGGTCCTTCTGAAGAGGGTCCAAGGTAGAGTGACAAAGATGATTATGGGTCTGGAGCATTTATCTTATGAGGAAAGACTAAGCGAGCTGGGCCTGTTTAGCCTGGAGAAATTGAGTGGGAGAGGATCTTAACAACATGTACAAATATCTGAGGGGAAAATGTAAAGAGGATGAGGCCAAACTCTTCTTGGTGGTGGCCAGTGATAGGACAGAGGGTAAATGGATACAAATCGAAACACAGGAAGTTTCATCTGCATATGAGGAAGAACTTTGCACCCTTAGGGTGACAGAGCACTGGAACAGGCTGCCTGGAGAGTTTGTGGACTCTCCTTCCTCAGAGATACTCAACACTCACCTGGATGTCATCCTGTGCAATGTGCTGTAGGTGTCCTTGCTGGAGCAGGGCNTGGAGCAGGGCGGGTAGACTAGCTGAACTCTAGAGGTCCCTTCCAGCCTAAACCTTTCTGTGATTCTGTGTTGAGACCCAATCTAGCAGGCAGTCTGCAGGGCAAAGTGTGATTGCCAGGCTGATCACCCTTCCTTGCCACAGTATGGCATGTTACAAGCACCCATGGTCATGCTGCAGGGGTGAGGACTGGAGGGTCTCTGGCAGCTGCCTGCTTCACCAGCCTGTGGTCGTGAGAGGCTAGGCTGGGCTGGTGAGCATGACTGTCCCTTGCAGCCTGGCCTCGTTACTGCGTTCACCATGAGTAATATTTTGACAGGCCATGAGGCATGCTGCCCCTTGGCTGCCCAGGCAGTGCTTTTAGTAGCTTGCTTGCTCTGTGGAAGGAGAAACAATGCTTCATACAGGGCCTGTAGAGTCCTAAAACCCCTGGAGTCATGCTTTTACCCTGTGTTAAACACTGCATCCTATCAGACCACAGGTCTGTGTCTCCACTTGGTTGTCTCCACCTGTTATAGATTCCCTTTGCTGTGGTGATCCCTTCATTCCTTTCACACAGAGCACTGGGAGGACTCAGCTGCTCATAAGGGTATAAAGTGGGGACAGAATGAACCCCCAAGCTTGTAGCTGTTCCCTCTATACTGGGCCCTTTCACACAGGTGAGCTGAGGCTCCATGGGGCTTTAGAAGTTGGGAGGACTGCCTGGGTTTTTCACTCACTTGAGTAGAATCTCTCTCTCTCTCTTTCCTTTACAGACCAAAGTCAGATCTCACTTCTGCCAGTGACAAATATCAAAGCTAAATCGAGGGGTGTCACCGGGAAAGCGACCTCCTACGCCAAATGGCCAAAGACACCTGACAGGTCTCAGAGTTTTGGCAGCCCCAATGCCAGCCCCTCCTCCCCTTTCATCCACATCCAGGGCAAATCCAAGTACATCTCCAACCTCTCGCTCTCCCGCAGCAACTCGCCGCTGGGGCAGGCCCGGCAGCAGCGCAGTGTCAAGCAGCCAGTGAGCGAGTGGCCCCATGGAGGAGATCTTGGCACAGATGGTAGGTGGACCCTCTCATCTTCTGTCCCTGTGACAAAACTGTTTTCTGCCTAACATGGGCCAAACATCCAGCCAGAGAGTAGAAAACTCCAGTCTGCAGGGATTGAGGCACATTGCAAGGGCAGTGGATCACCTCTGGAGCTCAGACTGATAAGGGTGCTATGTGTTGCTAGCAGAGGTGATTAAAAACGTTTACAGTAGGCAGTGTTTGCAGGATTT
Organism: Crypturellus undulatus; assembly: GCA_013389825.1. Classification (NCBI taxonomy): domain Eukaryota; kingdom Metazoa; phylum Chordata; class Aves; order Tinamiformes; family Tinamidae; genus Crypturellus; species Crypturellus undulatus. The sequence continues at coordinate 129,105 of VWPW01029374.1, forward strand.
GGGTGCCCTTCTTTGTCAAGAAGCAATTGCACTCCCCACTGTGAAATTTCACACTCGCATTCAGGTCTAGATGCCAGGAGCAAGAGGGATGACTGGTTCAGCTGCCTGTATTGTTCCAGGGATGAGCCCACAACCCCTCCAGGAGCCAAACCAAACCATGGCAAAGCAGGAGCCGGTCATTGGGAGCATGCTGTGCTTTAGCTCAGCGGGGCCCCATACTGCATGAGTGTGGAGATGAATCACCCAGACCATGACTGGACAGTCCATTCACAATCTAACCCCTGCCTCAAACACCATGATGAGGGAAGACAATTTTTGTCAATGCCAGACATCTCTTCCAGCCCTCTCTTTGCTCCTCTTAAATAATCTGTTTCGTATCCACAGGGTCAAGCCCAGTGCTCCATTCCATCCGCATCTTGGAGATCAATGTAGCCATCCAGTCCCAGTACTGTGCTGCCAGTGATGCATGCAGGTGAGAAACGCAGGGCTTACTGACAGCTCTGGTGGCAGCAGTGTTTTGAAAGCTCCATTAAAAGGAGCAGATAGCCAGTTCTTAGATCCTTGTGACTTCTTCTTTCCTGCTAATGTCACAAGGCAGACGATGCTGCCCCTTGGGCAGCAGTACTGTGACACTCTCTGAACTCTGAACTTACTCCATTGCTAGGTACGCCAGCAGGAAGATTGCTGTCCCTCTGGACAGTGATTTGGTGATGAGCTTGGAAGTTGGCCAGGGAATCCCTGTCCTCTGAAGTCCCAGCCGAAGAGAGAGTCTGGGTTCTGTCCTGGGCCATCTTAGAGCAGGATGAACTGGTGCTACAAAGTCTAATGCTCCTTCTCTGTCCTCAGGACTGGCAACTTCAGCTACCGCATCCCTGTCAGCCAGCTCACAGCAGTAAACACCAATCTGACCCTGGAGATGAAGTGAGTGACCTAGACTCCTTTTTTATGTTTTTCTGTTCCTGGCAGAGAGTTAAGTGCTACAGACCTTGATAGGGATTATAGGGATCCATCAAGATCTTCTCAGAGAGAGGGGATTTGCAGAGTGTCACTCAGGAGTGGACCTAGAAGGAGGTTAATTTAGAGTGTAGAAAAAGATGAATAGGGGAGATAGTCTAGGAAGTAGAATTGGGAACAAGAATTCAAGGATAACTGCAGTGGTAACAGCGATCACAAGGAAGGATCAGGAGCAGCTGTGAGCAGAAGTGTGGGGGGAACTGTCACTTCTGTGCCTTGCAGTAGACATGTGGAGCTTTGGGAGTGATAGAATACTGGGGAAAGTTGCTGGGATTAGATTTCAGGTTAGCCAGTCTGCTGTCTTGAAGTCAGCTGGGTACTACACCATGTGACCATTCTGTCTCCTGCAAGTGCTGGGAAAGACACAGCACAGCCTTCTCCCTTCCATGATCGCACTGTGTCTTTGTCTCTCTAGCACCTCTTCTGTTGTGTCCATCTCCCTTTGTGGCCTTGTCTCTAGCGACCCATGCCACGATGCTACAAGCATGGAAAGCTTCATCAATACCACCGACACACAGGTAAGGGATACGATGGTTCACAAAGTCCACACACTCGAAGTCCACATACTCACAGGCAGCCAGAGATGTTATCCTGGTACAATGCAGTTACTTCCAGGGCAGGGGGCAGTTGAGCTAAGGCAGTTCAAAAGTTGTGTGAAGGATTTCATGCCCAGATATCCTTACTCTTGATAGTGTAAATGTAAATGTACTTCAGCCATCTCTGTGTGCCCCCCAACAGGGAACTGTTTGCCAGCCAGATACATGAATCATGGATGTTGTGGTCATTCATATGAAATCATCCCACACAAACCTAAACGTTAGGCCTAAGGACTGCTAGAAAAAACATAGTTAACCTAGTTCAAGCAGTATATTGCTGTATGTGTGCTAAGGACACTCTTTCAGGTCTCTGTGGGCTGAGTCTCTTCATGAGTTATGACTCCCTCTGGACTTACAAAAAGTTGGAGTTGGGATTGGCAGCGTGTGAGAGGAAAATGTAGTACTAGGTTGCACCAGTTCGCTTCTTCTAAGGCAAGGGTACATGATACGGCAAAAAGAAAGAAAAAGGCTGGGTGTGTTTTTAGTATCCCAGGAAGTATTAGCCATATTTTATTTCAAACAAGAGCTCATGTGCTCTGGACCAAGGGAGCAATAATTACAGGTGCAATAATTAGAACTGTTTTTTCCCATGGTTTCTGTGATGGCTGAAGCAGCAGCACAGTTAGGGAGCTGCACTTTTGAGAAGCTGAAGAAACATGGTGTGAACATCCATTCTAAGAACCCAAGGGTGATTGGGAGAGGGCCAGCTTCCAGACAAGGCAGAGAAAAGTCAAGGAGCTGGACAAACACTGTACTTGTTATACGCCCAGCATTTTGTTGCATGTTTCACCAGCAAACTAGAGCTACGGGCTGGGCCAGTTTCCATGCTTGTGTTGCCTGTGGAGCTGCATAAAATGGTTGAGTGCCTCTTTCACACAGTCCAGCCCTGTTGATGATCCTGGCTCCTCCACAAAGACAAGCTATAGAGTCATTCAACAGAGTGATGTTATGTATTTCTTTGCCAAACCCAGGAAAAAGTTGCCTAATGCTCAGGATTATTCTCATCCCAGCTATTGTGTTTTCTTCCCCAGGAGACAGTGCACCATTGGCCTCTTGTGATGATGTCTTTCCAGGAGTTCACATATCACTTCAGAGTAGCACAGCCTGTGAGTACAACTTGTTTTTTATCTTGTGCCGGGCTGAATGCAGAGTGGATCAATAATACCACAGAAGAGTGGGCATGGTGGTCTCTGCTCATGTGTTCAGTGGCCATGCTATGCTTATAGCCATCCACAGCTCTGTATATTTTGGTTGTTCCCTTTGACACTGTTACACGTGTAGTGGAGGAAGGTAACTTACTTGGAGCACAAGTGCACACTCATGCACTGGGAAGGACAATGGAAGAGCAATCCTGCTCATACGCATGCTTAGAATAGGATACGATTTGTGTATCCCGAGGCAGTATGTGGGGCCTCACCCTTCACTGTCTCAGGCCAACTCCCTTTGAATACGTATCTTGCTCCTATTTGTAAGCTGCTTTTCTTACTCTGTTCACACAGGGTCGAGCCAACTGCAGTACTGCTCCCGAGCAGATTGGACACCTTTTCACTGACTACTATTTTCAGTTTTACTGGCTCTGTGAGTGAGTCTTGGCAGCCCCAGTACCACCTGGTTTGAGAGAAGAGGCAGACTGGTGACCATGGGGAGACTTCTGTACACCCTCTTCCACTAGCCCCTAGCCTCTCCTTGTCCCTGTCTCCTGCTTTGGGTGAGGAGCTGGTTTGGTTTTGGCCTGTTGACACAGATACAGCATAAACAGAGCACAGGACTTATGCCATAGAAACACAACCAGTCCTGCACTTTCTCCTGGACTGGCGTTATTGCCGACTCCCCAGCACCCTGTGCTTTCCTGAACAACTCTCCCCTTCCCTTATGGGGACAACTGCGCTCTCCATCACTTCTCCCTCTCCCTGCTACACTGGATTTGAAAGCATTACACTGGATTTTATGTGGATGGGCCTACCACATCCCAGAGTGCAACTGGGAACTCCATCATGTCTAGTGGCCCAGAGGTGCTGCATTAGCTCTCTGCAACACGGTGTAGAGGGCTCAACAGTGGAGGCCTCATACTGAAACACTGGAATTTCTTCTGGAAAGGAAGGCTGTGCCTGGACATACAGTGGAGTTGCTGTTCCTTTGAGGTGGCCCAGGGCTATCCCTGTCAGCCCTATTCCACAGACTCCTAGAGGCCCCAGGGTCTGGGAAGTGCATGTTTTTCTGCTGACAGCAAGAAAAAGGGCAAACCATGACTGCAGATTCTCTCACCTTCCTCACTGTTCCCTACCCTCCACAGTACACAGATCTGGATGGATAAACACAAGAACCTCACTGAGATGCTGCTAAAGCTGGCCCCAGATCAAACCATGTGTGGGGGGGATACTTGTCATCAGTGCATGGGAGAAAAATTACCCAAGAGTTATCTGCCTTACGTGTTGTGGGAACCCACTCTGTCACAGCATGTAGCCTCTCTCAGCGAGTTGAGCTGCTCCGCTGGCTGTAGTCACCACAACCACCACTGCCCAGATGTGCTAGAGAGACCACTAGCAATACCTGCTGCACCCTGCAGAGCAGGATGGAAGCTGTCCCAGACGTGCGTTGGTGTCTCTGCACTACACGATGAATGCATCGCTGCTGTCTGATGAATTGCTGCCACGCAGTGAAGAAAAATGGTTTATCTCCTGCCACAGAGGCAGACATGACAGGGACTGTGGGCCCTCACTCTCACTGTTGTTCTCAAAAAAAAAAAAAATTGTTAAGTGTATTTTGGGTATTTTACTGTTACAAATTCTTAACTTGCTAAACCACTAATTTTTTTTAAGCTGTATAAAAAAAAGGGCCTCTTAGGTCTGTTGCTACTGAGCTATGCGTTTCTCACATAGGAAACCAAAGGGGGCCTTTGCTATGCTCCATGTTAAAGCTTGACTTGTACAGTGGTGCTGGGACATGTCAGACTGACAGCTAGAAGCACCCAGGTGTCCTTCTCCCCATCCCGCTCCACCACCTCTGGTAAAGAAGGAAACATCTTCACTCCTGGATGCTGAGCCACTACCATGTTAATATTTTAGAGACTTTTTTTTTTTTCTTTTTTTTTTTTTAGGAAACAGCAGCCACTTCTGGGAAAAGGACATGGCAGTGAAGGGAAAAATGCCACTTTTCCATCCCAAAGCAAACTCAAAAAGTGATTTCAGAAAACAATCAATCAAAAACTCTTGAACAGTCGTGTCACTAGAAGTAGGCAAATCTAACCAAATTAGGTTCGGGTAACTAAATCAAGACCCCAGCTGCTGGTCTTCAGTAGAGACAGTTACAGGCTATTTTTAACCAGCACTGAGGAAATGCATGGTTGACATGCCCCAATGACATCATCAGCTGGCTCTGCTGTGCCAGAAACACAAGCTGCAAACACCTTTTAGCCAGATACAGAGGTGGTTCCTGGATGGATCTCTTGACATCATTCTCTGGTCTGAGAAGCAGTTTTATATCTATCTATTTCCCTTGTGTTCCCAAAATTCTGAATTGGTGGATTTCAGAATTTCTGAGACTGTCCTGACAAAGCAGCCATAATCCTGCAATTCCTGAGGTCATCACTAGACATCAGCACCTTTCATCTGTAGGATGGTTTCAAGGTCAGGTCCTCATTGCCATTCTGTGCCTTTACGATAGCAAACATTGCTAATACGCTCTGGATACTAAAATGCACTTAAGCCTTGGCAGCCAGGAAGCAGAGTGAGCAGAGAACTTCCGGCAACCAAGTGAGTATGTAGGTAGAGGGCAGCCTTCTGCCCAATGCTCAGAGGGGAAGCAAGAAGGCCTAGGGCTTGACAGTAACTAAGCACAAACAAGCAGCTCAGCTCTATACTCAGTAGGAATTTCTGTTCCTGCCTGCAACTCGGAAACCCACTACAGCTCTCTGGAGAGGACAGTCAGTGTTCTCCCAGCTCTTCCTTCCACCTACCCTGAGCTTTTTGCTTGGCCTTAAACTGGAAAGTTAATTTTCTTGGCAGCTTTTATTCTCCATTTGGCACTCAGTGGCCCAGTGAAGCAAGTCCATATTCAGACGAGTGAATCTTTGCTCTTCTAGGTCTGCTCAGCAGAGAGGTAGTGTTCACAGGCTCAGCTGCTACTGTCTCTCCCCTGCTGAGTTAGACTGAACGCCTGTGCTTTCATTTGGGAAGTGAAGAAGTAGCTGACAATGTCATGAGAGCCAGAGCTGAAACACTGCCTGCAATCACCACCATCCAACTGATACCCAAGTTCTCAGAAGCAGTGGCTGAGGTGAGCTGAGATCCCTAAGTGCACCTCACCAGAAATGTCTTAACAGTCATGGCCCAAAACGAGATGGAGAGCCTCTCAGACATCCCTGCAACACTTACACATGGGGTTTATGAGGGGCCATAGGAAACCAAGTGCCTAAGGGCTGCAGAAATATCTCTATTGCCTTTTTCTGCTAGTAGGACTGTGTGAGAGAACAGTGGCTTCCCACATCTATGATAAATGCTGCGTGCCTCAAAAATGGTAGTCAGCCAAAGCAGTGAGACAAGGCAACAACGAAAATTCAAAACCCAGTCCTACCAACATATAACTGTTTCAGAGTGGCAGTGGGCTGACAGTGATCTATGATACTGAAGAGTCAGATTCCGAATGCATTTTTTAGTGTCTTATATCACAATAGTATTCTTTTTCTTAAAAGTATACCACAAATCATATACCAGTTGTGCCAGCCACCAGGCAGCAATACTAAAAGCAAGGCAGAAACTAGAACTTAAGTTTTGTAATGCTGTGGAAGCAACTGCTTGCATAGACCATCCAAGAAGATGTTTCCACCGTATTTACCCGTAACTAAGGATGTTCTCCCCATCCTCTTCCCAAATCAGCGACAAGAGAGTTAACCATCTGGTCTTTCCCTGCCTGAGATGGAGGGAGCTCTGAGTCAATGTCTCCAGCCTTGCAGCTTGGGGCAAAAAAAAAAAAAAAAAAAAACCTTTTTTTTTTTTTGAGTCCATCTGGAAACTAGAAGCTTCATCTCTATACATTCTTGGCAGGAAGGAAGACAAGTGTGAAAATGAGGCCAATTTCCAAAGTTTAGCTTTTCTACAGTTTGTTTTAAAAGCAAATTCACAAGCCTTCTACCCTACTGTTAAAGCTTAAAGCCTGTAAATAGAGACTATGCCACCACTGCAAGAATTAAGAAAAAGTAAAGCACTAATTTCTTTGGTTTAAATGTTGCTGTCACAGCTTTAATCAATGTATATTGCCAGCGAGTTTGTAGAGTTGCATTCTTAGCAGATATTATTGATTATTGGTTTTTATTTGTGGGGAACAAGTGTGGTTTCCCTCCTTTCTTTCTGATTTATATTTATATTTTGCTGAATTTGCGTGCTGAGTCTCTGTATTCCCCACGTTTTTGTTTGGCTTATTTAGACTTTGTTTTATGCTGGAGGTAAATAAACCCATATAAATAAATATATAAATACTGCTTTGTATCCAAGGATGGCTCCTGGTTGCATTCCTCCCCTGACTTGAAGAAAAAAAAAAAAAAAAAAAATCTTTGAGTCCAGTAATTATAAATTGTTTCTCACGAAGCACCAAGACTGAATAACACCAGCTTGAGTTTCCAGAATTGCCCGGGTGAGGTCCATCTGGGTCAAAACAGTCATAACCTGTGGCTTACTGTTGTACAAATATGAAAAGGGATCTATCACTGCTCATGCTTCTGTGGACACAGGCAGATGCAAAAGCACCTAAGAACATCTGCACAGCGTAAGCTTCCTTCCAAAATGGCTTACATCTGCAAGCTACCTGGTGAATGTCAAAGTCTAAAACCTAATTGCTTTGAAAGCAGGGATACAAATGCAAAAATACCATTAAAACATATACTTCCCACAGATAAATAATTCACTACTTAGTTGAACAGTTGCAGCAGTCAGCTGCAAAGGTTATTCTGTTCAAGCATTCTTCTCAAACATTCTTCCAAAAAATTGATTTTCCACAAACATTACAACACTTATTCCCAGACAGGTCTTGCTTTGCATCTGAGGAGCCACACTAACCTACTACATGATTGTTTTACAAGTGTTGTTTTATTTAAGCCATGTTCACTTGGCCACTTCTGGCAGCATCACCATCTGCTGCCAAGTCACCTCAGAAGCACAGAACCTGGCTTAAGAGCAAGATCCGATACTTCCATCAGCTGATCTCTAGTGCAAAAGTTCCCAGTTGAAGACTACAAATGGTAAGTGAACGCTTCTGAGTAGTCCCTGTTCCCCTCAGCCTCTGCAAAGGGCAATTAGCTCTGCTGCCCCAATCTCAAGTCCAGATAGCTGCTAGCTCGGGACAGCTCAATACATGCTGAAGTAGGACACTGCTGTCCAGTAAGAGGGTAAGCAAGGCAGATGGCAGTAAAGGTTGAGGGATATAAGAGCAGATTTTGGAAAATCTGCTCTTAAGAAGCAAGAAGTACTTGTTTTCTAGAACTCTCTCAGTACTAAGGCACAAGATGGCACTGAAATGCTTTCTAGGCATATACAGCAGTAGAAATCTATGGTCAAGAACAAAGGAACTGGAGTTTAAAATCCTTTGGATTAAGTTGCAGGTGATTAAAATGTTCTTTTTAGGACTTTGGCTTTGAACTTTTTTTTCTTCCCTGTAATGCTAAATATGATGCTGTTTGGGACCCAGATATGCTTAGAGGTTTAAAATAGTTAAGACAGATAAAGACCAGAAAGTTTACAAGTGTGATTTTCAAAAGTAGAGCACTTAGAAAGGAACACTGAATACCACGGGATGGTGGTCACACTTTGCAACAAGTCAGTTTTCATTTAAGCTTCTCCTGCGCCACCTTGCGGCACGAAGAACTACACAGGTGAAAAAAGTCTTAAGTACTCCCCCTTAGCAAAGACAAGCAGTCTTCCAGAGATAAGGCATCCTTTGTTTATTCCCTGCTCCACTTAATGTTACTGCAAAGAAATTACACATACTTTGTGGAGCACATTTCTGTTCCTATCAGACACGTAGTTCACAGTGTTTTGGAGTTACAGGGCAATACTGACCTTCAAGGTCTGTTAGAGGGACAATTCCATCTTATCACTGAAATCTATCACCGAAGAAAAAGCCTACAATGCAATAGCTAGTTTAACTGGTTAGTTGCATGCCACTCACTATGGCCTGTGAACTTCAATAACAAAAACAAAAAATATTGTTTACCTGTTTCAGTTCAGTATCAGCAATGTTTGAAATGCCACCAGTTACAATTTTATAGCCTTAATTAATTTCTCCAGTGGAATGCATATTCAAATTCCAATTATGTGTAAAACAGCCTAGAAGAAAATCTAAATTATATTTTATTCCTATCAACAGAGCTGCTCCTGCAGTTGCAAACATCCTACGAAACAGCCAATTTACTTTTGAGTGCAATGTCTTGTCCATCATCCACACACAGTTGGGTCCATCATCCCAAGGCACACCAACCTTGTGCAAAGATCAAAGCAGTTTTGAAAAAACAGGTCAAAAGAACCAATCTAAAATACAAACTGCAAGTCCAAAAGCAGATGCATCACAAAAACAGTTTTATTCAGCTTTTTTCTGTTGTGCAGGCAGAAGTCACCTGATAGGAGCACAGTCCATGTCTGATATAGGTTTTGTTGTTGCCATATAAAAGAAATATAAAAAGAGCTTCTGCAAGGCTTCCCACCTAGAACCAAACAAGAGATGAAGCGGGTCAGTGAGGGAGTTTTGCCCAGAGCACAACCTGTGATCAGACTTGCTGTTACTAAAGCTACATCCTATTAGAGGGATAAATGCTAGAGGTGAGCTTAAGAGAAAGCTCCACATGCACCCCCTCAGAGGGGCAGATTCTCTATTGGATTTGTTCAAAAATGGTATTACTAGGTCCAAAACAACAACAAAAAAATCCTTGATCAAAAGACAATATAGGACAAATACAACTCCTTAATGCCTCAAATGGGGATTAATCCCAATTCTGCATGTATAGTTCACAGAAAGGGATGGCTACACACAAGAACACTCTTTAGCTATATTATCCAGTAGTCACTTTGTAGTGACATGGCAGAGGTGCAGCTGTGCTGTGAAAAGCAGTGAGCAGCTCCGCATCTGCACAGACCTGCTGCTCCCAGATAGTTGCAGCTCCCTGCAGGAGCTTCCACAAGGCAGCTGGTAGCAGGATTCTGCTGTTTGGTTGTTCTTACCTTGGTAAATTCACCCCCAAAAGAAGGTGGGCTTGGTAAAGCACAGCCTCTCCCAGCTTCTGACAAGGTTACATTTCCAGAAAACCCACCCGTGCATAATTAGCACGAACAAGCAAGCAACCTCGCAGCTATATATTTATCTGTGCCCCCCTGTACCTGGGCTCCCTCGGCCGGCCGGCCCTCACACGTAGATACCGACCCACAGCAGCAGGAACAGGACCCCGAAGCCCATGAACAGAGAGGCCACCAGGGAGATGAGCAGCTCCTTGTAGATGTCTCGCGTGTACTTGGTAGAAGTCACCTCGTAACTAAGAGCCGGCAGTTAAGGCAAACACGATCCCTCGCGGCAACGAGAGCGCCTGCCGCCTCGCGGCACAGCTCCCCCCGGCCCGGCCTCCCCCAGCAGCCCAACCGCGGCGGATACACGAAGAACCAGGCGGTGAAGAACATGCCGATGGCCAGGAGCACCACGGTGAGGTGCGGGAACACGGCCGGGTTCACCGGGCTGGTGTATCTGCTCATGGCCTCCAGCTCCTGCAAGGGCGGCCGCGCGGCTCAGCGATGGCGCCGACTGCCCGCTCGGCCGCCCGCCAC
>VWPW01029375.1:0-27468 GCA_013389825.1 Crypturellus undulatus
TTTTTTTTTTTTTTTTCCGTAACAAATGATTTCAGCATTCAACATAATTATTTTAGGCTTATTTTTGCTGAAATATCTCAGTTCATAAAATGGTTTGGAAAGGGTATGGAACAATATAATAGAAATTCACAAAAAAAATCAGTGGGGAGGGTGAGGGAGGATATAGGAGAGTTTTCCTTCTTTTATCATCATCATATCTGACTGCTGGTTTTATATTTAATGACCAAAAAGAGTTCTTCACCTGTAGGATGTGGTATATGCATTGCATAAGGCACTCTGAAAGCACATGAAATGGTCCGCCAGCTGTCAAGGTTGAAAAGGTTATATCAGGAAACCTTATCCAGGGAGATATCTTCTCCATAAAGCTTAAAAGCTGGTGATGTGACAGTTTTCTGATGAGAAGGAATTTCAGCAGCAAAAACCTGTCACCTCCCAGCAACCACTCTGCGGTCCTTGCTAGCTGGTGAAGTCAGAGCACCCTTGTCATTTGTAGTGACTGCGGTGGAAGTGAGGGCTATGCCTTTGGGAATGTAAGTAATAGCTGAAACGTCATGTTTTTCACAGAAGTATGTCAGCAAACCAGGAAAGGCCTAGAACTCAGACAAACTAGGAACAAAAACTCAACTTGGAAACTGAAAGAATACATTGTGGTATTTTCATTTCCTATTCTGTATTAGCTGTTTTTCTTGCAAAGTTCTAAGAAACAGGATCTAGGTCTGAATCAGAATGAGGAATGTGGGGGTTTTAGCAGACTCCCTTCTGGGGGAGTCACTGTTTTGAAATACCAATAGGAAGGTTGTTATAAAAAAGGCACAGGGGATGAAATTCAGGAAAGCATCTTCTCTTCGCTAAGCACAATTCGTGTCCATGAAATATCCCAGTGCTTCTGTGTGTATGGGGCTTTGCTGCGGGCACACATGCACGACCAAAGATGTTGGAGGGCAGGAGCATGCTTGTGCCAGCAGTGGGGGATCCCAAAGGACCCCTGAAACACATCATGCCAGGAAACAAAAGCAAACATTACACAGGCTCCAAAAAAAAAAAAAAAAAAAAAAAAAAAANGTGGATTTGTTTTTCCCAGAGCTGGAAAGCAGCAAGTGCGGGTCAATACCACTTGGAAATGGGAAATCAATTTGTCTGTTTAGGGGGACAATGATAGAAGCCACTTGCTAAGGGAAAACTTCGTCAAACAACACAGCTCCAGCATTTTCAAGCCCAAACACGTCAGCCCCAGGAGAAGGGCAACTTTAAAAGAGGCAGCGATCTCCTGCAGGAATCCTAAGGGAAGGCAGGCAGCAAATTATTCATTTCTCCAGTACAAGGAGGGCAGCAGCTTCACCACTGTGCAAAGAAGGTCTCTTGAATTTGTTCACAGAGGAGTAGTACCTCCGTGCAGCAAAACATTGCCAGTACTGAACACTGCAGTTATTTACTCTGTCTTTATCTTGGTTTCTTTATCTCAGAATATTCTTTTTCTTGAAGGGTGCTTCATTACTTTATTTTCCTTAGCTTCAATTGGATTTTTTTTCTTTATCTCCAATTTCAGAGCATGTAAAGAGCTGTGAATATCAACTCTATAACAAAATCACAGGAAAATCCTCATATCTTCAAGTAATCCCAGAAGCAAATATGAAGCATGGACACACAAACAAGTATTCCTCCCTTTCCCTCCAAATATGAAAACCCATTATAAGAAGAAAACAAAAGCTTTGATATGTTTCCTATTTTTAATCACCTTATAGAGATAGAGTCAGCCTTGAGAAGAATACATCCCCGCTCTGGGAACTTAGAAACCTTCACCCAGGAGGAGTTTTTTGGTTTTTGGCAGGGGGCACAGGAGGGGGCCTGGAGTGCTGGAGTGAGAGGGGAGGAATGCAAGCATTAAAACAGTTCTAAATATTTTAATACCTAAATTCTTATCTATATTTATGTGCAATCACTAATACTTTCTCTGAAACACTCTAAGAATTAAAGGTTTATTTATGTAGCAGAGGACTAATCGTGTGTTTCTGGAAATCAGAGGGATCAGGACAAACAAATGAAGCAAGCTATTTCAAATGATTTAACTGGAGACATTTATCACTGTGTTTCCAGCCATTTTCTGCTAAAGGGAAACAAAATGCATTTAGAATAAAATATGCATAAATAAATATCCTAGAAAATGTTTTAGAAAATGATAATCTATCTGAAGGTTTTAAACTGTTGATAAATGTTACAATGACTCGTTTTCAGAGCCTCTAAGTTTTACTGCAGCATGAGCTGAATACTCAGGAAAGAACAGGAATCTTTTACATATATTGATTTAAAAAATTAATCCAAGGGTATTAAAGAACTATTGAGTATTATAACAACCTAAGTCAATAATTATTGACTTCTTCAGACTCCTGGATGATATCTGTAGCCTTTTCAAAATGTGTCAAAATTGCTTTCAATATAGAAAAACGAAGGTTCCAGGTTACCAATCTTGGTTAGGGCTTTTGTTATCATTGTTCTTCCCTGTTCATGGATGAATTTCAATAAAGTTCATCCATACTTTGAAGGAAGTGCAAAAGTGTTCTGGCTGTGCTAACTCAGGTGCCGCAGGGTGGCTGCCCATCAGGGAGCCTGCGTTGGTTGAGTAATATTTGATGGCTCTTTAGTTATCTATGCATTACTGAAAAATGCTAGTTAACAGTATTTATCAGATATAGATAGATAAAATAAGGAAGAGAGGGTTAGTTTGTTTCACAAATTTGTAGCAAACAGCTACACAACTGTTGTAAACAAAAGATATATACAAGAGAGATACATGATAGGATTTTGCTCAGCCACCTTGAATTGTCAGGAAGTTGTGAATGAGATTTCTCTCAACTTAACTGAGCCCTCTAAAGAGTTTTTTAAGTCAGTGATGTTTGCTTGGGTTTCTTCGGGCCAGTGGAGGGAGCAAAGTCCTACCAAAAGGTAGGTCAATTTGGCTGAGGGTGGGATGGCTTGACCTGCTCCTTTCCAGGGACTTTACCTGACTTCTATATGGCCCAAGGTAAAAAGAGAGGCTCACCCAGGGCTGTAGGCAGAGGTCCCGCTCTTTCGGACTCTGCTTGATTTTAATTTTAACCAACACTTTTAATCTAGAGCAGCATAAAGACATTTATCTAAGGAATGTGTAAAAGCAGGTCTCCACCTGCAGATAAATGTTCACAGTTAAAACATCAATGGCCACGGGATTATCTAAATTTCCACTTATTTTTGTTAATTAGATAATTAGTAACTGATTAGGGGTGTTGATTGCACCTTGTCTTCTCCCCAGCACCCTTTGTCATGGGCTACAGCTCAAGAACTGCCTGATGGCTACAGAAATAATCCTGCCCTGTGACTCCTACGCAAAGTCTTGCAGATATTTTAACTGAGAAAAGGCTGCCTAACAGTTAATCCAAAAAGTAATTTAAGATTTCAAAAGAGTTAGATGCCAGATGACCTTGTTCCTCTCCCAACTATGGGTAAAATTAAGGAGGACAGTTAGCACTTTTATTTTGCTAGACCTGCCTCTGACCATTAGCTTTGACTTTATCACAAGGAGTCAGGAGACACTCTTGATTACAGCACTTTTTTAAAGTAAAGCCTTGCTACCAGTTTGTCTAATTGCCGCTTTCTTGACATAGCAGTGCAATATATCCAACAGATTTTAAAGATATCATCCCTTGGAAAGTGCCAAAGAAGCACTCCAGGAACCGTTTTTTTTTTTTTTTTTTTTTTTTTCCCCCCACAACACAGATGATGTTGTGTACAGCTTTATTTATTTATCTGTGACCAGATGTTCCATGGCCCATTTGGGAACCTCATTCCACTAATTAAACATAAATCTACTTGCATTACAGCATTTCTACAATAAAGCAATATTGGAGTGCCTGTGAATTAAATATACATTATATATATATATATAGCACCTCACGCCCATTGCCCAAAGGGTTTTTCAGAACATGTGCTTCAGGCTAAGCAGGTCTTAATGCAACAGGAACTTTTCTGAAAGCTACAGTATGAAGAAAATTAGCTCCCACTCTACTTTTCAGGCGGAAAGGTATGAAGAAAAATTTTAACATTTCTTTACACTGTTGGATACGAATGTTAAGGACAAATTGAGGACCATGTTTGGGCTTTGCAAATAACTGATTTGGTTGGAGAAGCTGGTCTATTAAAACCTTTTTTTTTTTTAATCATTAGTGAAGATAATCTAATAGAGTACACAAACATTGTACTGAATATTGGCATTTGATCTTTTGTGTTACTCACAAAAGTGGAAAGTTACCTCAGTGAACATTCTTGGCTAAGATGCTTGTCTCAGACAAGTGAGAGAATTTTACTATTAGATTTTTTCCTAATTTGAGGTTAAAAAGTGGGGAAAAAAAAAGAAAAAAAAAAAGATAATTTTGCAGGGCCTAAAGTGAAATGAAAGACACAGCAGTAAAATGCAGACCACCTCACAAGGACTTTGTGTCCTCCATGTCATCAACACAGAGGGTAACTCTAGGGGGAATGATTTATTTAAAATATATATCTGTTTTATGGTTAAAATTGATATATCTTCTTTATGGTTAATTCCACCCTTAAAGTTGTACTATGAGGGCTGGTAAGGTTGTGAGGGCTGCAGCAGAATGAATGCTCCTAATGATGCTAAAAATGACACCCTCTTTCAGGAACTAGATCTGTGCCTACAAGCTGAATGGCAGAGACAGAGGTCTGGGTCTCTAATCATCAGGTCAAGCAGTTATTTTAAAGAACTGTGTGGCTGTACGCACAATAGCCATAAAATTGGAAATCAAACAACATCTAGTATAATCTTCTTGGCTTGAGTGTCATATAGAAATCCCTGAGTTATCTGATTCACCTAGTAATTAACACCACGGATGACACAAGTCCTGTGGAACACATCAGGGTGCCCTGTTCCCTCAGCTAACCATTATTTAGTTTACATTTGCATCACATCCCCATAATGGGTTGTAATGTCACCCTCTTAACCTTACAGTAAATGTCAGGCATTTAGAGTCAAAACAGCTTGACTCCTTAAAGTATCTTATCACTTGTCAGATATAAAGTTCTCTTAACACTTTAGTCTAAACAAGGTTCAGTTTTAACACGTTAGCACATCAGAGGATTTTTACTCTATTATCTAACTAACCAAAACCTGCTGCCTTTTCTTTTGTCTTGAAGGTAAAGTTATTCACGTTACAATCTATTCTATTGCAGCTGTGGAGACTCAGTTCCAGAAACAGAGTCCATGTTGATTTGCATTACTAAATTTGCTGGGAGGCCAGTGGACAAGAAATAGAACGTATACTTTAAAGATGGGATAGGCAAAGAGGAGGGAATTCTTTTTTGTTTCTTTGTTTCCTCTTGTTTATCAAGGTTATATCAATACGTGTCTACTTGAGGAGTGAGGGATGACACAGCCATTGAAATGCAGGTTTTGGTGCTTATCTCTATTTCAGGATTTAAGATTTGGGTAAAAGATTTATAGAAATATCAAGCCAGCAAGCATATCAATCCACTCTACTGAGAATAAGGCAACCTTGGACCATATTCAAGAGATGTTTGTCAATACTTATTTTAAGAATGCCCAATAATTCCTAGATCATAGAAAGAATGGAAAGAGCAAGAGGTGTTGAAATATAATTAGACAGAGCTCATCTGATTTGAGACCCAGGGACAAAACATGACAAATATTGGTTCAATTCAATTCTGTTACAGTACATAACCACACATCTTTGTACTTAGGATAAATTATTTAATCATGTAATGTATTCACAAGATGTTTGCAGTTCACATACAACTTTGGTATGAAAGGTAGCCAGTAACTACTGTCATTGGAATTTCTCATTTTTCGTGTAAATATTCACACATAAATTGCAAGTTTTGCTGACGCTGATGAAGCATATCCTCTGCATACAATTCCACTAATCTTAGTACAACTGTCTTTGAAAGTTTGACAGCACCTGACATCGCCATCAAATCAAGACAGGGGGTAGGAGCAATGTGTGCAATGTGGTGCTTTAAGTGCCATTAATGAGTACAAATATGAGCATTTCTGGACTTATACAGTTTTGGCAGGGGAAAACAAACAAACAAAAAAGTGGGGATGTGAGTGCTGCAAGCACAAGCCCCCTTTTGGTAATATATGGACACTTCTGTTGATGTTTAATACTAATAAATGTTAATGACTTAGTGATTTGAGAGATAAACCCACTCATTTTGGAACTGCAGGAGTTGGATGAGCCAAAGTGATTATCACCTATGGGAGCTACCATTAGCTTGTACCTACTGAACTGACTAACAGAGATTTTAGCCTAACCATAAAAGGCTGCAGAAGGACTTCTGCTGCAAACATAGCCATAGCATATACCTACCGTAGTCTAGTTGCCGTATACCTTGAATTGCTAGGCAAAAAAAAAATCATTAGCCTTTCAAAATGCTCCTGTAGCTAACTGATACACGCCTGATCTAGTGCTGTGCTACTGCAATGGCTCAGCTCCACTCAATGCACCAAAATCTAGGCAACAGGAAGACAAAATACATATATATATATAATGTAATAATATGATATGGATATGCTTTGCTTTCTATAATCTGATGATCATAGGAGACTAGAACTCAGAAATGGGCACAATTAACACAAATAAGGACTTTGAATGCATTTGGTCTTCCTACACATTGCACAAAGGGAAAAGCACATCAGGAGTGGAAGAGAGAGGACATGTATTTCATCACCCTCCGTGTCCAAAGAACTCAAACAAAGAAATGAAAAAGGCAGTTACATTGAATCTTAAAAGAAGAGAATAAACAACAACAACAACAACAACAAAAAACAGAACATGGAGCTCAGCACAGATTCTTGCTCAACCATTAAAAAAAAAGAAGGAAGAGGCATTTTGTCAGATTATATGCAATCAGGAGCAAGGTGAAAAAAAAGTGTCAGCAATAGGACAAGAACCTTAAAAAAGTTTTATTAGGTAATTGTCAAGCATCTGACTTATTTCTGTGTAGATAAAACTGAGTATTCAGGATGAATATTCTCTCAGCCTAACCAAATAGGAATGACAATAAACCTTCTCACAAATAAAAGCCTTCTGATTATAGATAGATAAGAAAAAAAATGAGTATGAAACTAATATATGAACTAATTAATCTCATAAGCAGAGAAGAGAGTGCTCCTTTTTTCACTTAATCAAAATACTAGAGCAGTCTGCTCTGCAAGATATCTTAAAAGGACTTCCAAGTATTACCAATAAAGCTTACCATTCATTAAAGAAAATTCCTAAAACCAGAAATCACATTAATAATAATTTAGATAAAGGCATGTTTAAATTAGGCAAAAACACAGAAATTTAAGATATCTCTATTCCAAAGTGCACAATAGGCTTTTTAGTATAATTTCCCTTATTCCATGGAATTCACCTGTGGTTAAATGCTGTGACTGGCAGAACTAACTGGAATGACTATAAGCTAAGACTGAGAAAAATCTGGACACAGAAAACCTTCCTTATTGCCGGCAGACATATTTTTGTGACGAAACATAAACTGATTTTGTAAATACTGGTAGACTTGTTTTCCCATATGAAAAAAAAATCTCCTTGTGAACTGGCATTGCTAAACACGGTTTGTAAAACAGGTCCACAGGGTACCTGTCAAAGTGAAATTGGAACAGGGAACACATTTTACAGGAAAACTGTTTAGTTAAAATATGGAGCAGAACAAGTTTCATGTCCCTTTCTGTCTTCAGTTCTCACAGCAAGTTGAAATTATGATCTACACCACCAGATTTTTATTGAAAAGATTTCTCATTGTAAGTGGGAAGGACTGGATTTGCTTCATTCCATGAGGCCTTGAAAAGCAGAGCTATGCCAGTGAATGTGACAAGCAGTGTTTCTCTCAAAGTGATAAAGGGGGTCAACAAACACAACGCTCAATTGCCTGTGAGGAGGAGCACATGGTGAAGAGAGACAAGTAGGTATTTGCTTGCAAACGGTATGTATGTAGCAAAAGAAATGGTAAAACAAACAAACAAACAAAAAATAATTTGCACTTCATGAGAAATTATTTAAATTTAGGAGATGGTTTTTGCTTTGGTACTCTGTGTTACAAGGATAAATTATGTAATTAAAGGTGTTTTATTTTGCGCGAATTGAGTTCGCCTGTATTTACACATTAGAAACAAGACAAAGCAATGACAACTGCAAATAAATGAAAGTAATCCAGATTTATTTGTTGATTTTGAAATGTGAAACACCACCAGTCATGATGCAGGTTATGAGATGTTCAATGTCAAAGGGAACCATCAACAAGTAAATGATCAGGGTATCCTTCACACAGCAGCTCCAGTAATTATATATTTTTGGAAACATTATGAAGAATAGGTGGATATAAGGTCAGCTGAACACAAGCAGATAACATCCCATAACATCCTCCTAGGAAAGCTCAGGAAGTGTGGACTGGGCGAGTGGACAGTGAAGTGGATTGAGGACTGGCTGGATGACAGAGCCCAGAGGGTGNAGCAATTCTCTCTCTTTTTTTTTTTCCATAGCAAATGATTTCAGCATTTCCAGCAAGTTTGCAGATGACACCAAACTGGGAGGAGTGGCTGACACTCCCGAGGGCTGTGCTGCCATTCAGAGAGACCTAGACAGGATGGAGAGTTGGGCGGAGAGGAACCTCCTGAGGTTCAACAAGGACAAGTGCAGGGTCCTGAACCTTGGCAGGAATAACCCCAGGCCCCAAGACAGCTTAGGGGTTGGTTGACCTGCTGGAAATGAGTTCTGTGGAGAGGGATTTGGGAGTCCTTGTTGACAACAAGTTAACCATGAGGCAGCAATGTGCCCTCGTGGCCAAGAAGGCCAATGGGATCTTGGCTGCATGAGGAGGAGCGTTGCCAGCAGGTCGAGGGAGGGGATCCTGCCCCTCTGCTCAGCTCTGGTGAGGCCGCACCTGGAGTATTGGGGGCAGTTCTGGGCTCCCCAGGACAAGAGGGACGTGGAGCTTCTAGAGAGGGTCCAATGGAGAGCAATAAAGATGATGAAGGGACTGGAGCATCTATCGTATGAGGAAAGACTAAAAGCGAGCTGGGCCTGTTTAGTCTGGAGAAAAGAAGGCTGAGAGGAGATTGATCAATATGTTCAAGTACCTGAGGGATGACTGTAGGGAGGAAGAGGCCAGGCTTCTCCATGGTGGCTGGTGACAGGACAAGGGGTAACGGGTGTAAGTTGAGACACAGGAAGTTCCATCCCACCCGTTGAGACACAGGAAGTTCCATCCCCGTGTGAGGAAGAACTTCTTTCCTGTGAGGGTGACAGAGCCGCGGCACAGGCTGCCCAGAGAGGCTCCTTGTGGAGTCTCCTTCTCTGGAGATCTTCCAAACCCGCCTGGATGCCACCCTGTGCCCCGTGCTCTGGGTGTCTCTGCTGGAGCAGGGGGTTGGACTAGATGATCTCTAGAGGTCCCTGCCAACCTCAACCATTCTGGGATTCTTAGATACTGGGAGATGCATCTATAAAAATCTAAACTAGCTCCAGCTGATGTAGGGATATATCAGTGCAACAAAAAGCTCCTGGGTGTTGGAGAGAATAAGATAGTACTCATAGCAGCAAATAAATCCTTGTAATTAAGGGGGGGCTCTAATTAACTGAAAATTTGTATTTAACACTCCTGAAGAAGACATTTGCACAAGTTACTTCATCACAAAGGGGAAAAATAATATTGCTTAGTAACTATTTATTTTGGAAAACATATGTCTGAAAAGTCTTTATTCCAGATTTCTCTTTGACTTTCTACACCTGAGACAGTGTGCATCAAGCCATGTTTTTTTTTTTTCCAATCTCTGCAAAGAATCCATTATTTAAAAGGACTTTGCTCTGAAAATGAATCTGGCATAGTATATATACATATATAAATAAGATGGCTTTTCAAATAATATATAAACTCATTAGCTTTAAAACAGAAAGTATTATTTGATTAGCATTACATCTATACTAATAAAATTAGCAATTACATGCATAAAACAGAAAACATCTGAAATGGCTTTGCATGTGATTTACAAACAAAAATCTCTAAAATATGCGTGAAAATTAACCATAATGTTCTGAATGCATGCTGGTGCCTTGCACACAGGAATGCTTAGAAGCTGTATTGCCTTTGAACCATTGAATGTTTGTGTTATTGCACTGTGCAAGCTGAAATTGCAAGTATGTATTATTCAGATGCACAGCAGAGTTTTTCAAATTCAAGTCTTGTGGTGTCCAAATAAATCAAAAAATAATAACAATAAATTCAAAGTATGGTGTGCACAAATTTCTGTAGAAGGAGCAGCAGAAGCAGCAAGTGGTTATATCTGGTGAATCTAATCAGCGAAAGGTTAGTGAGCCCCAGCATGACAATATTTCACCTTCAGTATAGATAATATAAATTTGTTTCTGTTTCTGCAATGTGATTCCACATTCGATTCTATATAAACAATATTTCAAAACCAGAACCGTATTTGCAGAATTCCTTTTCTTTATGTGATGGAATCTCATATCTTTGCATGGGTAGGTCCATGGGGATGCAAGATGCATCTTCTCCTAGGCTCTGTGAAGCGGGAACACCTTGGTAGCTACAGGTACTACAAGGACCTTTGAAATTTTGCCACAATCTGAGCTGTTAGGTATGAATCAAGATGACAAAAGGAGGGCGAGATCTATGAGACTGGGAAGGAGTATTTTATCCAAATAAAATAAACATCAAATGGTTTTGTGGTGACAATTTGAGAAAAGTTAGTCTTTCTATAGGTACGCTGAATGGTACAGTCTTACAAGGGTTATAATTTCTTGGCTAATGATCTCCTTTAGCTGACGAACTAGAAGCTTTCTGCATGAGACAATTTATTATTTGCAGTTGGAGTTGTAAGCCCCCTTGTAAAAAATGTTCCTTTATTCTTGTTATATCCTTGTTCTAGACCAAAACAAAACAAAACAAACCCCCCAAATTCTTTAACATAAATGGCCTTGCTGAGCTGTTCTTTCAGGCCCTCTCTGCAAAAAAGAAAGATCCTGTTGCATACCCATAACTGTGTTTTAGACATTTAAGTGACTCCACTATACTCATATATAGTGACAATCTTGTTTTTTTGTATACTGCTCCTTCTTTCACACAGAATGTTGAATCAGATCCCACATCACATCCCTTCATCACATCCCTGCTTTGCCAGAAGCAGTTTTCTTCTAAAAAGCATTTGGGAATAAAATGTAACTGACACAGAAATGGAACCGAGGTTTTGAGATATTAAATGGCTTTGCAAGGACATTAAAAAGTAAAGCCTGACTGTGCAATACAATAGTCCCACGAGCAAGAGCCATTCATACTTACAATGACTATGGGATTAGGCCCAGATACAGAACAGAAAAATCTCATCCTAAGGGAAGTGAAGAAATACATCTTATATAAATTTCAGTTTCAAAGGCAAGATCTGTGTTCTGCTCACGTAGACTCCCTGGTCACGAGAGAAAGCCTATTAAGTATCCTTAATGAAAGGGGTGCTGCAGGGCAGGGCAGACTAGAAATAGGGGTTGTGTTTTCTTACTAGGAGTGATAGCAACAAAGGCTCTTATATTACACACACGCACACACACAAAGCATTTTTTATGAATTATCAGCCTGATTTCCTATGGAAGTAGACCTGACACAGCATCACCTGTCTTGTCTGTGAATATGTCCCTGTCTCTTTATATGTTGTGAATCTGTTGGCCAACTCCAGTAAAACTTTAGAGGAGTGA
Organism: Crypturellus undulatus; assembly: GCA_013389825.1. Classification (NCBI taxonomy): domain Eukaryota; kingdom Metazoa; phylum Chordata; class Aves; order Tinamiformes; family Tinamidae; genus Crypturellus; species Crypturellus undulatus. The sequence goes on from VWPW01029375.1 coordinate 11,772, forward strand.
AAATCTCAAGACACTAAGTCTCATTAATTTCATGCAAATTGGCAAATGGGTGGAGGCAACAGATCCAAATTTGCTGGATCAGAAACAGCAGGAAAGGCAGTAAGGTGAGCTCTATCAGGTGAGCTCTATCAGATATTGGAGAAACCGTAAGGAAAGAAGCTTATGGATGAAGCTGAGTTTGTTTTTCTAGTGTAGATCAAACTACAGCTTTAATGATGGGGTACAACTGATTCAGTAAATATATTTCCCATTGTGGCACAAAACTATTGACATTTGTGATCCTGGAGTGACAAATAAATAAAATTGTGAAGTGCCTACTTGCATGTATATATGCTACACTCCTGTAACCAAAAGACACTGAGATCTTGTACTTAGCTATGTTGAGTTCTATCTTTGTAATATCACTCACTCAGGGTGTCCTGAAAAAGTAAAGAATGCAAAGAGTGCTAATGACATCTGTTGATAAGGATGGGAAGAGAAAACAAGAATTACTGAGAAGAAAATAATCTGAAATTGTTGTATTTGAAAAAAAAAGGGAGAAAAATGTTAAGCAACACAGCTCAAAAAGAGTTTTAAATGAGAAGATTTATAACACACAGAAAAACATAAAAGATTGATCTTTCTTGAGCAAGCAGAGTCCTGTGCTGCGTTAGAGCAGCAAGGAATTCAGAGAACAAGTTACTGAAGGTTTGGATAAAATCTTATACAAGTTGAACTGGAGGCACAATTTATTCTATTACATTATTTATTAATTTAGTCAATGCTATGAAGATTTATGAGATATACTACCAAAATGTTTTTGATTTGAGCATATTTCCACATATAGTTGATGGAAAACACTATCAGAAGCTTCACTTTTATCTTTAAAGGGAACTAAAGAACCCTGATTACCAGCTGAAAATATGAAACTGTACAAATTGTAACAAATGAATAAAACCAAAAATGAGTCTGCTTCAAATAATTCAAAATTAAGAGTACTTTACAACTTCACAACATTCATTTGGTATGTGAATGCATGTTCAAACAAATATAACCATGGAAATATTCCTAATATACAATCTCTTACCAGAGACTTCTTAGAGAAGTCTAGGAATGGCATATGTTGACATATACTTCTCTTCAAGCACTACATACATACAAGTATGTGTATACACTTGGATACACATACATAATAAATCACATACATAATAAATTCAAGTATTAATAAATGAGAATTTGTTTATTTATTTATTTAAATTTTAAGATTTATTTTCTTTTTGGGAAGGGGAAACACGCAAATAGTTCAAATCTTTAAAACAGTCCAGACTTTAAACAGTAGAATAAAGACCAAACAACAGGCCTGTTAAGCTCCTCTGAAGCACTGGTTAATATTTTCCAAGATTTCTCATACCTGTCTTTTACATTATGGGTTACCACGTATCTTTGACACACAGATGGCTGCTACCATAGTTTTGTTTCTTGAGGGTGCTGCAGAGGGTAGACAGTTCTACCCACAAGAGATGTGGACTATGCAGGGTCTGCTCTACTGGATGCCTGTGAAAAGGTGATCAGATCACTAAAAATCTGGTATACTCTGTTCAAAACAACTGCTGTCGGGCCAGCTGGCACTTGGAGTCCTCCCAGATGGGCACAACCACTTCTCTCCCTGCTTTATTAATTCCTTTCTTAGATATTTGTTCATCAGATTTTATTAAAGAATCCTTGGGACCTGGCTTGCAGGGCTTAACTGCCTCCAAAGAATGGTACAAATGACACTACCCAAAGAGCTCTACTATCTGGCAGTTTTTTGGGGTAAAACATGAGAAAAATCAGGAAAAAAAAAAGTCCTTTGCATAAAAGTGTTTTAAAGGGAGCTGGAAGCAGTTAAGACACTGCTGTTTTAGCTCTGACTAGACTGGAGTGATATCACGTAAAAAACCTCATACTGATTCCCAGATGCCAATGCCTGAAAGGAAAAAATGCTAAAGAAGCTAGTGGAAAAGTAAGGGAGCGCGTTAAATAGTGGGGCAAGGATTGTAAATTCTGGGAAATGACAGAAAATTTGTTTCTCTTGCAGGTTAGAAGCATTATACGCATGTACCTGAGGATTAGCTAGCAATAGATTTCCTCCTGTCCCATAATTAGTACATCTTTGCCCGTTTTTGGAATAGAAAAAAAAAAAAAAAAAAAAAAAAAAAAAGAATATGGTGGTCCCAATCAGTTAGATTGTTATAAAGGTCCCCACATACCTTCAATGAAAATCCTTCCACGTTCACAGCAGAACAAGAACACCATTGGGAAGAAAGGGAAGAGTTTCTTTTAGAAGGAAGGAAGATGTTCTCAACTTGACCCCCTAGAAGCATTTAAACCACAGTTTAACCTCAGTAGGTCCCAAATAATTGAAAAAAGAAAAAAAAAAAAAACTTTTTTGCCCCACATTTCAGCCTGACTTTTAGGGTTATTGTTGTTTTTAACTCTTGGATACATCACCCGCTGGATGTGGTTCCACTCAAACTGGGCAAATAGTAAATATTCCAGTCAGAGCATGATTGTTTGCTTGATGCCAAATACACCTGCAAATATCAATGTTCCCAATCTCTGCTGTGACACCATCAGTCTTTTCCAGCTCTTAACGAAACGTTGCTTAGGGCCACCTACAGGGATAGCTCCGTGCGTGCCCATGGCCCAGGAACTCCACAGCCAAGAGCAAGAGCAGCAAAGATGAACTTTGTGCCAGCACAACGTCCTGCTGAAAAGCAAAAGCAAAGGGAGGAAATGGTACTCAAACAACATGGGGACCAAGAAACTTTGGGAAGGCCCTAGAAATAAACATAAATGCTCAGCGTGTGCCGCTTTAACCAATTCAATATTCCTGCTGTGTTGCTGCAATTCAGCCTCCTCTTCCACCTCCCTCCAGCCTCCCTCTGCTGCGGTCCATCTCTCCCAGGCCTGGAAAGAGCCTTAGGTGTGTGTTGGGGTATAGAAGTAATAAATTAAGGAACACTACTCAAAGAAGCAAAAGCTTCCGACAAGGCTATATATTATTTATTTGATGCCATCAGATTAATCATTGTTCTTTGTCTTTCAGGATATTGCTTTATAACTGCCTGCTGTATGCTTTAAGAAAAATGAAGATGTTTTGTTATAATAACAGCTCTTAGCACTTCCACTTCACATCTTCAAAGTGCTTTACAAGCATTATACCACATAAATTACTGTGTGTAGATTAACCACCTTGCAACAAGCATTTTTTGAGACATGCAGCACATGGCTAATATGAAGGCTTTCACAGCCTATCCTCTGCTTTCATTATATTTAGGGCAAAGTGTCTCCAAAAGCAGCCTCAAGCATTGCTGTTTCACTTTTTTTTTTCTGTGAAAGGCAGCAACAACCTGTGTGAGATGGGCATGCCTAGATATCTCTGCTCTTTAAAGAGGGCAAATGCAGGAACCCCAGGGTTCACTCCTGGCTCCTCCAACTAAGCCTCCTGCTGCAGCCAGAGAAGAGGCCCCACAAACCCATCCTGAGCCACTGCTTCCCTGCCAGGTGTGACACAGAACTATTGAATGGGTGGACTGATATTTTCTGGTACTTACAGATGCAAAACACCGGGAGAAATTCAGCTCACAGAATATATTAGTGCTAGTTAGACTTTGTAAAAGGAGAAATTCTGTTTGGATTTCTGTGTAATTCTGGGCAGCCCACTGCCATTTCTGGTGCTTCTCCTCCCATTATTATTTCCAACAAATAAAAGTAGCAACACCTCCAAACCAGAAGACCCTGAAGGCCACAAACCCAACATATTTTTGTGTCAATTTTTTTTCGCTGAAATATGCAAATTTGTCCCATCTCAATATATCTCCAGATACTCTTCCTTTTCTTCTCTTTAAATGAATGGGAAATTGTCCCTTCAGTTCCCTTGAAACCAGCAGAGTGCATGCAATGCACTACGAATTTTAACATCAGGAACCATCTTGCTTTGTTTTTAAGTAAGAAAATATTGATCTATCTTGTGATCAGGCTTCATACTGGTCCCAAACTTAAAAATACTGTCAAGATCCCTGAGTCAATGCAACATTTCTCATTTCTCTGTATCTTACATAGCTTAATGTCACCTGAGATCAAAAATACTATTATTATCTGTATAAGGGTGCCGTTTGGAGGTCATGTACATCTCATCTTGTGTAATGCCATCCGACAGACCTGCTGCACTAGCAGTGTATACAATAGGTGGTACCAGCTATCCTATAAAGATGAGCGCTGCGTATCCTGTCGCATTTAGCCCTGGCCACAACTTGGTTCCACTCTGAAGGTGCTTCCAGGCTGCACCCAGCTGCCTTCCTGGCCCTCACCAGAGCTGGAGATGCTACGCTCTCATTAGCACCGATAACCAAGGCTTCGACTGGGACACCTCTTATCTCTCCTTGCATCATGTGGCATGGGCTGTGCAACCCCTGCTTTGTTTCTGGGAGGTGCTGAGAGCAACCAGCACTTTACAGGATCAGTAATGATAAAAGCAAAGATACAAACCAGGTTATTTTACTCTCATGTGGTAGTCACAAGATATTTTACTCCTGATATTATCTTTTATTTACATGCCAATCTAGCCTTACTCACACAGGAATCCACTCAGCTTGTACAAACACTTTTTTTTTTCCTTTTTGAGTGACAAATACAGGCATTTTGTGGCTGAAATTTAAAGAGTAATGTTGAAAACAGAGACAGAAATTTCTATGACAGTGGCTTTTTAAGTAAAGTTTATTGCATTTTTGTTTGTCATGTAATTGACTTTAAGTCAGAGTAACTCATCTGATTTTGGCTAACTTATTGGATACTACTATGACTGAGTGGATTCAAAGAACCTTTTTTTTTTCTTTCTTACATTACAAGATCTTGATGATGAACTCCCATCACCTACAGTAAATCAATAAATATCTAAAATATGAAATCTAAATTTATAAACTTCATACAAGGCTCCTTGAAGTTTTTATCTATGTAGCTGGTTACTAGCACTATTCAGAGGAGAAATTACAGCTGCTTTACCTAGAAGCAGATAAAACAATCTCAAGGTTTTCAGCAGCTTCAGAGAAAAACAGAGGAAGAGCCATAGCTTTCAAACAATTGTCTAGCTAAAAGGAGAACAAATACAGATCAGAGCGGAGCAATGTTATAGGGGGACTATTTGGTTAGTAAAGGAGAACTGTTACAGTTTTTATAGCTCTTTTAATTCCAGACATATAGCCTTGTTCTCCGGATTTACCACCAGAGTGGCAAGTTACCCTGTCCCGCTCCTCCCTGCACAAACTTTGGATTGCTGGGCTTGTGGTTATACTTCTAGTTAGCACAGAGAAGAGTTTATGAAGAGCCTGCTGTCTGCAAGGCTGGTATCAGAGCATTTCCCTCCTCTCGACTTTCATCTGGTAATTTAATTTTTCTACTTAGGTGTTCGTGTTGTGCTTTTGTTCTCAGAAAAGCTAATGAAATTAGCTGTACTCTTAGAAATGCTTCAGTGTCTCCCAAAATAAGATTAAATGAAGGAAAGAATATGGATAATGGCTGGGGAAGAGGGGCAGCCCCTCCAGGTGCTGAGGGAGCACAGGCAGAAGAAGAGCCCTCATCACTCACCCATCGAGCTCGGGAGCTCATGAGCAGGGGGCTGTAAGAGCATCTATCTACCTGCCCATCTGTCAGTCATCTGGGTGAGCAATCCCTTGCTTAGGAAGATACACTAAGTCCAGACCCTGCAAATGGACCCTCCAGACACATGGAGGCAAGAGGAGATGTTCAGAGCACAAAGTGGCTTCTGTGAACATTAAAAAAACAAAAAGAAAAACAAAAGAAGGAGAGAACTTGGGAGTGACCAGGATATTTAACATATTGGGATATTTTGTTCTGGGACAGAGGCACAGATCCCTGCCTTATGACATGCAGGGATCCAAATATCACTCACCTGAGGCTTTAACAAGTGCTGGCTGTGCAAGAGCCTGGGCAAGAGAAAATTTTTATACCTGCAACTCAGGGGAAGAAATAGAAGAAACTAAATATGTTGCCCTAAGGCAGCATTTGAAGTTAGTCTGAAAAGTCTGCATTATCAGCATTGTTACATTTTGTACTTGGATCCTGTATTACTTGTTCCAGTTTTAGACCTCTGTCTTTCCAATGACCCCAAAACTGTTGTTTTGCATAACAAAAAGAATAATTGAAAGCAAAATTTGTAAGTCCGAACATGCTTCCTCTTGTACCAGTTAATTACTTAGCTAACTTTGATGAATAGGAAGCTGGGAGCTATAATATCTCAACTTTCATTTAAAAATAAATAAATAAAATAATAGTTTGATAAGGATTAATTTTGCGGAAACGTGTGATGGCTTTGCTTTAATTCAAGTTATAACTTTGAATTTTGATTTTTTTTCCTGTAAGACTGTCTGTCTGGCATTTTACAAAGCATATGTAAAGGCTGAAAATCAAACTCCTAGGGAACTGACTTTCATTGAATTATTACTCCTCTGTACAAAAGTACAAAGGTACAATTTAGATCTTCTATGTGTATTTAATACCATTACCTTTGTGACTGTTTTGGCCTGAGAAAGTCTGTGTTAATCTGTTTAACTTGGCATGGTTGATGGATTGAGACAATATTCTTTCTGATAGACTATCAAATAACCACAAATTGGCAATACTGAAGACTTTGGTCACTACTAAGATTGATATATAATAACTCTTCTGTCATTGTTAACCAATTTACACAGTTTAAAAGCAGTTACTTCAGTTTAAGGGTCAAAAGAATATTGGATCAAATCCTTCCTTGTGATATTATTTGTTGAGGAGTTTGCATCCATTACCCTCTAGTGTGTCCAAAAGCTTAAAGATTGACTAAATAGTACTCTCTGATGCTTTCTTCTTTCCAAATCTCAAGTCCTTCACAGTTCATGTGGCCATAACCAGGGTCATGAACTTCCACTTGTACTGATATTCAGGATTAGAAGCTATGAAAGCTGGCATCTTATGCATGTATGCAAGTATATATATAATTATGAGAATGCAACAGACGTGCAAGAGCCACGTCATAGAAAATGATGGACTATAGGATCCATGAAAAGTCAGACCTGAAGTAGTGATGGGTGTGTTGTTGCAGAGGATGAAAAGCTGGCACCAGCTGAACTCCAGTCAGTTATGAAAGACAATTTGAAACAGAGATTATCAACCAAACCTTAAGCATATTTTCAGTAGCTCTTCTACTAGCAATGAGAAATAGCTGGCAAGCAGAATCATTTTACACATTTTCACACAGCTTAAGAAACTGTCTTCCAGGCTGACCAGTAGGAATAAATCAGTCAGCTCATGGATGACCTTTCCTTCCAGCGAGAGGTCTGGTTCCTCCCTTATCACCATGGGGTGGATCACTGGTGCCCGTGAAACCATAGGCATAAAATTATATGGGAAGTGACTCATACCAAGCAGGCAGATCTGGGCCTGGCATCCTGGAACTGCTAAAGCAATTGTATCACTAATCCCTTGAGAGTTGTTATCTATTCTGCAATGCTCGTGTGTTCATTGTTCAATCAATCAGTCGATGTTTGATTGATTAACCACAAATTTTAAGGAAATAAAATATTTTTATAGCATCTTTCCTTCAAAGAGTCCTCAGTTGCCTGGCACATTGGGAAATTATGTTGTGGACTGCTAGAGAGAAATGTCATCAGAAGCACCAACACAAATCCGCCCCTACAAGTGCTGCCTATGTGTCTCTCACCGAGGCGAGCCCTCAGCACACTTTGGGTGTTTTTTTAAATTGCAGTAAGATTTTCCAAGTTATAAAAAATGGCAAGTGGGGAGGGGAAAAACCTAAGATTCAAACTATTCATATAGACATATCAAATAAGGGGAACCGTAATCACAATATAACTTAAAAATGCCTACTTTAAGTAAGTGTTGCATTACCCTTTCTGTGTTGCCAAACCCAACATAGGATGGGATGTTGGATAGTAGTCTTGCCTGTGGTCAGCATGAACAGAAGCTGAGATAAACCCTCCAAATGTCTTGAGCTGTTATCTTCTTATGTTGCTGCTCTGGCTTATATTTTAATAGAACTTTGAGGTTTCAAACCTGAAAGGTGCAACATATCAGAGACTTTTAAGTTTGACCAACTCTGATCTGAAAAATAGTCAAATAAGACAATAGCAAAGAAGCACTGGATTTAGACTGATACACATAAAATTGGATGAGAAAGCATTTGAACATATACACATAAAATAAGAAGACAAGGCTTAATTATCCCTGCTCTGGGTTCTCTGTTTAAAACCTGAGGAGACACCACCAAAAAGAACCTAAAGAATAAAAGAACTGTAATTTATAAGAAGTGGACTGAAACATGGTTGCATAATATAGCATGGATTAATAGAGCTTGCGTTAGGATAAGCAGGTACAGAACTGCAAATCTCCAATTTCTACAGGGAGATAAGTGTTTCTAGTGAAGAGTTATTTGCCTCTCTACTTGGCAGAATTATGCATTAATATCCCTGACTGGAGTAAGGGGTTGACAAAGGATCTGATGTTAATGTCAGTGGAGAACTCTCCACACATATTTTAAAGTACTTGTTCAGCATTCCTCAGGATCAGATCCAAACTATTTAAATATTCTCACAGTTAAAAAAAAAGGGCAAATTTCAAATGCCATTAGCATACCTGAGTTTTGGTGAAAGAAACATCTTTGTCCAGAGACACTAAAGACATGCAAAAGTACCAAATTTGATACCTTTAGTATTGTCGGACTCAGAGGGTTGAGGGATTGGGAATACAGAGTTTCTTTTTTCTTTTTCTTTCTTTTTCTTTTTTTTTTTTTTTCCAGAGCTTTGAGTGTGAATGAATTGTGCAAAGAGGGATGAACGGCTGTTATTCCTTCACTCTTGGTTGGTGATAGACAGCTTTGAGTGTGAATAAATTGTGCAAAGAGGGATGAACAGCTGTTATTCCTTCACTCTTGGTTGGTGGTAGACATTGTATTTCATTGCAGGGTTGAGATGAAAAGTTGATCTTCCCAGAATATATGTTTCTAGCTTGGTTTGTGTGGAAGTGTACTCAGGAGCTGATATGTTATCCAGAATTATTCTATTTCAGGGCTGATGTCATGGCATTTTACGTTACCACATCATTAGCTACGGTTCGGTTCTCTTCACACATTTCATAGATTTCCTTTAATTCTGAAGAAGCCATAGCACTGCCGTTAGTCCCTCGGGAACAAAAAGAAGAACCATTCTTTCAGATGCTAATATCACACACACAAAAAAATCTCTGAATTATAATGAACTTTCTTTCGTTAGACTGGTTTAAGTTTTCCTCAGCTCAGAATCTATTACTGACTGTAAAAAGAGAGGGAAAGAGAGAAAAAAAAAACTTCTAAAGAGATATAAACACCCTTTGGGAATACTTCATCTGACACACATAAATAGATGTGCTGCACTAGCTGCCGCTGCGTTCCCTGGGTAAAAGGCAGCCCTGCGTGAGATATGTCTTGTGCTTTGGTTTTGTCTCCCCTTCTCACTGTCTCCTCTGCAACTCGCTTTACAGGCTTCAGACACGAAGCCCCCTTAGAGATTTGGCTCTGCTATTGTCGCTTCTATTATTTTGCAGGAGGAGATTGATCTTTTCACTTGATCGTTTGTCTTGGTGAGGCAGGTCCTGATTTTCATTTATGCTAAGGCCACATTGGAGTGCTCTGGCAGTGTATGGTGGTGTTAAAATCAGCCTAGATAACATTTGTACTCTCTTTAAAGTACTTCTCTGTCAGAGCAGTGTAAAATAGCTGTAAAGTATGTCGAGATCAGGCTTACTCTGTTCTTGTTATGTATTGTGTTTTGATTAACTAACAGCGATATCTTGTGAAAATGCTATCAACATTAAGAAACCACATGTAGATATACCAGAGCGGTCCATAGATATACCTATGTGTATCTATCTATTAACACGTACATACACCCACGCAACACTCAAAAGTAGATCATCTGATATAGGTCCAATAGCAGTCACAATTATGTCAGAAATTATGCCAAAAGTTAGGCCTAAAAGGGCACTTAGAGTGTGAATTATAGGGAAATAAAAAGCTCTGGTATAAGAATTTATCATTACTTACTATAAAGAATGTGTTGGCCTCTTAATTATGTGACTGTTTCAATAAACGGGAGGAAAGGTACTAAGCGGTTGAACTCGGACTGTGCAATTTGGAGGCCAAATTCAGGTTGTCAGTTGCCCACGGGAAAAAAAAAAAACAAATTCATGTAATCTGAGCAGATGATTATATCAGTAATTGGCATAGGTATGCATAAATGTGTAACATCAATTCCCTACCAATAAAAAATAGGGTTTGTGAGCTGAGTGTCAAAGATCTCACTCTAGACAATTAAAAGCTCAATTTGGTTGTTTCTAGTGCTATTTGAGATGCCTTTACATATCCCTTTATGACTTGGAAAGTCTAAAGATTTCCCACAGACTCATATCTATCAATCAGTCCTGAATGACGTCTCAGACACCCTATGACATCTAAAATTCAATGCATTCCTCTGTGGGAAACTGTCAAAGTCTATGGATTTGTATCTGGTTTTAGCAATCCTTATACAAACCAGAGATTACTTTATTTATAAAGAACTAGAACTCACTGATCTCTCTCTATACAAATATCTACATCTATAAGAAAATCAGTTTTTGTAGTTTAGGTACTCAGGGAGTTACCTTTCTTTTTTTTTTTTCTTTAATACCATGGCTGTTGTACAGATTTTACCAGCTTTAAAAATAAGGGCAACTTTCACATGTGGTTCTGTATTACAGGATTTGCTGTTGGCTATTCATGCACCCTCATTCCCAGAAGCAGCAGCAGGGCCTGGACATGAGAAGACAGCCCTGTCTGTCCTTAGAGATTATCCCTGTGGACGGTCCTTTATGCACTCAGCTCTGGATATGCCCTAAACAAAGAGCTGACTTATAAACATTAAAAGGATTCTACAGTAAATGTTAACTAATAACAGGCAGAGCGGATCCATCCCAGTGTTTAATATCATAGATAAGAATAGCATGGGGTCCTTTTATTAGCAAGTGAATTTCTTAATACTATACAAATGACATTTAGAGAAATGAATTGCCTGCTACTCTGCATGGCTCCCATTAAAGAAGCTGCATCTCAAGAGGTTACTCTGTGGCAAAGTTCCTAAAAGGATTGATAGGAAGCATGGAGAGAGTGAATGAACTTTGCAGGAACTACTTTTAGTAATGACTGCAGGTAATTAAAAAGACTAGAGGTATTCTCTAGGTCTAATAGTATTTTAAAGGCATGCAACAATTGAGTCAATTGATCTTAAAAATAATTTAGGATACTAGCTGGCCCTTGGATTATCAAATGGCTTTTATGTAATGGAGGAAGTAGAAGTTAAATATCATCTCAATAAGTCCTTAAAGACCTTTCCTATTTGCAAAGTTAGCCCTTATTAAATAGTAATGGTTATGGCAAACATAACACAGAAGCCTTTTCAGTATCTGAAAATGTAACCTTGCAAACTCATTAGGCTTCAGCCTGTGTCCATGCAGACGTGCAAGACCAAACAGCTGCTGGACTCAGTATTGCGGGAGAGTTCAAACACAGGCTCCAGGACTGCAGGTCCAGCGCTGCTCATGGCTCTGCTGTGAGCTCCGAAAAATGGGGAGAAACACAGCCCTCGTGAGGAAAAGTCAGGCCGTCCAGATAGCAATGGGCTTTATTTTTATCCAAGGTCTTACTAGAACTTTCTTTCTCTGCACATAAATGTTGACAGTGCAGGTCTCAGCTCGGAAGATAAGTATCTGATTTTTGTAAAAATCTAGCATGGGATTTAGGTCACTTAACTAAAATTTTTGCCGTGTGCCTACACCTTAGGGGTTAATGAAACAGCCTTTTCTGTGTAAGTTCTTAAATTCCCTAGCTATTCCAAGGACAGGGATAAACGGTTTGAAGGCCATCGGAGAAGGCCACGCACCCCTGACTGAAGTACTTAAACTTAGGTGAATAAGAACTCGCTCTGGAGGATTTCACAGTTGCTTACCGCTTTCCACTGGTGACAAAGTGAATTTAGGCACTTCAGAAAGACTATTTAGTTAGAGTCTTAAATTGCAGGTAGAGTTACTGCTGCATTTGGGTGCACTGCATCCAACAAGCACTTTAATATACAAATTGCAGTGCATTGGTGAGCACAAACAGAACAGCTACAGTTAATCTAACAACAAGAAAGGAAGAAGTACAGAGAAAATATACACATAGTATTTTAAAATCCTCTCTTTGACAATAGTTTTATTCCATAACAAATTGAATAAGAAAGTTTATCTTCTACATCCACAAATGGTGGCATCATTTCTATTTCTTTGTAGTTCCCCTGGCTTTCAGACACCCAGACATGTTAAAGAAGAAAAGACACATTCAAGGCAAACAGACAACCTCCCCTTCAGAGTCTTGAAGTGAGAATCGCTGTTGACAGACCTTCCAGTAGAGGAAGGATCAAGAAGGTGCCTGATTATTCCACCACTTGCAGACTCTGAGCTGGTACAATGGTTTGCAAGAACCATTAAAACAATAATGATAATGTGCACTTTCCTATACTTTTCTGTATTCTAAGATGAAAAAGCTATTAAAGCCACTAAAGCCACTTTGTCTTATGGAAAGCTCTTTATCAGCCAGGACAGCACTGGGCCATGGAGGCCTAAAGGTACTAAACATCAGTCAGACTCTGTCTCCTCCAAGTGCTCTTTCCAGGCCAGAACCTCGGAGATAGCCATTTGCATCCAGAGCGCCTCCAGACCGTCAAACTATTACTCTGGGTTCAAAAGCCAAGTGTGTAGCCAGTTGACTACAGCTGCATTCAACAAATATTTCAAATGACTTTATAAGGACTTTTTCATGCCTCTTGCCATTTGAAGGATCTGCAGGCTTTATTCCACTCACTGCTCCTTCACCTTTTTCAAATCTTCCCTGGAAAGCTATTTTTTCATCTTCCCGTTTCTCTTCCACCCTTTAACGCTCTCACTGTCCTGTTCAGCTTTATGAAATATTTTGAGATACCGTCTGCATAAAAGACTCTGACCTACGTAAGGCCAGCTCATGCTGTGTTGTTTGCAGAGAAAACAAGGAGGAGGAAGAGCAATGGAAGGAGTTAATTACGTGGGAGCTGTGGAGCTTCCCATGACCTCGGTCTCCGCATGTGGTACTGACGCAGCGACCGAGGATGACGGGGACAGGCAGGATCCTGCTGACAGCTCCCCAAGTGCTGCTTTCACCAATGTCACAGAGAGGCTTGCGGAGAGCAGCAGGACACCAGTGATGTAACCCAAGCTGAAAAATATTGAGCTACATCAGTGACCTCTGAGAAACACAGAAGACCTTCCGGCCCATCCTCCTCTGCTGGGCAAACTCTTGCCCTCTTCCAGTTGCACTGCTCACCTCCCCTTGGCAGGCACTTCAGCCAGGGAAAGAGTGAAAAATCACAGCACAGCTGCAAAACGATGTATTCTCATTCATTGCCTCAGTGCTACACACTTAACTACACACACTATTGCTAATGCTTAAGTTACGTTACTTGGGTTTATATTTTCAAACTTACTGAATTTCGGAGATATTTAACAAAACTTAGTTAGATCAGTATCTGACTTCTGAGGTTCTCCCAGAGGCCAGAGTTACTAGTGGTCATGGCTGATATTTTGGGGTAAACATATTAGGCAGTAGGGAGCAGTCGGGAATTTCCTCCTTCCTCAGGGAATTAGAGTTTGAACTAAAACATATTAAGGTGAGAAAATTCCAAGGGATTACAATTTGTTTTCTTTAGAATGTGCTGATGTGATGTAGAAGGCACTGTTTTCTTGCCAGGGCTAGTTACTTCGTGCCAGGCTCAGCAGCCGCTTTGTTTCTGTTGCATTCACCTTCTTTTTTCCTCTTCTTCCTTTCTGTCCTCAGGGAAAATTCTTACTGCCTGTCCCAGCTAGCAATTACACCATTTGAATAACTGAGCTGCAATCAGGAAAAAAAAAAAAAAAAAAAAACCTTTCTCTTGCCTTCCAACTTTCTAGAGCTTTTGCTTTTGTTTTTCAAACACCAGGAAATTTCTCTCATCTCCATAGTTTTGTGTCTGGAACCCTATTTTTATGAGAAAATCAATAAACTTCATTCCATCCTCTGTTTGGGTCTATATCCACTGGCAACCTGATCACAATACTTGCACCAAAGAGCCCATTGGCCACAGTATCCAAATAGGTAGGAGTATAGCAAACTCTCACTATTTTTGCTAAAATGGCTGTAGCAGAATTACTTTGCCCTGTGTCATCTAATCCTTACCAGCAGTGCACTAGGCATGTAAGCTATTATTTTTCCTTATAGTTTCAGTGCTTTGTGAATTATTGCCACGGTAGCTCCCACATTCACTAAAGCAATCATCGAATGTGCCCTTTCTGAAGCAGTTGCAAGTTAAACGGAGCTAGTGGTCTGCTTTAAGATTAAGGATATTACAGCACTCAGAGATATTCTAGTCTTTCTGTGTTCATATACCACAGACATCACTTTGTCCCCCGAGCACCCAAAACCAAAAAATAAAAAACCCCAAAATGAACAAAAAAACACGCACCAAATTACTTTTTCAGAGGTGAAATGTGGAAAGGGCATTTTCACCTCTTGAAAGCCAAATCCATCTCTTTTATATGCCACTGAATTCATGGATTATTATGAAGGAAAAAAATTGTTCATTCTTTGGGAATTATTTTCTCTACAAGATTTGTGTTTTATTTACTTATTTATACTGCTCATTCCTCCAAGACCAGCTTTGTTTCATGGCATCCCAAGTTGCTCTTCGACTGAAATTGCGCAGACTATATCAAAGAAAGCACATCGCGTAGAAGCGCCTCCACAGCACATCACAAACTGTGCAGCTCCCAAAGAGCAATTTAAAATGAAGAACAACCTTTTCCAACATCCTTTTCAGAGCTGCACATGGACATTAGCCAGACACAAGATCGAGCTGCAGAGGGGGGCATTAAACTCCCCATCTGCTCTTCACGCTGCTCATCACTGATTTATAACACACGTTAAAGTCAATTGGCCAAAAAAACATAGTGGTTGAGACAAGGGCACCGGAGACCATCTAAGCCTTTTCTCTTGCAGTGTCCAGAGAAAGAAACGTGCCCCATCGAGCTAGTGTTTTCCCGGGATTTGATTGTAGATTACCTGCCGAGATGTCACCACACGATTGAACGGTGCCTGATTTTCCCCTCAGTTATTCTGCTGGAGAGACATTATCTCGGTTGGTCTGGGTACAGCTATTAATTTGCCCCTGCATGAAGGATGTCAAAGCATCATCCTCCAGGGACTCAGCATCCGTCCTGAAAACCTGGACCAGGAAAACCAGGAGGACATTTCCAAAGGACACGTTTCCCCCAGTGCCTGCTGCGGCTGCCAGGCCCAGAGCCCAAGTGGTCCCGGAGGCAGCTGGAACCCGCAGGGTGCAGGGAACCAGCTGCTCCCCTACACGAGCTCTTTCGGGACGGGGCACAGGTGCCGTGCCCACGCGGGGCCCCGCAGGCACCGCTGTTTTGCCCCCCGCACATCGCGCTCGTTAAGCGGGGGCTCTCGGACGCCCTCGGCGAGGCGGCCCGCGCGGAGCGCGCACCCGAGCGGCTCCCGCGCGCCCTCCGCGGGCGGCCGCGACCCCCGCGCACCGGA
>VWPW01029375.1:27522-85249 GCA_013389825.1 Crypturellus undulatus
CCCTGGCAGCCCCGCAGGCGGCGGCGGCGGCGGCCGGTGCAGAGGCGGCGGCGGCGGCGGTAAGAGCGGGCGCGGGGCCGGCGGCGGGATGGGGATGGGGCAGGGCTTGTTCTTCCCTGGTTTGCGTTTCTTTTCTTCTCTTATATATATTTCATTTTAGTTTGTTTCATTTTTATGTTTGGAGGGAGCGCTTCGCGCTTCGGGCGCAGTTCCCCCGCTCCCTTTGCCAGCGCTTCCCCGAGCGCCGGGGCTCTTTCCCTGCCGAGGCTCTCTCCGTGCCCTCCGGCCCTTGCTGCCCACGACCGACGCTCGGGCCGCCCCGAACCGCCTGCTCTGCCCCCGGAGCCGCCGAGCCCCAGCTCTGCCCGGGGCTTGCGGGCTTGGAAGCCGCTGCTCCGGGTGCCCGGGCTGCGGGGATGCACCTGGTGCTGCTGCCCAGCCAGTGTTCCGAGTGTTTCGCTTTTCGTGTGTAATGAAGAGCACTTCGTTTTCACGTGCATTTAACATAGGTATGTGTTAGTCCTGTGCTTGATTGTTCCCAAAGGTATTTTGGAAAGAATCCATTTTTGTCCGTGTTGACTTCTTGGATTGACAAAGTGCTTGAATCGAACGCTTCCTCGCTTTGGAGAAATTGCTTTTGCTGGCAGCAGAGCAGGGAGCACGGGGACAGCGTCCGTGACGGCGCGGCTGGCCGCAGGCAGGGATGCTGAGAAGTGAGACGCAGGTTGTTTTCTCTTCCTAAAAGAGATGCTGCAGAACGGGAGTGGGATAGTGCTGAGCCTATTGCCACCCCTGTGCCTCTTCACCTCGTTCATGGCAAGATGACAAGGATAGGAATTGCTCCCACTGCAAATAATTTATAAAATGCCTATCCTGTGTACTGGGAATATGACTGAACTTGGACATGACGATATGAGAAAAATAAAACTGGGTGAATGTATACGGATTTGCCCTTTCTAAACACATTGTCTCTAGCTAAAAGCTCAAGTTTGTACATCATCATCTTTGTGGAGGTAATGAAGTTTGGTACAGAAAGCAAGGAAAGCAAACTCTCCCAGTCCTTGCAAATGCACAACAGCAGTGGGAGGGAGATTATGAAAATAGTGGTAAAGGGCAGAGCATTTGCCAAATCGCTTGACATTTATATCAGCAAAGAAAATTAGAAATGCATAGTAAATGTTATTAAATATAATTTGGAAGTAATTGTAGTACAATGAGAGAAAGATGCATAAAAGCAATGTGTAAAATCTAGAGCATACAACATGCAAGGTGCTGGCAGTTTTATTCTGTTGAGGGATCTGACTTGAAGGTGGATTTTTTAGTTCCTTTGCTTTTACTTTTTGCATTTCAACCCTGCTCTTAGTCCTCAGTGCCTGAACAAACAAAAATGAAGGAGAGCTTGAAGCACCACGGCCTCTTCTCTGCTCTCAGAGAGCTTGTCCTCATGAGGGATGGTGGCTGTTGCTTGTGTCTGGGGACCTGCTGTCTGCCTTCCCCACCTCTTTCTTGGGATGGGTTGTGCCTGTGACCAGGGTGGGGGAAGAGGCAGGATTATCACCCTCACCTCCCTTATGCTTCCCAGTCTTTCCTCTCCCTGCTCCGTATGGACAGGCTTGCCTGCCTGCCCACTGCTGCTGGTTTTACCATACCCAGCGCATGAGCATCGCCGTCAACAGGGGAAATTGCTGTAGGATCTTGAACTGGTGGGGATGGAGTCCTGGGCTGTCTCACCATCCCAGTTTGCCCTAGTACTATATCACCAAGCAGGTGAGTATAAATGTACGAATATACTTGGCTTAGAAAGTTGGTCACTTGCATGTTGTTAACCTTTTCAGATGAAAACGGTTGTCTGAGGTAGTTTTTACCTGAATGCCTTGGTTCATAACTAGGTCTTATTGGTGCAGTGCAAATAATACATTATATTATGTATGATTTTCCAGCAAAGGCAGGGAGGAATGCAGTTTTTGTCCTGACACCTTGCAGGAGGCAAAAGAGGAATTAGCTCAACTGCAGACTTCATCTAGATGATCCTGGAAAATCTGACATTTCTGATGGGGTTGGGACTTGGAATTTAAATGCTAAAATCACAGGAAATTTTCACCTTTACCTCTAATGCTGCTTTGCAAGCACTTCCCTTGTGTCTTCGTGACTGCAGCCATCTCATTTTCCTGGCTTGCACAGAGGAAATCCTGCTGAGGCATAGCTGATCCAAACTACTGCTGCTGCTGCAAAAACACTTTTTAGCAACTTTGTCAGTCCTCTGCTGTCCTCTCTTCTTCACTGCATCAGGCACCTCATGTCTGCAGCATTGCCCCTGACGTTACATAGCTCGTCCCCTCCTTCTTCCAGACGTACCCTCTGGGGTTTGATCAGCCCATGCCCCCTGCACCCTCTCCCTCAAGCTATCCCTTCGCCTTTCCCTGAGCTTCCCTTGCACCCTCATGAGGCTCCGCGTAGGTGCCCGAGCCATCGTGTGTTTCCTTGGGGCATCCCAGCGTATTCCCTTTTCCTGTGATACCTTTGGTGGGCCACCTTGCCCACCTGCCACATGTTCCCTGCCACCGGAGATAATGTGGCTCCAAATCTGGGCAAACTGGTGTCCTCTAAAGCTAGGACTTGTCAAGCTGATGTAGTGTGGACATCTCTATCCACCACCAGCAGCTCTCCTTCTGTAGCCTGTGACTGGAGTGGATGATCCTTATTTGCTCTTTTTTTTTTGTTATTTCAGGTGCAACCCTGCCCCCTTATACTTACAGGGGACAGCATGGTTTAGCACAGCTCCCTTTGCCTTCATACTGTTAACTTTTAGTTTATTATTACATGCAGCTTTGGAAATGGTGGAAGTATGTAATACTGTGCACACGCATATAGGTGTGGTAATGCAGTCTCCTTGTCAAAGGAGGGCAGGCAGCCTGCACTGGTAAAACAAGGAGTGGTGTCAGGATGGAGATGCTTTTCTGATATTTCATTGAGGAGAAAAAAAAAAGAGAATCTAAGGAAAAGGCCTTTTCTTTATGCCTCTTGGCAAAGCAGGCTGAGGCACCTGAATTGGGAAGCAGCATTACTGTGATGCCACATCTGTGACTGAAATTCCCTTGGTGTTTAAATTTGCAACCACAGTACGTAGTTGGTATGAATCTGCTTTACCAGGGGATAATTTCTGAAACAAAATGATGAATTAACAGAGGTTTCTGTTGACTAAACTGAACAGATTTCTGACTTTATATTGTACCAGGATTTTAAGGAGATTAAAATGAAATCTGCTTGGCATTTTAGGGTTTGTTAAGGGCCATACACCCTTTTACTTATATTCTGATTCCTTTTGGCTCCAATTACCAGGTCACAACTAGTTGGGGACTAATGACTGAGCAGCAAAGTCAAGGATCACTTCTTGTTTAGCAGAGCCCCTAGCAGAGCATGTCGTGGTTCCCAAAGCCTACCGAGGAGGTGAGGCCACAGCAGGGTGGTTGCAGCCCCAAGGAGCACAAGAGATGGGGGTTTGGGCTATGCTCGTGCATTTGACCACCTCCTCCAGCACAGAGGAGAATGCGCTGCCTCAGCCCCAGCTGGGGTCGTGGAAACCTTAAATCTTTTCACTTTTGGAAATACTCAATCTATATTCTTGGTAAATGAAAGAGACGGTGCCTGATGCTTCTGAATGATTTTTTTTTTGTCCTTCAGGAACTTCACCTGTAGGAGTACCAAACCTCAGGGTCCAAGCATCACTAGTGTAGCATGATAAAAGACCGCCATGTCTATAGGACAAAAGTAGGGCTTTATAATAAGGACAGTTTGCCCTGGGATTTGCGACTTTATCTGGCTGCTCAAGGTGGCCAAGCAATGGGCAGAGCCCTCAGGTGCGTGGGGCACGTGGGGAGCCCATGGCAGGAGTGAGGCAGAAGCTACCTGACCTGATCCAGCTTCTGCTTGTGCTGAGGTTAGTGACGTCACCCACGCACACGCTGGGCCGTGGCTTCTCCCCGAGCCCTACCAAAGTGAGGGGGATCCCCCCAGAGCCAGCAGCGCCTCTGCAAGGAGGGCCAGCAGCAACGGGATGACTCAGCCAAAGCGGAGATGGCAGGACAAAATCAACTGAATTATTTTCAGATGCTCCTTCCACTGCTAAACTTGTGCTTTAACAAAGTTACTACTTCATACTTTTTTTTTTTCCTTTTGTGAAAATGCTCATTTTTTAGAGAAGCAGCTACATTTTATACTATACTAAGTGCTGTACTAAATTTTCCATTCAAACGAAACTTTTCATTTTGGTGACTGCAATAAAGCAAACAAAAAGTCATTCTACAAACACTGAAAATAAGGAAGCTGATTTTGCAGAGGAATTTCTTTCCAGCTGCCATCTCCCTGGGTACCTGGAGTCTGCTCCCTTGCAGTATTTTGGTGGCGGCATCCTCTAGCTGCTGTGCTTGACCGCAGAGGCCAGCTGTCAAGATCCAAGGCTGTTAGGGGGAACCAAATGAATGGCTGAACTGCGTGTCCCTCCTCTCTGGTCATCTTCTCTTGTTAACCTGGAGGCATTTGATTGTCTTTGAGATTTCTGCCTGGGGTGGCATTTGGCTGAAAATGGCCAATAGATGTAAAAGTAATGACATAAAGCTGGGACTGGACGCCAAATAATCAAATATGACTGTTTGCTATGGTAAAATAGACTTAAGAGTGGGATTTTGAGTTTCTTTTTTAAAATTTTTGTTTTAAGACAGTGAGAAATAAATGTTTGTAGGAAACATACAGGAAGGAGATTAATTTCCCTGACAAGTCTGTTTCCTCTGGGTGACATTCAGACCTACAGTCGTGTGTAGCTCAGGAACCAGGAAGGCCCCATTTGTGGTCCCAGGCGTGCAGTGATGGGACCCTTTACCCCCTTCACATCCTGAGGGATCGTGGGGACAGACAGGGCCTTGCTCCTGCGCATATCTCTTTGGTGACGAGGATGAAAACAGCAGGTTTGTTTGGGCTGAGTTTTGTGGCATTAGGCCATGGTCAGCGCAAGCCTTGCTTATGGGCTAATGTTGTAACTGAGACCATGAGATTAGCCAGGAAGGTGTTAGACAGAGCAGGAACAGAGATGGACAGTGACATAGAGCTGTCTGTGCAAAAGCCTCTCCTATAGATATGCATCCTAATCTTTAAGTATTTGTGTGTCTAAGGATTTCTGTGCCCACAAAGGCAGTTAGGAGCTCAGGCCTCTCCAGCTCCCCACATTCCCTTGCCATTCGGATATGAGTGCACACATTTAAAGAGCCTTAAGGGTGATTTATGTTTTGCGCTGCAGATCTGGCATGTTTAATTAGCTCAAGATTTCATGGGCTCTGTTCCCTTAACCTTGTCAGGGGTTGCGGTGTGGTATTTAATGAAGGGCTAAATGGTCGGGAGCAGTGCTCGGAGTAGGAGGAGAGATACCTTGAAGAAGACCCTGCAGAGACAGAGGAGATCTGGAAAAGAAGCACGGTCACTTATATTTGTTTTATCCGAAGCTAAAGTCTCTGTTGCAGGATTTTACAGTTTTTCCCTTTAGAGAACCTTTCTTAAAGAAATAACAGGCCATCTCAGCGGCTCAGCGGTGGCCGTGGACATGTCCTGCTGCGTGGCGAGGTCCTCAGGGCACCGTCTGACTCCTTCTGGGTGGAATGCGAGAATTAGCAGCGTAATCCAAACATTTGGGTTTCACCAGTGTTTGACTTCAAAAGCTGTACTGGATAATTTTCTTTATTGAACTTGTATGGGCTTAAACGTAAGTGATTCAGTGATAGAAGGGATGAAAGCATCATAACAGTGCATTTACATTCATCCCCAGAGAACAGTTTCTCTAATGCAGTTCAGACCAAATGTGCTGAAAGGGTAGAGCTTTGAGGGGGATAATGATTGTGTGAGCATCCTTTTATTTCCCTTTTTTTTTTTTTTTCTCTTGGAATGGAGAATCTTTTTGAAAGTGGCCCTACTATTGTCTTATTCTGCATTGCCTGGGACTCTTCATCCTACACAATCAATTAAATTTGCTTTATTAAAGACCGTGCAGGACCTGGATTCTTATTTTAGGTATTTGTGGGCTTATTTTAGCCCACAAAGATCTGCTGGCTGCCCTTGTGCATACATTGTATTCAATTTGGAGTTTTCAGGTAAGTGAATTTAAACTGCAGATTGTCTGAGATAAAGAGAATAAATATAAAACAGTGCGTAATCCTGAAAGACCTGATTCCCGGCAGGAGTCTTTAGGTGATAACGTGAGATGAACTAGAATACAGATATACATCTCTCATGCTGAAAGCAGTGCCAGAGGACAGCAGGCTGTCAAGACCCTGGAACACTTCGCAAAAGAAGAGGAGATGGGTATTATAAAGGCATAATTGTAAAGCAGGGATCAAGAGAATTGCGTGATTTTTTCATTAGAGATGCAATACTGTAACTGGACTGTAGAAGGACGTGGCTAGGAGATTGGGCACTGGGATTCCATTCCATTTGTCTTTCACTGAAATTTCTGGCACTGAAAAACATAGAAATTCAGCACTTCTCCTGTATTCCTTCCTTCCCTTTTTTTTTTTTATCTTCTTCTTCTTATTTTTTAATCTAGTCATTACTAAACTCCTTGGCTTCCATCTGCTTTTTTTTAGGGGCCTTTCTCAGCTTGCTGTCCCTTCAAATCTGAATGTGATAAGAAACTATAAGCCTGTGCATTGGGTATTTGTTTGCATCTCTGCATCTTGCAGCTTGTAAGTATTTTATTCCTTTAATTTTGGAGAGTCTTTTGTTGTTGTTGTGCGGATATTTTGCTTCGCTTTCTCTAGCTTTTAAGGAACAAATTCAACTGACAGTTTACAGATTCCAGGTCAACGTGTATTTGCCTTACACGGATATAAATAACTGTATACTGTACAGATCATTTTTGTGTAAATGAAAGATATATTTGAGCCTATTTGAGTTAAGGTAAGTATATGTACAGCTCCAGAAGTTTCCTTTTCTCAGCCCCTACACAAAACCACTAACAAAATGTAACTCTATTTTAACCTGCAACAAAGCCATCTGGGCACTTGTCTTGTTGGATTTTAAAAGCCATAAATTGAAATCATTATATCATATAAAAAATGAAATTAGATCATAAATTAAAAGGCATTCTTTGCTTGTGGCAGGAAATAGTTTTTTCTTTTCCTTGTACGCACTTTTTTATTGAGTCAGTAAGTACCTGACCTTGGTCCCCAGGCGTAGTTGGTAAAGGGATTCTGTGTTCCTGGGGGATCCATCTATATGAGGATTAAAAAAAGGTATCCTAATTACTCTGGTCATTCAATTGCCAGAGGCATTCATGCAAGAATAAGAAGCAATAGGCATCATATTCTTGTTAAATTCCAAGAGAGCAATCATTCTTTGCCTTTCCTACCTAATCATTTTACATTTTCAACTGGCATAAAATGTTGCCAAATCCTTTTCAGTCCAGAGCTATTGTCTAATTTAGTTGTATGATGTCAAACTGCTAGATTTTTCCAGGTTAGAGTGAATTGCCTTTCAAGATTGAAGGGTTCCTGGTGTGTAAAGTTCATTCAATCTTTCAGCATGAGCATGTAAAATGATTTTTATAGCATTAAATGCTTTTGTGTTAAGCTATCCAGAAAGATGATATGTGATAATATAGTCTGTATACTGCAGGAAATGTAGAGAAAAAAAAAAGATGGGGGTGAGGAAGATGGAAGAATTAAACTGGAAGCTTGCTAGCCTTGGAACATGTATAGAATTAGCAAAGCTCGTAAGAGACCTTAATCTTTTTAACACATGTAATGAAAACTTGCTGCCAGCTTTTGGAAGCAATTGCTCTGATAAGAGCTCTGGTCAGGAGGAACCTTTAACATCAAGAGGTTTCCTCCTGCAAGTGGCACTGCTCTTCGCTTGGGCTCTCTTCTGGGAATCTGCCCAATTATCCTCCTCTCCTTTCCATCCTGATGCTGTATGGAAGAGCAGAGTTTTTCTCAGGTCGTGTGAGGGTGATAGCAGTATCTGCTCACTCCCGACTTAAATTTCCAAGAGGACAAAAGAGAGTGGAGAACCGGCTTGGGAGTTCTTTAATAGAGATAATCTGTGTCAGCAATAATGAATGTCCTCTGCCTCTCCTCTGCTATTGGAAACAAAGATTTGCCTGCCTAGTGCTGAGGAAAGAGTTGCTGCACTGATCCAAAGTACCGGCTCGCAACAAACCTTTCTTTCCTAGCTCTTTCCTGGCCAGATTGTTGGACAGCAATTTTGAGTGCCATTTGCTAGCCACCAAGACCCCTCACCATCAGGAGGACATTCCCACGTCACCCTTGTGGGTGTGTTGTTCTGCATCAGCGTTGGGAAGTCTGACTTGTGAATGTCCTTACCTTACTATTGATACTCTGACTCTATGGAGCCAGCAATTTTCAAGAAGATTGAAGAAGCCTTATCTCTTCGAGACATTCACACCCTGCCTTTCTGTTTACACTTGGCTGAAAACAGCCAAGAGGGTTTCAGCTTATTAGGAAAGGAAGGCAGATAGGCACTACCAGCCTGTTGGTGTGTGAAGTGACAAGGGACCTCACTGTTGTAACTATTTTAAAAGCAAATTAACCAATCTTTTTAATGTTTACAATATTAGATGATTACAAAAAAAAAAAGTGACCTTTTGAGTACCTTTTACCTGTAAAGTAAGAGTTGCTGGGAGATTGTAGCAAAATTATTAGCTTATCTAGAACAAAAACAATGATCTTCTTTGATGTCAGCCTGCTGTCTGCTGAAAGACTTTGAAGCCTTTGAAATAGCCAAAATATTTCTCAGTTTGTCATCACAAGAGAAAAAAACGCTTATCTGTGTCTGATAAATTCTAAAGAAAATGAATCTACTAGACTCTTCCTTGTTTCTGCTCTTCAATTTTAGAGCCTCAGTAGTTGTGAGTATGCTCCATTAAATTATATTTCACTGAGTCTGGAGAAACAGGGTTGTTACATCAAGATATACAGGGAAATACAATACAGGCAACTGGATTGTTAGGGATTTATGACACCATGACTCTCTGAAAAAGCTGTTTACTGCATGCCATCTTAGAGAGTGCTGCAGTCGCATTTAAAATTCACATTAGACTGAACAGGGAGACAACTTCTGTCTCAGTGTTGCTCAATATAAAATTACACGAATTACATATATTTTGGTGCCCAGGGCATATACTAAATGACGAGGCCTCCACTCCTGAATATAATCCAGTTTTCTGAAAAAATAAGATTTATGTCTGGTGCCATCACGGGAAAGGTGTGAACAGTTGGTAGGTTTTGGCATAGCTACTGCATGGCAAATGAGGGTTTGCGGGGGTTTAGTCCTTGTGTAGCAATGATTTACTTCATCCCTTACCTCGCCAGTTTGCCCTGCTTTCAGTGGAGGCCAGTTTTCCTGCCTCCCACTTATCAGGGGATAAAAGAAAAGGTGACAGAATCCAACTGAGCCTGCCTATGGTGCCTGTCATTAGTCCTGGAATTAGAGCAGTTATCCTCATCTCTGAAAAATGAGTTATAGTGAGGAAATGAATGGAGGGACCATGCTTGTCTGGAGAATACTTCTTCAGTAGTGGTTCTGTTGAAAAAGGGCAGCATGCGAAAAGATCCCATGTGAGCCGGCTGTCATGTCTGGGATCTGAAGTAACAGAATAAGGTCTTGCTCTCTTTTATGTCTAAAAGACAGCAGAGTGTGAGGGTAGTGTCTGTCTTTTCTTGATTGTCTGAGCAGTTTTGCTGAGCTGACTCTGAAATTAGTAAATCTATACAAGCTGATTGCCCATCAGAGCAGCAGGATTGTGCAACAACCTTTCAGCTTGTGTAACAGAGCGAAAGCTCCCAGGCAGTGTATGAAAGGGAGCAGATGACTCCATGCTTTGCGGAGCAATGGGGATGGACTCCACTCAAGGAGTCTCTTCAAGTTGCATGTTCCTGCACTGGGATTATGTAGTTGCCTCTGGGAAGGTAATGCGGATCTAGCTGCATCACAAAAATATGAGGTCTCCAAGGTAGGGTTCTGCTATGTAAGGAATTTTCAGGACTGGTTATTTAGGAAGCTGAACAAAGCAAAAGAGGGGTAAGGCGTTCTTCTGTCAGAGCAGGAGATCCTCTTCATCTCTAGTTATTCAGGAAGAGCCTTTCATCATCTCTCTTTATGAATTATGCACTTGAAGTTCACACTTTACCTTAAAACAAAACAACTTTCCAAACAGAGAAGAGAGATCACTACAGAACTTGAAAACTTTGGTTCTTTAGCTCTGATTTCTTTGGTTAGTTTAGGGTTCTTTCTCAAAAAGAATAGGTGTTTATTCAACCCATTCAATTTCAGTTTTTGTTATAATATTTTGAAATCAATGACAAAATTCCCAATGATTTTACAAGAACAAAGTTTGAATTCGATGTTTTGATATTTCTGATGTTCCATTCATTTTTAGTAATGTACAAACTCTATTCCCAAAAAGGAAGAAGACATGGATTTATTGGGGGGTATTTGTTTGGGAGGGTTAGACCCCGTAAGAGCAGTCAGGTAGCCACCTGACTGCCTTTACCACCACATACCATTTACCACCTCTTGCCTCAGAAGCAGCAGAGACTTAATCCAAACCAGTGGCTGTACTGTACTCACTGGATCTGCTTGTGGACCCCTTAGCAAGGGCTGGGAGGTGTCTTCTGCCTCCAGGTAGAGGTTCGTGCCCCGCTATGGCTGCCTGGCTACTTTTGCCAATCCCAAATTTCTTTTCCATCCTTCACACTACACTGCCTCACTAGCTGAGCACGTTTGGCTGTTTTCCATTTTCTTTGCAAATGCTGGGATAGTACCAGGGAACAGGAATCTGGGTAGGATTCATCTAATTTCTGTACCTGTTTACTCTTCCTTACTTTACCTGAGTACTCTTCTGTACTCTTACTCTTCCTGTGTACCTGATACTCTTCCTATCAATAGTATTCAGATGTTATGACTAGACGTGTTCATCCCATATGACTTTACTGTTAACTTCAACAGGATACAGGTGATTTGCAAAGATTCTTTGGACAGAGTATGGCCTTACATTTTAGGTCCATATTTTTAAAATTTGTGATAAAAAAGGAGGTTTTTTTAATTAAAAAATTCTTGTACAAAGAGTCATTTTAGCTGAAGATACATTTTTTGGTAATACTTGGGGCGAGTGAGGCAAGTTGCATTTGGCCATAGTCATTTGGAATCAGAGTTTATAGTGTCTCTGATCTCACTGCAACATATGCGATTTAAAAATAACCCAGTTAACATAGTAAGACCTATAAAGGCTATGATCTAACACAGCACTTATATCTCTGCTTAACTTTAAGCTCATGATTAGTCCTATTTACAGCCATAATTTTTCCACTAGCTTCAAAGAACGTCCTATGACAAAATTCTTCCTTGTACTGGGGCCAAAATTCTTAGTAGTAAAAGTAGAATGTAGCAGATTACAAGTTCCTGAAAAATTTTAAAGTGTTTTAACTTCTGCCATGTTAAAGAATCTATGTGAATTAATTCCTTAAGTTATTGTAGAGAAACTCGATTAATAATGGATCTGCTTTTCATTATGATGAGTAATCAAGGATGAACATCTTTGATATCAAAGCCTATCTTTTAAAAAGGATAAATTAGCTCTATGACACTTAACTACTTCCAGAACATGAAATGAACACATATTGTTCCATTAGTTAATGCTGGATCACTAAATTAAAGATAGTTCAAAAGGAGTATAATCTCATAAGGATCTCTCTTTGTTCAGCCTACTGTGACTCATTTAACAATGTACAATACATGCAGTTTATTGAGGGATAAATAATATTACGGGTATAAAATGGTTTTTGGTTGATCATATTTTATGCAACAGCACAAGAAGATTTTTATCTGATATTTGCAGATGCAGTTTTCTAGTCCTGAATATTTTTGTTCTCCTGGGATGTTTAATTAAGACTATCAAAAGCTCTGCAATAAAACAATATCCAGAATATAACTTTTTGTCCTTCAAAACATTATGGACGTGCATATACCTGTATACTAATACAAGTCGGGTCGTCGGCCTTCCATCATCTCTCCATTTGAATTATTATTATGCTTCCTGGCATGATTCTGGCCAGCTAGCCAAGCAATGTCTAGACATTAGGTTTGGATTAGGATTAGTCTAGGATTAGGTTAGGCTTCGGACTGGCCATCGTTCATTCCCAAAGACAGTTGTTATGTGGCCATTTTATCCTTGAGGATAAAAGGGAATTTAGCCATCCTAATGGAAATGTGTTTTATACGTTGTTCCTGAGACCAAAGAATAGCCTTGTCCTGTCATACAGTAGTGCAAGTGTAGCTCTGCATTACAGAAAACAAATTAGGGTTTAAAGTATAGGATTATGCCTGCTGCTTAAAGTAGTTCTTGTTATTCAGGCACTTAGGGCTTTTATGGCATATAGCATAATAAAATTATTTTAAAGTGCAAAAAAGTGGGTAAAACTCAATGCAAATAATTTCAGTGATTTCTTAGCATTTTCAGTGGGTGCCTCCCTAGGCTTTCATGTTCTGATGGAGAAGAAGCAACACAAGCCGAACAGTATCTTATCCTTCCTAAAGATCATTAGTTGACTGTGGACACTTTTTGGTCACAGCTAGCACCAAAAAGTTTCAAGTTCTTGCAGAAAAAAGTACTTTACCAAGTTAGTCGATACTAGTTAATAGACCAGATTGTGTTCTCCTTCCTTCTTCCTTATGTGCTTCTTCAGAGCATAAATACATAGTAGTTATCTAATGCTTTATGAACTGCAGCTTAATGCTCAAGAATAGTAATTTGTAACTGTTAAAAATTGAATTGTCTCAGACAATTCACACAATCAAATCACATTTTCTGTTAGTAAGTTAATCTTACTTTTTTGTTTTTTTCCAGTTCTGAAGGATACAATTTTACATTACCATGAGTTTGAGCAGTAAAGGATAAATTTGATCACCAGCTGACTCGTCTTTCTTCACTATGATGGAAAAGTGGTTATCTAAAATAAACCATTTGTTGTGCTGCTAAAACTGCCTTTAAATCCAAGATCTGTGTTGATTTAAAAAAAAACAAAACCAAAAATGTCAGAACCTGACCCTTCATCTGGATTTTTAGGAAACATGGACAATGGGACTTTTCTGGAGCTGTATCCCACATCGCTTTCAACCTCGGTGGATTCATCTTCTGAACGTTTATCCAATGTCTACGTATACGTTTCTATATTTCTTAGTCTCTTAGCTTTTCTCCTTTTGCTATTGATCATTGCACTTCAGAGGCTTAAAAACATAATTTCTTCCAGTTCCTCTTACCCAGAATATAATAGTGATGCTGGAAGCTCTTTCACTAACTTAGAAGTCTGTAGCATTTCTTCCCAACGATCTGCTTTCTCAAATCTTTCTTCATGAAAAATCCATGGAAGGGAGGACACAGGGAATGGAACGCCTTTGTCAAGCTTCACGGGGAGATTCTGCATGCAACACTTGCCTTAGAAGACTATTACAAAGAGGTGACTTAAAATTTCCTTATCTTTTTCTCTCCCTTTTTAGCCTTCATTTTCCCTTTTACTAAAATTAATGTTTCATTCTGCAAAAAGGAAAATGACACTCAGTCATTGTTTCGTGCCTGTAATTGTGATGTTGTCTTTTTCCTATAGATTTATGTGCGTTCATTAAGAGTATTCCTGACAAATAATTGTAATATGGTTTTAACTGGATGTGTCATTTTTTTGCTGTCATTGTGACTCCTTTTCTGGTTGTGTTTTAGTAGTACTGCTGCCTTCTTTTCTTTGTTGTCTTTTTTCTTTTGAAGTAGGGTAGGAGTTGATGAAACTCATACTGAAAAGATCAACTTAAATTATAAATGGAGTGCCAGGACAATTTAAAGTTTTGGTGTGGTTTCTTTTTAAATTTTTATTATTATTTTCAGTATTTATTGATTTTTACAAAACAGAACAAAAATCTATTTCCTGAATAATATTACTTTTGTTTATTTGCGCTACCACATCTCTCTGTATAAAGTCTCAGCATTTCAGTTTTTGACTTTCTCAAATTTTTGGTTAGCTTAGTAAAGCAACTACCCTAAGTATGCTGACTGGTAAACGTATAGAGATATTTTTGGACCACGTTGCATATAATTTACCCAATGGCTTGCTTCTCTAAGGGGGCGAGGATTTTTGCTGCTGAATCATAAGTATCACACAACTCCTTTTCATCCTTCACTGATGCTGCAGCTTGTTCTTAATGGATACCAATACAAAAAGATTTTTTTTTTCAGGAGATCTGCTTACTATCACCATGGCTGGTAACTATGTACTGTATAGCTCCTATAACTGTCCTTCCTTCTAGGCACAAGATGTTTGTACACATATAAGTAGTTCCAGTAGGGATAGAAATTACTTGCACTGGGAAGAACTTCCTGGGCCTAATCCTGCTCTGTAATTTCACAGGTGCACCCTGATCTAGA
This sequence comes from Crypturellus undulatus, assembly GCA_013389825.1. Taxonomy (NCBI): domain Eukaryota; kingdom Metazoa; phylum Chordata; class Aves; order Tinamiformes; family Tinamidae; genus Crypturellus; species Crypturellus undulatus. The sequence continues at coordinate 41,993 of VWPW01029375.1, forward strand.
GGGAGGACATGAGCATAGCTGCAAAGTGCACATGCAGAGAGCAGAAAAGATGAGAAGCAAAATGGCCAGTGGCTCTGCCCTTGTCCCACTTCAGCCTCAGGAGAGGCTGGAAATATTGGGATGAGGAACAGATGAGCTTGCACATCGCACTGCCCCTTGCTATACCATAGCTTGGCTTATGACTTCACCTGCCCCAAATGTAACCCAGCATCAATTTCTGCTGTAAAATACCTAGCAGTATTGAGTACAAGATCCTGTGGTTAGCTGTGAATTAATTAAAATCAAATACGTGGATTAATTAAAATCAAATGGTCACAGATGTGATTCAGAATGCAAAGTGTGACCTACCAAGCTGACCGACTGCAGCCCCGTACTGTGCTGTGCTATTCTGCATTATTGCAGTACGTGCGTGAACAGAGCCTGGTCCTGCTTCCACTCAAGTCTCTGCAAATTTTGCTATATTGGCAGCATCCAAGTCACTTGGGAGACAGGAGAAGGGTATGGAAATGTCACTGCCGTTTTGGTTGCTGGCAGAGCAGCACTCGTAGCTGTGAGTGATGGAGAGATCTCAGAAGAGTGTGGCCTCCTTACCAACTGCTGCTGCCCTTGCAAAACTCTTCCAGGGACATATCAGCTCCTCTCATTGCCCAGCAGCCTTAAGGGTTATGGATAGTCACTAAAAGAAGGTCAAAAAGGGTTAAGGCCATAGTCAATACAGCCAAGCTGAGTGCTGCTTCACAGTCAGATATCGTCCCTCCAAAGACAAATATCGTCCCTCCAAGATATCAACTGTTTATCAGCACAATGTGTTCTGCCGTTAACTATACAGTGTTCAACAGAAAAGTTTGAAAAGTCCAGAAACACAGCTCTTCAGAGCCAAACAACACACAGGTTATGCTGGAGTTGGTGTTTTCAATTTTTAAAAGTGAACCTATGGCATGATAAGTAGTACTAGATTTTGGCTAACTCCTTGCAAAGGCCAAAGTACTTGCTGATTAAAGAAGAACTTAAACTTATAGGATCTCTGAGCCAAATTGTCTTTATGAATATATTTCTTCTTTTGAATATTTTATTCATTTAGAGAAAATTTTCCTATACCATGTTCAATCATTTTTTCACTGGTAATTGATTATAGGCCTTGAAAAGAACAGCAAACTGTTTAAAAGGCATCGAGAAACATTATCTCCTTTTTGAAAGCTGTTTAAGGTCACAGATATGTAACATAATGTGTTTGTGTGTTGACTTGTAAATAAAAATAAATAAACTTGGAATCAAGATAGAGTACTTTTTCTGCTATCTTCTCTTATCTATAAGGTTATACATTCCTTGTTTTCATTGCTGCAAATATGGGAAACAAATTCAAAACAGAGATAAGACCACAGTTTGAGATGGGTATTTATTCCCAGGGATGTGAGGTTTCCTATCACTCCTTTAAGAATGTAGATTGACCCATGTTATTAAATACAGACTGCTGAAAAAACAGTGCTGTTCAACCAGCTTTTGTCAGCCTTCACAAGGGCAAAAATTATTTTTTACCATGTAAAAGTAGCAAAGATAACTGAAAACATGTAGTTTATGTTGCTTTTTTAGCTTTCTAGATACTATTACAACACTTCTTCCACTCAGCAGGGACATATGGGACTATATACAGTCATCGTGATTTCAGCTGAGTTGCACCTGTTCTTCCTAAGTCAGATCTGAGTTGTAATAAGTTGATTCCAACCCCAGAGTCCCTGGAGAAACCGCAGGCAAAAGACACCCTGGCATTTTCCAGGATTAGTAAACACGAGTAATCCTAGTTTGAATTAACTTGAATTAGTGCTTCAGGAATTTTCCACTATGGCCAAATGAAAAGCAAATTCTTCATACGCATCAAATTTCTCTGTTTTCCACTTCTCTCACTTCCTTTCACACACATACGCATGCATGCACAGGTTTGTGGTATCGTGAATGTAGGGAAAAATAAAGCTTCAATGCAAACTCCTCAGTGAGTTCCTCAAAAAACATGTCTTTTCTTAGCAGAATAGGAATTAAATTAATTTTTATCAATATGCTCTGCCCAATGTGCACCTGCACAAAATCAGCACAAAATCTGCTTCTGAACCACGGGTGGGATGGCCCCAGTTACCAAGCCAGAGGTAACCTATACACACACCTACATATCCCAAACAGTAGGAAATATAGTAATGGTGAAAGTCAGGGCATGGCTTGATTATTGACCAGCATGTCCAAGGGTGACATCCATTTCTCTCTTTTTAGGGAGACGGTAATACTGTATGAAAAGCAGTGGATTTCCTCTAGTTGTGCTGCCAGAAAAGCAGTACTTAGAGGGCCAAGCTGTGATTTTGATAAACTCCTGAGAAAATGAGAGCATGGCTTTGTACCTCTGAAAGATAAATTACTATTGGACTGGTTCTTCAAATTCTCTTTAGCTACCCCACCAATGACTTTAAAATATGATCCATTACCTTTAGCTGGCTGTATAGACCTCTCAGCAAACTGTCACTGTCATACTGTCACACATACATACTGTAAGGAGTTCATTTTTTAGGTGACTCATGAACATCAGTGATATGGGTTTGGTGTTTAAATTCATTTCTATGCTTCCCATAGGCGAACATGAACTCATGACCTTGCCTCCATCTGGCAAACCTAACCCCCAGTAGCCCGAACAAGTAGGGACATTGAGGGAAATGTCTTAAAATGGTACATGACGTCTTTGCAGATCAGATCTTCCTAAATTTTACTGAGGCGTATTTCACAGAATCGCAGGATGATTGGGGCTGGAAGGGACCTGTAGAGATCTCCTAGTCCAGCCCCCTGCTCCAGCACGGACACCCAGAGCACGTGGTACAGGGTGGCATCCAGGCGGGTTTGGAAGATCTCCAGAGAAGGAGACTCCACAAGGAGCCTCTCTGGGCAGCCTGTGCCAGGGCTCTGTCACCCTCGGGAAATAAGTTCTTCCTCACATGGAGATGGAACTTCCTGCGTTTCAGCTTGAACCCGCTACTTTGTCCTATCACTGGCCACCACTGAGAAGAGTTTGGTCCCTTCCTCCCTACATTCACCTCTCAGGTACTTGATTGGTTCTTCTCTCAATCTTTCCTTCTCCAGGCTAAACAGGCCCAGCTCGCTTAGTCTTCCCTCATATGATAGATGCTGCCGTCCCTCAGTCATCTTCGTGGCTCTACACGGGACCCTTTCCACAGGTTCCACGTCCCTGTTGTGCTGGGAAGCCCAGAACTGCGCCCAATACTCCAGGTGTGGCCTCACCTACCAAATTTATCACTCATTTGCAATAAAAATTTAGAGTTGGACCAGGTGATTTTTCTTTTTGAAACTCTTTTCAATTAATGACACACATTCATAGCAATTATCTGCTACCCACAACAAATACAATCTTTTGGCTGATATTTTATCTGAAAGTCTTCTGTGAGCTAGAAGATTTTGATTGCTTGGAGTCATTTATACGCATAGATGGCAGGTTTATGAGGAAATAGGTCACCCAGCTTAATGTCAGGGCAGAGCCTTGGTAGCCTCTGACTTGCTGTCTTCTCAGATGTAACTTCTCTTAGCTGCATTCTTAGATGCAGCTAAGAAAACTGCATCTCCACTGGGAGGGTATTTGTTCAATAACAAGTTATTGGAGAGCTGCCAGGTTGCTTCAAAGTCTGCTCATCCTGCCCACAGCCTCCCACTGTCCACATCAGCTTTCAACAGCCCTTCTATGGAGTGGGCTTCACATCTCACAGCAAGCTTTTGCTCTGACCTTCTCTTTCTTTTTCTTTTTGTCTTTCTTTTTTTCTTTTTTTTTTTTTTTTAAACTAAGTTACTGTTGTAGCAAAGACCCATCTGATTACACCAGAGCTGCCATTAGTTTTAGTTGTACATGACTTCTTGACATTAGGTATTTTCAAAGTATATCTTAAAAGCTCTATAAAGAAAAATTCCAATACAGCAGGGATAGGAAAACAACAGAAGGAGCCTCTGGATCACACAGAAAAGATATTTTGCTTTAGGTCAGCAAAGATGTTCCATTTACAGGTATTTTATCAAATACTACCTGCTGAAGCTCGTGTAGCAGCTTCTGTGTCTCAGATTAGACCTTTTTGTACTGCTGGCCCCATTGACCCCAACGTCAGCTTAACCCATGACAGTCACTTGATTCTACTGATTCTTCTTATGTCTTTCTTAAAATAATGTCACGTGCTTTACTTAGCAACTCTTCGCCTGTGTAGAGAGTTAATTTTACTGAATAAATCTCTCTCTTTAGCCCTTCTGTGTCTGCCAGCTCACCTGAACATTTTTAATCTGTGAGCTTGAACTCTTGGCTCTTCTCCATACACGTGCCCTTGAACATGGGAACGGTTCTTATTCTTTTACCGCACAGGCAGCCTGTCCTGTCCTCCCTGCTCATTCACTGCCTAATCCACAGGTACTCTCGTGGAGACCAAATTCCATGGAGCATCGTACTCTGCTGTAAGCGACATTTTTCTTTCAGAATTTATTTTATACTCCCAATGAGATTACTGGGAAAGCCATCTGCGTGGGAAGGTTATTTATGAGGTCTGTATGTCTCCCATTTTTTCTTGACAGGAGTTTTTTCTGCGTCTGTTGTGGTTGTCTAAGGAAACATTGTGAATTATAGCCCAGCTGCTTCCTGGACTGAATGGTCTTTTCAAGCCTGCAGCCCCTCCGATGCTCTCAGAGACAACGGCCTCACTCTGTGGCTACCGCAGAGGATTACATGGCCCAAATTCAGGGTGAAAAAGTGGTCAGAAGATAGTCTTTCTCCCAAGAAACAGGCTCTCTCTGATGTCAACCAATGTCTTCAGCAAAGTTAGAGAATCTTTCAAAAATACTTTACACCAAATGAACTACAGGATCCCAGACATGCAAGTGGGGCTCACCTACAGCCCCAAGGCTACGTCATAGCTCTGTAAAACTCATGGATTTATAAAACTCTTTGGGAAGGCAAGCATGTAAGGAAACCTTACACCCGGAATCACACAGAGCATAGGGATAGTTAAAGCTGCTTTAATATCTCCATCCCTGGCCAACCTTCTTGCAGCCACACTGTGTTTAAAGCCAGTTCTCACAAATGGCATGGCCCAGACGGGCTAATCTCACACGTTGGGTAGCCATCCCAGAGCAGGGCCACACCAAGACATTTTTTGCTGATGCAGCGGGAAGACCTGCTTACTGCAGAGGTTCACTCTCCTATGCAGTGAGGTCAAGGCTTTGCATGGCCTGTCACTTCTTCGGGTGCTTTCAGCATGTTCGAGCACCTACTATAGATCTGGAAATGCCAGCAGGTGTCTATTGACATGTCTGATTGCTGTGAGCTTTCACTGATGTGAACCGGGCTCCTTTGCTTGACTTAAATTCACTCCCTGCTCCTTAAGGAAGGAAGCAAAATGGGTGAATTTCCACAGATAATGCATCAACAGATGAAGTTTAGCACAATTAACTTTTGTGAACAGCTTCATCTGGAAAAAATAAAAATAGCACTTTTTATACCCTTATGTATATTGTCTTTTACAAGGAGACATTTCAAAAATTTTCATTGGAATATTATATTTTTCTCAATAAATATTTTTAAAGACTAACATTAAAATTATTTGGTTGAATTACTAACAGTGAAGCCACAGATCAGACACGTATAATTACTCTATACTTTTATTTTTCTACGTTATCCTCAGAAAAGAAGTGTAGGTGTTAATATCAGAACAATTTTGCCACAGATACACACTTACGAAGCTGTTCTTATGATGCCAAATATTGACTTGAAATCCAAGTATGGAGCTCAGGTCATAGCATATATCTGCATTTCTTTTTTATTATAAAGTATTATTAATAAGGTACATGATGGAAACTAAGTTATTAGCCAATTGATTATGCCTATATCTTAAACACACTGATCATCTTACCTTTTTCCCTGGAATATTAGTTACAATAAATTAATCATTTACCAGGCTTTATTTTCTGACCAGGCTCAGCAGTTGCTGATGAGGGAATAATAAATGCAAAATGCCATTGCTACTATTTTGGAGGAACTTGAATACTTTCCCTTCTCAGAAATGTTATCTCAGTGCCAAGCTGATGAAATAGATTAAATCCTCCCTCTGGATTCACCGTAAGCTGGTGCTCTGGAGCTCCTGAGGACAAGGAGCTGGAGGAATCCGTGCAAATAAATACATGTCTTGGCAACCTCTCCACACTCAGTGCCTTAAGTGAGAGGATGTCTCCAGCCCGGAATGGCTGTGTTTGATGCACGAGGCTCCCTGTGTCGCTCCTGGCTGCGCAGACCCTGGCTCGCAGCACCGTCGGGGCCTGTCCCGCCTTCACAGACGCCTTCATGGCGATGCAGAAGCAAACAGGCTTGTGGATGGCTTTAAGCGAGGACAAGTTGCAGGCACCTGCCAGGACAAAGCAACGTGCTCTGCACCCATCCCCCAAAACAACCCAGAAAAATGTATCCGTCAACTCACCACTACATTAGAAAACACTGTAGCTCACGCTCAGGAAAAACATATTGGATTGGCGGGTTTATAATTGCTTGAATCTACTGAGAATTCAGAACAATGCGAGCTGTTGGACCAAAGATGCTTTCTAGTGTCTTCCTCATCAGTATTCATTAAGTAGAAATTGAGCCTGCTGCGATGAAAAAGCATATCAGATGCAGAAACTTGTATTTGGGCAACATCAGGAGCAATTAGTTACACAGTACAGTCAGAGCGCTTCATTCGAGGTGCAGGAGAAGTCAGCAATAAAACAGCTTTGTATGCTTTTGAGCATTATAAAAATGATTGTAATTTTGTAATACAAAGCTGGTTACTGAGGCAGGGAAACTGATAAAAATAATGACTAAGGCGAGCAGACAGACAGGACATATGGATAATAAATGTAAATGCAACTTAGGCCCTCCTAGCTCCTGCCATCCAGGTCTATTCAAAATGGCTATCAAGAGGGCAGGGCTCAGCCCTTGCTTCCTCTCATGTCCTAGTCCATCTGAACAGAAGTCCTCCTAAAATAATCCTAATGGGAGAGACTCCTAGCCCTGCATTCTCTCCCTTTACTTTTGCCACCCCAAGGACAGTAGAGGAGGAACCAAAAAGCCACAGAAGTATTAATCAGATTAAAAAAAAAAAAAAAAAAAAAAAAAAAAANGATAGCTATATACCTAAAGAATAAAAGCAAAAAAGGAGTTGGAAAAGATGGGAAAATTAGGAGGCTGAGGAGATGAAAATGCCTGTTTAAATTCCATTTCATCTTTCCATTACAAAACAATTTAAAAAAATGAAAATGAATTCAGAAAGGTAAGAGGAAGAAAAAAAATAGGCAGAAAAAAAAATGGTTTCTGGCACTCTCTTTAAGGAAGGCAAGACATTTCTCCCCTGGACAGACCCAAGGCTGCTGAAACAGGAATGCAGAGTAGCCCTGACTGCACAAGGCTGTGTAGCCTCAGGGCTACTTGAGATTGGCTTGTCATGCCAACAGCAGAAGACACTGTCCTTTTCCTGGCCTCTCTTTCCCTTCATACCACATTTGACTTACCACTAAGATGTCAGAGGAACCTGATCCTACCTTGCAGAGCACCAGGTAAGACCCTTTAAACCCGCTAAGCACCTCCTGTTTACAACCAAATACACAACTGCAACACTGAGCTAGGCATAAAGTAAAATCCTCATGTTTCTGCGTGTTCTTAATGCGGGAGGAGGGTAATCAGTGCTTCCTCATTCAGCCCCATGTCATTCATGCTTGGGAGCTGCAGGATCTGATGCAGAGATACCCCTGGAAAATGTCTTTTAGAGTGAGTCTTCATATACACTTATATATATTATATACATTTATATACATTATATACATACACATACATAAAGTGTATGATTACTGGGACTCTGGTATGTGACCTCTCTTGAAGTGCAGCATTTCACATCCACTCCTTGACTTCATCCACTCATCAGAGGGCTTGTTATCGCAGAGAACTTGTCTGTTACTGAAAATAGAGGTACAAGGGTATTTAGCAAAATGGACATGGCTAAATACCTGATGAGCATGACGTCTGCTCTGTCAGTGTGCTCAGCTGCTCCAAGGAGATGTGCCAGAGCATGGAGAAGAAGAGTCATCTCTGAAGACAAGAAGTAAGCGGCAGATTGGCTCTGCCTACTGGATCTACTGGATCTATTGCATTAGCACATACATCAGGCCCCAAATTATAGGCACATATTATAAAGACTGTGAAAACACGTTTCAAAACAATGACTCTTTTGAAAGACAGGCCATTCTGAAATATATTTAAATGTGATTTTAATATTTTTTATTTAAAAACAAGCAAAACCTCTCCATTCAGTTCCAATAAATATTTTATATTTAATGTAAAAGAACGTTTCTTTCAAAAACAGAGCCATACTTTTGTGAAGAAAATTTACTTCAAATTGACTGTGATTAATTTTTTCAATTATTTAATTCATCCGGAGAAACAAAAAGTCAGTTATTTATACAATTTTAATCTAATATTCCCTCATGACTCGATCTTAATGCAAATTTGCACATAGACCTCCTGTTGACCTCCGTGAAAGGTATGCATATAAAGGGAATGCAGAACCAGACTCAGCAGACAGAATTAGTGTTTTTATAATTGCTTTAATTGGTGTTTAATTTTTTCCGCTGTTTAGAGACACAGTTGCTGTCTTCCAATGGGAAAAAGAAATGTACGCTGGAATTAGAATGTAATCAGAAAAGAAAAATGGGTAACATTATATTAGAGCTCCAGAAAGACAGCAATTGGTAAATGTGAGTATCACCAATTTCCATTTCTGTTGCTACTTTAACTAATTTATATTCAGAAAAGCACATCCTTGAAAACGTGTGAAACACCTGCCATGCGAAAAGAAGCACTCGATAGCTAAAATGCACACACCATCATACAGACACGGCCATAGAGTGGAGGACTCAGTCATCTGCACGATGGACAGTGATTTGTGAGTTGTCTACAGGATGGGTCTAACCGCATTGTTTGTTGATTCTACCCACAGGAAGAAAAAAGATAACTTAGAACAGTAAGTAAAGGTACAATGAAACTATATTGGCTTTTGTGATGAATCATTATGGTTGGAAAAGACATTCAAGATCATCAAGTCCAACTGTAAAGCCATCACCACCATGCTTGCTAAAAAACCTACATGACTATGACTTTGGCTCTTTTTGCATGCAAGAATTTCAGGAATTCCCTTTTCCTGTTTTCGTTAATTTCAGAAATCACTGTTTGCTGCATGCACATGGCATGCTACACTAAGGAATATGAAACCCTGTGAGGCAATAACTAGGCACAACTTAACCTTCTGCTGATTTACCAAGCCTAGAGAACCTGCATGATAAAAACTGCAAAGAAACATAAGGGTAAAAAATAAAAGACTATAATCTCTTGGGTGTACATTTACCCTTTACTGAATAATACCAATGCTGTTTATTATGCAACACAGGCCTTCTGCTGCTAATAGGTAACATCTGCTTTAGATCAACGGGGCGGGAACAAGAACTTCTTGCAGTCCGAGTCTGCTCATCCTGATTCTCTGTAGGAAATTTTAAGTGGAGCCAGTGAACAACAGAAATGCTAACAGACAACATTTATTTTTAGCCATGTACCTCTCACCTTGCTGTCAATGCACAGCACCTCACCTGACTTTTGGACTTGTAGCAGTAATGAAATCCCCAATTCCCCAAGCATCTGAGTCTTAGCAAATACAGTGGGCCTATTTGATGAGTTCTTGTCATGTGGAAAGCCTCTATTATTAAGTAGGACATGTTATAAATATAATTCAGGGCAATAAGCTTCCTAGGCATGATAAAAATAAAAAAGCTGAAAAGTGGTGTTTCAGCAGTACTTTACAAAACCCATCTATGAAAATGTTCTTTAGTGACATATTCTGTCACCATATTAATCATTATTAAAGACAAAAAAAAAAAAAAAAAGAAAGACACGGACTTTTTCCTATAGACACCAAAAATGACCCCAGCCTTTCTGTGGAAGGATGAAATGTTGCCCAATGCACTGTCTGGGCTGGTACACAAAACCAAAGCTGACAGCTCATTGCCAGGCAGACACAGCTCAGCCCTGTGAGCCCTGGAGCCAGGGGTGCTGACCTGCTCTGGGAGAGACTCATATGCCCTAAAGGCAGCACACGGGAGCTTGCACAGCACAGAAGGACTTCAGCGAGAGAATCTGTGCGGTTCTAGTAAACCCACAATGGTCTATATGATGTGAGCTGATTTTTTTTTTTTTTTTAGGCATTGTAACTTGCCCAAACCTGGATGGATTTTTGTGGGAGTCACCCAAAATTCAGGACACAATGCATGAAACCAAAAAATTCTTACTGAAATGATTAGAAATTACTTGTTAGCTTGGGAAAAAAAAAAAGTAACATACTTTTTTTCCTCTTTCCCTTTCTGGGAATCTTTATTATTATTATTATTATTATTATTATTATTATTATTATTATTATTGCTATTTTTCTCTGAAAGCACTGAAAAAAATAATCTCAGCAGGACAACTATCAAGGAACTCTCAGCCTACCCAAATACAATCTGGCAATACAAAAATAATCATAAACAGGATTTGCAAAGGGAGAGCATTGTTACCTACTGCGGTAATAATAGTGTATTCTATCAGTTTCATATTAATCAAGGTTTTACAACATAATCCTAATAAAGTACATTATAATAAAATGATTAACTGCTAATAGCTAAATTATTAACATATGCTTACCATAAATTAAGACTTGAAAAAGCAATAGGCTTACTTCCTTGTGGGCACTTGATTTTTTTGGGCACCTTTTTCTACTGTCCGGAGCTATAATATAAGACCTAAAGAAAAGTGTCTGTGATTTCTATGAGACATTTGTGTCCACAATCTGATAGTAAAATTCTGCATAATTTGTATCTGTGGGCTAAAGTCCAATAAAGGAATTGTTAAGCAATCACTTCAAAACCAATTTTCTTTAGTACAGACCAATGTCTATGAATTTTAATAGACTCTAAGTATACAGTAGCAAGGATTTTCTGTCTTAGTATGGTTTTTCTTCTGTGAAATGAAATCATCTCAGTGCATATAATTGCCAAATGCTTTTGAATATACATGAATACACTTCATGGTTTGAACAAATTCCTAGAGACCAGGCTTTATGAGGCTAGATAACCTCAGAGATTATTCTTTCTTTCTCTTAGAACAATACTGGTATTATTCTGTAATATGCATCCTGAAAGCATTGTTTTGTTTTTTTAATTGGTTTCAGTTGCTGTCTATTTTGTTTCCATGACACCTCCATCTAAATAGCTCTGTATCAGTGTGCCCTGGTGTTGTGGAAGTCTCCCAACATGTGGGATTTTGCAGGGTTGAATCACGGCAATATTTTAATTAACAAATCAAACTTACTATTTAGGGACTAGGTTACACAGATGAGTATGTGCATTCTTGTGGAACTCAATAGCAAAGTCATGGTATTAGAAAGCGTTAAAGCAACACTTTCAGTAAAGCATTTTGGTCTTATAAAGGCTACTGTTTTACACAGTACCTGTCACCATCAGTGGGGACTGGAAACCTTGAGTGGTACCAGCACTCTGATTCCTCCAGAGAAACCAAGAGAGACACAAGAAGAGTGCAAAAAAGAAGGACATAGAAAGATTTCCAGGAGTTGCTCTGACTTGTTGGTGTGTAGGTGCTCATCCCCAGGGCCGGGATTTCCGGAGGCTCCCAGATTAGCTCTCCCAGAGCTAGCAGAGCCCCATGGCACCAGGATGGCTTTTGGCAAAGCTTCCTCACTCACAGAGGAATCAGAAGACAAAATCCCATGAGTAAAGGTGTACTCAAACACAGCTTTCTGCCAAAAGCCCTTGTAGAAACTATACCACCCCAAAAATTTGCTCAGGAGGCTGCTCACTGGTGTTGGCCGTCCCTTGATATGTGCATGGTCCAGACTGGAAAAAAAAAGAAGGGCATCTGGTACAGCCCCAGGGCAGGTCTGCAGCCACATCTTGGAGGAGAGCTGGGGACATGCGTGCTGGTCTACACCAAGGCACAGGCTGCAGTGTGAAGCTTTACAAGGAGATGCCTTTGCACAAACAGCCCCAAATCAGCCCTATCATTTGGCAGCCTTGCATTGAATCATTTTTTGCTCCTCATCCCGCTGAACCTTGTTCCCTTGGATTCTTGTTCCTGCTGGGAATATCTACCCCAGCTGGGGTTCCCCAGCTACTGTCTTGCCATTTTCCTGTTTGAAATGCATTTTGATTCACTCTTCCCATGCTTTATAACTATTATTATTATTATTTCTTTTTCACTGGTGCTGTAAGGCTGCAAAAGACACTGGCTAGAGCTCTCTGTTCGATCCAATGTAAACACATACAGAGAGAAAAGTCCCTGGTCTGAGGTGTTTCAAATCTAGATAGAACTGGAGTAAGTGTGGTTATTACTCTTTTTACCAGCAGATATGTAAAGTATAGAGAAATTGTTATACATATCCTCCAATGTGGATGGTGGGATTCCTAATTTGGGAGTCTGAAATCCATCAACACTTTTGAAAATCTCATATGGAGAAGTATAGTTAAAAAATTGAATCTGCATCCATTCCACTAACCATAAAGCCATCTACCCCCTGCTTTTTTAACATCTTTTCATTAGTTTTTTGCCATCACTGTGCTCAGTTTGTCCCAGATTATCTTCCCCTTGGGTTTTCTTTTAATGCTCTGTTTTCTTCTTCTTCCAGATCATTAAATAAGATGTTAAATAAGCCTGGGTGTAATACTAGTCTCAGTAGTAAGCCACCAAGCACCAACATGATACATTAAAGTTTATCATTACCCTTTGTTTACAATTCAGGGAGCTTTCACCCAAATCAAAGTACTATTGAGACAATTAGGAGTGATAATTCATAAGTGACTATGTCAAGTGAATTGCTAAAATCTAATTATATTGGCATAAACTGCCAGAGCTATCAACAAAATAGGGCATTTTATATCTGTAGATCTGCTGCTGTTACATTGTCTGCTTTCCTTTTTCCCTAATTTTGCCTGTTTAAGTAATTCTCAGAAGAGCCAAGGCTCAAGAGCAATAGGGGGAGTCTGGGCAGTACCTGGAGCCAGAGGATACTATGGAGGAAACACACCTGCGAGAGTTAGACTCTTGCCCTCCATGAGTGAAGCTGGTGTCCTGGTGTCCTTTATGGCTTTCACTTTATAGATGTATGGGATTTGATGGGTGGAAGTTTGTCCTCACTCAAAGGTAATTGTCGGGGCCATTCTTCCATTTCAGAGAAACCAAACTACATTTGATTTTCTTTTGTTTACACAGGTCTTAGAGCAAGGGCTACCTCATGAGAGAGCTTCTTGATCTTTGGGGTGAACTCTACTGACCAATTGACAGTTGCTTTAGTAGAGGTCTCCTCTTCAGGCAGGATACATGGAATTACAGGGCTTGCTTAATCATTGAAGATTATTCCTGGGTTAAACTGTTAAAAACTGTTGGAAACCTCCTGCAAACTGTGTGTTTTCTCCATGAACGAAAAAATGGCCTTGTCTGGCCTTCCTCTAGCTCAGGAAGTGTCACTAAAACTTCCTACTGTCCATGACTTCACATGCATGGTGATTGCTCCCAATTAAAATTCACTTTTTGCTGCATAAATAACATAACCTGAACCCGCTGATGGTTTTGTATGTCCATACTTTCCAAAAGTCCTTGTCTCAGTTGCAGTTAACTGTGCTTTTATCAGATTTATTTGACTTCTCAGATGCTATTCTTCTTCTTTCTCATTATAGACAAAACCTTTTAGACCGAACTGTATGTGCTTGAACTCCCCTCACTGATTTCTGGATGCTTTCCTTCCTGGTAGCCTTTTTCACAGCTGAAATATTTTTTTGTTAAAATTGGCTCTTTCCTCTCCTCTCCTCTCCTCTCCTCTCCTCTCCTCTCCCCTCCTTTCCCCTCCTCTCCCCTCCTCTTTCTCCCCCCTTCCCTTCCCTTCCCTTCCCTTCCCTTCCCTTCCCTTCCCTTCCCTTCCCTTCCCTTCCCTTTTCTTCTGTCTTATTTTTTTTTAATTTTCAAATTTTTGCATGGCTCATTGGTGTAGACCTGAAGATGAGGATGGTGGAGTATAATGGAAAGCATTCCTGAGATCTCACGAGTAAGCATGAAATGAAACATTTTTGTAAAAGCAGCTGTGCCTTCTGGTATGGATTGTTTAGTTGTGTAACACTAGTTCCTGCGTGTCATGAAAACACGTAACCTTCCAGCTCTTGATTCAAGAAACCTCTAAGAATTTCTTCAGCAGAGCAAAATATGCAGCAACAACTTTTGTTCTGAGGAAATATTTTCTGAAATTGCTATTAAGTGAATCAATAAAAAAACATGAGAACAGAAGAAGGGGTCTATTTTCTGAAGAAGCACAAACTCAGCTCATCTGTTACTTTAGCTGGTATTAGACTTATTTGCTATGGTAAATTCTGGTGCTGATTGAGTTGATTGATAGGGAAGGTTTGAACGGAGCAATATCATTAATAAAGCCACAGTGCCTGACTAACAGCTACTCTAAAGATGAGTATTTTGTTAGCTCAAATGCACTTGCCTTACCACAAGACACCATGCTCTGTGAAAGAGTTGAATATAGGAGCCATGTGTTATTTTCTTTAATTGTAAACATTAAGATTTTAGCAGAAGACTGTCTAAAATAGTGAGTGCCTGAGTCTCCCTAAAGAAAAGGTCATTAAGGCATTAGATGCTACATTTCGAGCCTGATGACAAAATTTTGAGGGAAAGGGGAATATTTCAGTTTTATTTTAGAACACTCAAAATTGTGCTTTCAGATATGGGACTGGTCCCTTTTTAATCTCAGTATCCCACTACAGTAACTTATAAGACGATATGCAAAGTTTCTTCTTAAAAGATATGGATAATTGTTAATTCAAACAAATTATATCTAACAGTAATAAAAGCAAAATCTAGTTGAAAGGATTTTGCAATCCATTTTGTGTCTTAGTGAGGATCTGAGCCATGAACGTGTTTACATAAATTAAAGGAAATGTGGAAAGATCTCAAAATTTAGACTGTTGCGTAACCTGCTATGAATTGAAAGTCTGTCAAAAGACTGAATTTTCAGTCTTTTTGTTTCCCTGTTCACCCATTTCAAAATGTAACATTTTTGCATCTTGTTTAAGATCCCTGCTGCTCCACTCACACTGTGGAGACATCATTTACCATCAGCTTAACTACCTGGTTAGGCAGTGGAAATCACTGAATACAAAGTTATACCTGCCGTGAGATGTGCCAGACCAGGACAGCTCTGCTTTATGTTCCAATGAAGACCTGCCCTGACATGCAGCAATGCCAATATCTCTCTCTTGCTTCAGAATCCAGTTCCTAAAACAGCCTTTGGCTTCCATTATTTAGCTGTTTTTTTTTTTTTTTTTGTCCTTGTAACCCCAAAATAAAGTGAAATTCTAATATGCTAGACAATGTAGAGATGCATAGAAAAGAAGACAAAAAAAGTCTTTTTCTTTTGGGATCTGGGTTATCAAAATGACTGTGAAATGTTTTTTTCCACTATTTCAGGATGGGTGACCATGAGGAACTGGAGTCCTTTTTTTTTTTTTTCCCTTTTCTAACTCTGCTAGTCAGTCCAGAGAGAGTAAAAGCCTCTTGTTGAAGAGGAGACAGACACAATCAATGCCTGTAGTGGAGCTGACCATCTAGACATAAAATCCACTCATGTTGAATCACTCTCCAGGCTTCATGAGTTGTATCGACTGATTTCCATCAGCTGGAATGGGTGCCTAAGCCTCAGTAAACACCTGTATGTAGATCGCTTATCTGCAGGCTGAGTCCCACTTTAGTTATCTAAAATGTAGATAGCAACATCTCAAGTAGCTACTCTAAGCTCTTGGCAATTAACTGAGGGAAACAGGCTTAGCGAAACAAAATCTTCCAAGGCTTGAATGCTAGGTGCACGTTTTCTGATGGGATAGTTCATGATTTAGAACTGATTTTTTCCGTCTTCAAAGAAGCCTAGAGTGGATAGTTCAGGTATTGTTGATGCAGTAAAGGTCAGAAGTCCTAGCTATCATGGACAAGCTATTACAGATAGTCTTTCGTCTCCCTTTGCTGGCTACACCAATCCCCAAACAGGGATCAAATCTTTATCTTTCTGCATAAAGGCTGAGAACATTAGTGAAGACAATGTTTAAGGTTTGTATTTCTTAAAACCTATTCACTCTACATCTCTTTTATCAATGGCTGTTTGCTGCAGCAGGATGTAAACTGGAAATCAGATATTAGTTAATTGAAAACAGTAAGCCATGTGAAAAAAACAGAGATCTCCAATAGAAATATCCCTCTTGTGTCCCCAAATAACTACACATGTAGCAGGGAAAAAAATGTTCAGTTCTCACAGTTTAAACCAAGGCAGGGTTGAAGGAGTTTATGGATTTAGCAGTGACACATATTTAATTAGCAACATAGGATCAATAACACATGAGATCAATAATAAAACAGATAAATTGCATCTCCCGGGTGCTCAGGCCTCATGTGCATCCATGCTGCTTCCTGCAACCCAGAACAACACAAGGGTGAGGAAGCGCCCATGAGCTCCCGAACGCATCTGGCATAGGCAGGGATGGCAGTGCTGTCAGGGAGGCTTCTGACAGTGTCAAACCCCTTCACTGCTGCTGTTTACACTCCAAGGTCCCTCCTCCTGCTACAGATTTTCATGCTTTTTCATAGTTCTTTTCAGGTTGGCTTCTCTCCATTTCAACGGCGTCTTTGAAGTTTCCCAGCTACAGTTTAATCCACTGATGGTTCCTTGTCTTTTTTAACACCCTCAGCTGGGGGCTGATGGTGTGATGGTGTTCTTATCTTTCCCTTTGCAGGTTTCGGGCAAATGTCCTTCAGACAGTTTTGTGTATTCAATCCACACACACACTATTTACTCTCACATTCCTATTTTACCAGGTGTTGTTTTCCAAGCCATTTGCAAAGGGTGGGCTTTGCAAGCACCCACACATTGGTATTTTAAAGTGAGGCAAACATTCAGCTCTGCCCCAGTTCATCTTTTTAGTTTAATTTGGTTTGTGGTTCAATTTGATTTCTCTGTGGAAACTGCGCTCACCTGCACACTTGTTATTCATTGAATGCAGTCAGAAGCATTGCCGCTGAATTAAATGCTGCATATTGCAGCGTCTGATAATTATGCAAGAGGGAACAACCCTGGCCATACCCAGTGCACACAGTGATTAAACCTGCTGCTAGGTAGAGAGGTTGTATGGTCACCAGCTTTGCCACAAGTGTGCTGAGCAGAGAGCAGGAAGCTGAGGAGTCCCTTACTTCTAGCCTTGCGCTTGCTTTTGAGGTAACATCCTATGTTAAACAAGTAGGTTAGGTTAGTCTGAGCTTGTACCAACTGACCCTCTTGCCTTTCTTCAGTAAAGAGAATAGGAATTTGGTGGTAGTGGAGGGATCTGCTACAACTCCCAGGGAAACCACTGCTGCAGCAGACCTTGATAAACCCTGTGCGTCTCGTGCTTCCTTTTAAGCTTCCTTGAGCTGCCAGAACATACCCTTACCATCAGAATGTTGTACTGTGCAACCTTTTGACCCTCCGTCACTCAAAGCCTGTTTTAGGGCTCTTTTGTGCTGCTACATGAGCTGACGGAGTCTCATGGGTGCTCTAATTTATATTGTCAACCCATTGTGGCATTCAACCCATGCCACATACTCAGATTGCATCTCCCGTTCATGCCCTATTGGGAGGCCCTCTCCTCCTGGCCATGCTGTGGAAGACTCCCTGACTCCTCCAGCCATGTGAAGCTCCTTTTCCAGAGCCTTGTTTTAGGGTAGTATTGAAGTCATGCAAAATGCACAGATGTGAATACGTTACCTGATTATTTACAAACTCAAACTACAGCTGTATCGCAGTGCATCAGTGTATCTTCTTGGCTTCACAAAGGGCTATTGCAGACAGGAAAAACATTAGCCTACACATGGAACAGGCCAAGTCAAGGAGGGGAGAAGCTGAGAGAAAACAGCTATTTGTTAACTTCAAAATGGGAATATAAAGGCTTTAACCCAAATAATACAACTGTATTGCCAAGACTGAGAACTTATCACTTGAGGCCACTAAAGGGTTAAACAGACTTTCCTGAAGAAAATGAAAGAAGTTTCCAGCAAGCACTTAAGGGAAGACCAACAGAGGTGATGGCAAAAGAAGAAGCTATAGGATGCTTTGTTTGGGAAAGTCTTGGAAGAACCTGGGTTCAGAAAAACAGAACTGAATTGGCATGGAGAGGCTGGGATAAAGGCTCTACTTGTTTTAATCTTGTTTTCTTTGTTTGTTACATTTCTATGAATAAATAAATCACACCAGCCTGGGAAGCAGCTGTGCTGGCTTGTCTTGAAACCAGAAGACTCAAGGGTGGCAAATGTTGTGATTCCAATTTACAAAAGACTCCAGGGGAGCTCTGAGGAAGCCCAGGTCTGTAATCCTGATGACTGTACCAGGCAGATTAATTGAAAGTATAACAAAGAACAGAATCAGTGGACATCTGGATAAATCTAGTCTATTTGAGAAGAATCAGTGTGGCTTTTGTAAAGAGAAATATTGCCTTGGGAACATGTTATTTAAGGATGTGACAGTATGGGGACAGAAGTGATCACGATTATGTTGTCTATTTGGGTTCAGATAAATAAATGGTAAAGAGATAGGAAATAAAAAAGGTTCTCATACTGGAGGGTGTTGAGTGGGACTCTTTTTGCTCTTTGACATAATTTGTGACCAGGAAGAAGGAGTGAGTGTTGAGTGTTCATTTACTGATGAAACAAAGCTACATGGGCATGCAAGAACAAAACCAATCATGAAGACAGACAAACAGGCTACAAGAGTGAGCGGATGGGCAATAAAATGGCATATGAAAAATTCTTTGTTGGAGAGATGCACTCCAAAGTGCCATCCTAGTTTTATATTTGAATTAATGGTTCTGAGCTGATCATCCCCATCCAGGAGAGAACTATTGGAGTTAAGAGAGAGACACCCATAAAAACACTAGCTTAGTGCTCAGCTGTGGTCAAACAAGCAAATAAACTGCTAAGAATGAGGTCATGCCACTGTATAAACCTATGGTACAGCTGTGTCTTGAAAACAGGGCAGTACTGGTCCTCTCATCTACTGCATTTACTCCCCTCCCTGCCATTTAAGGAATGGATTTTGTACAAAGTAGTCAAGACTCTTCAGTCTGAAATAGATAGACCTAGAGGTTAAGACAGAGGATAGGGAGAAGGGACAGGAATCCAATGTTAGGTCTTTCTTGCAATGCAAGGATGAAGGGACTGCAAAAGAAACTAGTAGAAGCCAGATATAAGACAAAAGAAGGTACCCATTTTATGTAATGGGTTGACAAAAAATGTGGGTGCTAAAATTTACATGTTAAACTGACACAAACAACATCTGGCTAAAGATCTTCGTGAGTTGAAAAGGCTTGCAGGTTGGGAGAGTATTAGAGGGAACCATATCCACTTATCCTAATTCTATTTCATTCCCTAAGCACTTCCTTACTGCCACTGCTTGAGAATAGATACTGGACTCAATGGACCTTTGGTGTGATTCGGTTCTTATATTGCTTTCTTTCATGTACAACCTAGAGAAAATCCAGACTCCTTTGGGTGGATGGAGATAGAAAGTGTGGAATAGTGGATGTTTCAAAATGATGACTCAGCCAAAAATGGGGTACTGAAAGGCATGCAACTGCATGTCTATTATTTAAAAGCAAGTGAGTCTGAGTGCGTCTTCCCAATTTCTTCCCCAAGGTATAGCACAGCACAGATCTCTTTCCTGGAAGCATATAATGAAAGCAGGTTAATCTCTCTAAAACTAATCAGAAATAAGAGTGTAATTACAGTTTTGGTACCACTTAAGGTCTGGGAATGAAACTTGACTTAAAAAAAAAAAGGGGGGATTGCCTTTCTGGATGTATTTTGCAGCAATAAACATACAATTGTTAAAGAAAAATAACAGGCAATAATAATTTTAAAAACTTATACCAAGCAGTGTAGCAATTATTTTATGAGAATGTAATGAAATCTGCAGCATGGGGCTCCAGGTGCATTAGTCTAAGGACTTTTTTCTGCCAGTTATTTCACACAAAGTTGAAATGTGCTCTGTACTGCATATTAGATAGTTTTGTCTATGTAGTTAACTACTTCCTTCTGCAATTAAAACACTGCTTCTCTACATCAGGATTTTTTTTTTCCAAATAAATTTCCAGCATTCAGAGGATATAAACCGCTGGCCTGTGCCCTCCAGCTGGATCTCTATAGCCTACGGCATAGTCCTTGGTGCCTATAACACCATAACTAACTAACTAAATAAATAAAAGGTAGGTAAGCTCATCTGCAAAATTCAAGGACACACAGAATGTTTTGCAGTTCTCTCTGACAACTGCCATTATAAACCACAGGAAGAGCAAGCCCACTCCAACTGCTGCTCCCATAGGAGGAGCTCTTCAGGGGCTGTCAAATAGGACAGGCCTGAGGGCGGTGCTGCACAAGGACTCTCTCCTCAACATGACTTGAAAGGAAGCGTGGTCCATAACCTACCTCCACATCTCCAGTTCCTGCCCCAGAAAGAGGTTCCAGTTCTTCAGGGGTCTCTGATGATGGTATGGGAACCTGCATTGACTATATCTTTCCTGGAAATCCAGATTCATCCCAGCCAGCCTCAAGCACCCAGTCAGAGCATTTAGGCTCCTGCTCCTGCATAGCAACAGCAGCTCATCAGCAGACAGTTCCTGCATCCAAGACAGAGAGTTTTAGCCACCAGTCCTGCCCGAGGAGTGAGACCTGTAGCTAAGCACACTCTTTGCTGAATAAGTGTGAAGAGTGGCAGGGTAGCATATAAAATGAAAACCTGCTTTCACTCCTAATGTTTGAAAAGAAACCATTTGTCGGTACTTCATTTTGTGCAAGGTTCTACCTGGTGAGGATATGTGAAATTATTTCATAAATGGTTCCCAGCAGAACATTGAGGTCACCTAGTAGATCAAACACCTTAAAAGTAAAGTGATCCTGGGCTTGCACAGAAACGTTACCTCAGGGGTATGGATAAAAGTATGGGGAAAACTGAGTTGCCTACAAAACACGGGTGCTTCTTGCTTAGAGAGTTGCTGAACAGAGACTGGATTCAAACTGGACTTAAGCAGCAGCCATGTGTGAGCGTAGGGTGCAAGCAACAAGTGGTGGGAGGGACCTACACACTGGTGCCTGGACCCTTGCTAGACCATTGCATCTATCAGAAAAAAAGATTGCCATGACATTGCAGTTTAGTGAAGCACTCAGCTGCTAAAACAAAGTGAGAGGAGACTCTGCCTTTGTCTCCCTTACATACTTTCTTCAGCTAACAGAAATACAAAATACAAAAATACAAAAGCTTAGAAGACAAGATGTGTGACAGGTCTGAAGAGTGTATGCTATATAAAAATATCATATGAAGACAAGATGTCTATTGGTTCATAAGACCAGCTCTGAAACATGAGTTTTCATGAGGGGAAAATTGATTTATAAATCACCTAATCACTTTTCATTATAAAACTGAACTTTCACATCTTTTCATTTGTTTAAGTTGAAAATGGCCTCTAAATCTAATAGAAGTAACTGAATTATATCTGTGTTGAGTAGATGACACACTGAAAATTATAAGGTTATGTGAATTAATAAAAAGAAATGAAGCAACATGATTAACAGAGTAGCCTTGCCAAAACAAGACTTTTGCACAATAAAATGTATCACTGCACAGCTAAAGCTTAGTGTTACACTCTTTTTCAAAATAAGAAGTGATATAAAATGGTATTATGGTCTTTGCTTGTTGTATCTTGGTTACTTTCAGATAAAATATTCTTCTGTTATCAATAAAAGATATTGTCTACCAGCTCTGAAAATTCCACCTGACTTCTGAAACTCAGACGGTCACTGTATCTATCTATGCTTGTTTTGATATCCATAAAAAGTTGTGAATTTATTCAAGATTCCTCAGCCCTCCTATCTTCCAACTGTGTATTTTTTCATTTGTATACACTTCCACATCCCCTGAGTTTTGTGATCACTGTGATGAGAATGCCCTTGGATGATTCAACTCATTCAATTTTAACCATACTATGTATATGAGGTGCATGCAGAAATGAAGGAAAGAGTATTTCTGTCACTAAAGAGGCAGATCTGACTGCAGTGCACACACGGAAATGATCTGTTGAGTAAGAAGATGACATTTTTACATGTCTGTGTTCCAGAGTATGACTGCACTCTAATTATTTTTGACAATACATCAGAGTAATGTACTCAGATATATTTTGTAAAATTAATGAAACCATAGTAATGCTGGGCATAACTGAAGCACTTTGCTATTAAATCCTCACAGAGTGATTAATTATAGAATTCAAAACTTCATAGGAAAAATCTGAGCATTCTCTTGCTAGTGCAAGTTTGAAGGGTAGAGTTTGAAGGGCCTTGAAAAAAAATGATTTGCAGGTTAATGAAACATAAATTAACAGAATACATAAAATAAACTAGTAAGGTTCCTCTGTAGTAAAAAATGGCAGAACTTTTATAGAAAGAGGCCTAATTATTCTGTTCAAAGTGTGAATAAGCATACACTTGCAAAACTTATTTGCTTGCTGTGACCTGTGTCTTTAATGCCATTTTGTTCCATGTGACTATGCTCACAAAGGATGCACTTACATTTTACTTCCTTCTTGGAGTCTTAAGTACAGTTATTCTGATTTTGTTTTTTAACTCAAAACTGAGTTCTCTGCCAGGAAAGCACGTCTTCCTCACTTTGGAATGCAACTTTTACTCATTTTACATGTGGAAATAAACCAAAATACATACTTCTTTTCTGTTGGATGCCTTCACTCCAGGAAGCAATGTTGATTTCATCTTCCTGAATCCATAGACTCTCCTGAATGGAGGATTAGCTGATTTTGACTTCTAAGTCTCCAACATTTTTGTAAAGGGCCAATTATTTCTGAGACCACGTGGACACTAAAGGTAACTCTTTAACTGGAAGACTGAGAACCAAAATTAAGATCTATTCAGAGCACTGGATAGCTGAAACATGAACCAGATGGCTTGACAGTTGGTAAACCACAGTGTAGACTGCAGATTCATACTCAGCCAGTCTGCGTTCATAATTTTTCAAACCTTTTGCCAATCAGTATCAAAAGAAATCAGATAGATGGAAAATGTTGTCATCAGTGTACTTTAGTAGAGGAGAAATCAAAATCACTTTGAATTTGATATTTGAAACTAACTGAAGATAACTGAAGATGTCACACCAGTATCATCAGGGTATGCCTGGGAGCTGGAAGTTCCTGATTTCGCTTGCAAAGTGCTATTGGCTACATCCCCACATAACTTGGCACTTTTGTACAAATAGGCTAAGTCAGCCCCACATACATGCTCAGCTTTAATGCCCCAACACTGAACACGCTTTCAAGTTTCCCCAAACATCATTATTCATTGACCTTGCCAGGAGAACTGGAGCCAGTAATCTTATATAGAAGAGAATGCAAGAAATTGGTGGCTGTATTGCTTGCTTATTGTCGTGAAATAAATAAATAAATAAATAAATAAAGCCTTGTATTAAAGTTGGTAAGCCATGGTAGGCAAACCAGACTAAATAAAAACCAGAACCTTAAGACTTTTAGAGATGCTTAGTCAAGGAAACGCTTTTCAGCCCTTTGGCAATTAAAGCTGTATTCTTGCAGAGCCTTTTTCAGTAGGTTATGAGAAATAGTTGGTGAGACAGAGAAGATCAGTTAATCATATTCAAGCAATGTAAGAATAAATTAATACGTATCCTTTAACCTTACCATTAAACAAATCTTCCAACTTAACAGATTGAAAAAAAAGCTTTGGCAGGACTGAAGAAGTGAAACAAAGCAATCTAGAGATAAAAAGTTTAGACTATATCGACAGATTTTTTTCTACATTCCTTTTTGACTCCATAATATTGGGTAGGGGGAAATTATGATTCTTCTACTATATGGAAATGAAAAGCATTTTAATCTCCACTATAGCCAGTCTCATCAATTATATTTCTAGTAGGATGAGAAAGCTGACACTGAAGTAGTTAGTTATAGGCCAGTGAGGAAGAAATGGGCCCACTGTTGATGAAGATTGTCAACACTTCCCTAGGGGCTGGGAAGTTGCCAGTTTCTGTTAAGGAACTCACAGTAACACTGCTACTCAAAATGCAATTGCAGACACATTCTCACTAACTCTTTGTTGCCCAGATTTTAACATTCAGTTTCTGCTAAGATTACTGGAGAGGCAGGGTGAGAAAATGTTCAAATTCACTAGTTGTCTCAGATATCCTCTGATCCTGTTAGCCTGGGCATGAGTAAGATCCAGACACACACCTAAGAAACCCAACAGAGCAGAGCTTTGAAGCTGCTTCCCAGATATTCGTGATGATTTTTTAAAACCCATTTTCAATCTTCAGGGCACGAAACACAATCTCTTTTTGCTCAGATACATATGATGAAAGGCGTATGTTAAAAACTGGTAGGGTATATTTTAATAGAATATTAAGCATAGCATAAAAGGATCCTAAACAGATTTGCACCCAGAAAAACTTTATGAATCAGCATTGATATCCTTTGAGGGTAAAGTGGTGATATACAATTTAACAAAATGACAGATCAATAGGTCACTGTACTAGGTCACTAAGCCGTGGTGAGATTGCCGTTTGTTGGGCAGGCATATGAATTCCTGTTCCTGACAATGTTTATTATAATTTCTCTTTGTGCAACAAAATTAGGTTAGATAAAAAAAGTCACTATATTTGCCTTAAAATTCTTGGCCTAAGTCATATGTCTCTCATAGATTTCATTTCAGTTTGTACCAGGGAAAATAAAAAAAAAAAAAAAACACAAACAAACGAACAAAAAGAACCTGACAAAAAATATTATATCCTTTAGTAATAGAAAAAGTAGTAGAGAGTTGATTAGTCTTGTTTTGTAAAATGATTTCAGAAAAAAAAAAAAAGTTGATCAATTAACGTTTCAGTGCAAGTGGTCACAAATACTCATCATATTTTCATTTGAAAGGACCACACAAAATAGGCACTTAGTATTCACACATCATTCAAATTACACATCAGGATGCCCAAGTTCTTTGTTTGTCATCCAAATATCCTCAGGATATCTCCAACCTAAATGAAGTCCAAAGTCATTCTATCTTCTTGCATCTTGCATCCTAATAAATTAGTGCTGAAATTATCAATAATTTATGAAGGAGACTGGATGGACAAAATGATCAAAGCAACACAACATAATCATGGGAATTCATTCCCTGAAAACATGTCTGCTTATATTGATTTTAATGTCTTTTTCAGAGTTTTTTTTTTAGTTAAATCCTGATGTCCATACTCAGTATTTCTCCAGACAAAAAGACAATAATGGTTTTGCTTCAGAAGAATGTAAAATACATTTATTAAATGAAGGCTTTCACAAGTCAGACATTGTTCTGCTTTTTTTTTTTCAACAAATAAACATTAAAACTCTCTTGAGAAATAGATACAACCAGGTGACAAAAGGCTTTCCAAGGGCATGGTTGGACTGTACCCTGTTGCACGAGTACAAGGTACTCCCTTCTCTGCAGCCCGGAGGTCTCAGTCTGTTGGTTGGACTCCTGCTAGTGGATGAGGCAACAGACCCTACTTTTTTATAAAAAAGTGTATCATCTTTTTTATTCTTTTTAAAACTATTTTTAAATTTTCCTCAAAATGATCCATGCCCTTATATTCATAACATATCTTCACAAACAACTCTGCTCACTGGAAATTGCTGACTGGGACACATGTAAGGGATGGAGAAGGTGGCAGTGTGGAAGTACCTTAACCACAGCCTCAGAAATATGCCCTTTAACTGGGCCCTTCAAACAAAGCACGTACAAAGGTCTCTCATTTAATTAACTCATAGTTTGTAGCACTACTAACTTATGTTGATTTATGCAAACACATCAAAAAATTAATTGCCAGGCCTTGTAGCACTAAGGTGGCCGATGCTTAGAAATCACTGCAAGTAGTTTACAGTCTGTTGAGCTCACTCAAAAGGAGTTAGTGAGGTTGATACTGTTCAGTGCTCCTCAAAGATAAGCTCTGTCACATGGACGCTTTTGAAGTTAAATAGAGTATCTTGCTATATCTAATAATCAAGATTTAGTGATTCAGTTTAATTCTGGTAGATAGTACCAACCAGAGTAGTACTGGAGTTTTTGAAAAACGGCTCTGATATTAGGATGGCACTGATTTCAGCACCACAGTCCGAGAGCAAAGCTAAGTATCACTGCTGAGACTGTTTGCTGCTGAAAGGCAGAGTTTTCGTTTCCTTATGCAGCAGCCACATGAGGGCCCTCAGCCCTGGTGTGGCCTGCAAGGCTGATTGACTCTCCACCCATGGTGGATGTAGGTGCCTTCCCTGTGGCATGGCCGGTTCACAGTGTTACATGGACAGGTCCTGGTAAGACAGCTTGCAAACCTGAGCTGCTTTTGCAGTAACTTATACAAGGATCCCTCCAGAAGGATCCTGCAGTGCATGCAACAACCCAATGTAACGACAGGGTATTTGCCTGGAAAAGAAGGGATAGATAAATTAAATGGAGTTTGCTAACACAGAGCTATAAAAAACATGGTACAGTTGTGCACCAACGTGCTAAAATACACACCTCCACTTCTCACCTTGCTAACGGCTTGTGTTTGTATTGAGATAGTGGTTAACTTTATCATTTGTCACCCTGATGATCATGTCAAGCTCTACTTTTAGGAACTGCTCTATACAAGGGCAAAAACAGGAGGCCTTAATTATGTGTTCCTCCATAGAGGTATGCCATCTTTATGCCAATTTAAAAATGATTTCATTCTCCTTAATGAAGAAGTCATATTCCCCTAGAAAATCTGTTCACCAGGTATCTCCACAGAGCACCCGCGACTGCCTTTACCTCTGCAGTGAGGCACAGGCACCCCGAGGCCACGATGCTCAGCCGTTTTTACAGTGATCACACCTATTCTCTTCACGGATCGAAAGGGAAGCTTGAAGTGGCAAAGATTAACATGCCAGCCGTATCTGTTGCATTTTCACAGACACCCTTCAAACATCTCCAGCCTGAACACAGGGTGCTGCTCGCTGTAAAAAAATGGTAACAAAACCCAAAAAGAATTAGGTCCACTGAACACAGTAAGTGTCTTTTCAGACAACTGAACCCTAATCACAAGGTATCTCTGGCCTGTATAGAAATTTATCTTGAATTCAACCACTTTGTCATGTTGAAATGAAGTTTGGTGGCTCATTGCAGATATTACAGCCAGATAAGGTGCATCCAGTTCAGGTTTTGAAAGAATTTTCTCACTGACTTATAAATGTGAAATGGTCTGAGGAGTCTGCACTGTGCTTAGAATGAAAATAAGGTTCGATTTTTTTTTTCTTACAGAAAAGCTACACGTCCAGTTTAGAAGATGCAAGTTCATTATTTCATGCATGGATATCTGAAGTGAATATCATGGACAGCGTGCTGCTTTACTGAATGCTGAATCACAAAATGTGATAAATAATCCTCTTGGGTCAAACACCTGGATAAACATGTGAACACAATAATTAGTAGCTGGCGTTTTTTTACCAATTTAAAATGACCTGGTTTCATTTCAAAATGACAGCCAGCAGAAGGGTAAAATACCTTGTATCTCTCAAAATATCAGAGCATGTTCTTGTAACATGAAGATTTCATTTTGGAAAAAGAAAAAAGAAAAAAGAAAAGAAAAAAAATAAAGAAAAAATAATAGAAATGAAAAGAGGATTCCCCTGTTTTAAAGCCAGGTAAATCTGCACTGCATTGCAGCTATAAGAGTGATGATAGTTTATACCCAAAGAGACTACAAGCTGTAATGAAAAAAAAAAAAAAAAAGTCAAAGGACCTATTATTGCCTCCTGCCTTTGTTCCTCAATTGAGGAAATGACCGATTACTCCTAGATCCTCAAAGATGATTAATCATGAATTCAGTGGAAGTGTGGGACTAATTATCTCTGAGGATCTGAGCCAAAGTGATTTGCTAAAGGTCACCAGGAAGTCTGTGACCACTTTAGAAATGGAACTCAAATCTGATAAATATTAGTCCAAAACTACAACCAAACACAGCTGGTGACTTCCATTTACAGTTTTTATGAATCACATAAAAGGGAGGAGTCCACATTGACGATAACATCTCTGATACTTAGAATAGGGCAACACAAACAAATTACCTAATAGGTGAGAGCAGCAGTGGCTTTGCAAGTATTAGTCACCCTGCAGAGACGATTCTTCATATTATGGTTAAGTGTCAAGTGGTTTGTGCTGCAGTGAAAACAGGCTAAGCCAGCTCACATTTACTGTGGGGTGAAAACACTCTCACAGGCTCTGCAAGTGAATTAGATACTGTGCTGTAAACTTGCCTTATGCTAGCTTGTTCATGTCCATGCTTGTGCAACTCCTGCTAACTTCAAGGATTAGCAGAAGACTTACCCTGTGGGTAAGAAGTGGTCATCTTTTTTTTTTTTTTTTTTCCCCTCTCTCTATTTTTGATGATAAATTATATTAAAATACTTTGGGTGGAGGGGTTGCTCATCGAGATTTGAATATGAAACAGGCTTAGTGTAATTCTCTGACAGGAGTTCTATCATTACTAAGCTGATTAGAAATCCAGGAGCATCACAGCTGAGCTCCATTATATGCTGTCAGTAACAATCACCGCTGGGAATTGCTGCGTATTCCTGAAGGAACAAAATCCATTTTAAATCAGAGTGAGAGAGCGAGAGTCAAGGAAGCCTGGGAGGTGACTGGCTAGTGTTATCAGTTAAATAGATTTTTAAAAACATCAATTTTTCAATGCTATACTTACTAACGTGGTATTAGACTAGGCCCTCAGGGATTCTGCATCTCATCAGGGGCAAAACTTGGCAGCAAGGAAAGAGCTGGGCTGTAAATCAGCTCCTGATGGCTTGGTTCCTTGAAAGCCCACAGCGCTGAAAAGCACTGAACTTTTCAAAGTACTTGATCACATAGCTGGCATGTGCTGAAAGAGGGTTCCAATAAAATGCCTTGGACATGCATTATCAAGCAGTATAAAAAACTGCTGCACATGCAGAACCTCTGGCATCAATCAAAGTGTTGAAGGTTGCATTCAGCTGACACAGAAGTTTCTGAAGTTGAAGGGCATTTTGCTCTTTCTTCCCATGGATGTCTGACATCATCATGATTCATGTCTGATGCAGGCCAGCTGTGCATCACTATGTTAATATGCAAACACCCAATATTCCAGCAACTCTGTTACAGGAGCAATCCTGGTGGTGCTATTCTTTGAACAAGACAGAGTGACATAGGATGGCAGAGTGGTATGGCAGTGGCAGGCTAGCACGTGATTGAGTGAAACCCATCAGCATTTGTTGTGGAACAATGAATTTAATTATTGCTGCTTCCTTCTCACCTTCCTCTTAATTCCTGAACTCCAAGCTGTTGTCATCTTGCTGCCATTTGATCCCTACTATGATCTTGGTTATCTCCCTGAGTGAGTCTTATAAATATTTTTTTTGTCTCTGTTGAAATAGCTTTCAGATATAGCAGGATAAGGTGCTAGGAGTGAGATGATTCTTTCTCCACACAGACCACCAAAGACCCTTCAAATTCTTCATTACTAGTAAACTGGGCCAGACAGTGCTGGATGATCATTTTTAAGAATATCTCAGGACATATGCTTACCTTTGAATCTAAAGCATAATGTGCTTGAAATAATGTATGTCAAGGGGTGATCCCAAAGCCCTAGCTCCTATGGCAAACCCATCCAGGAGGAGCCCTGCCTTGTTATCCAGACATTTGCCCAGATCCCCACACTCTCAGGACCTAGATGCCTGGTTTCTGTGTAGGGGTAAGGAAAGCTACCACACCAGAATTTGGCATTGACTGGAAAAGATTACTTTTATACAAAAATGTGGGCATAGATACAACATACTGCTGGGTAAGGGGAGCTGGGGTGTTGTGGTTTCTGTCCATGTGGTTACCTCTTGTTTTACTCAAAGGTTCTGTAACCTGTGTGGGAGGAGCAGGGTTTTTGCTTTATAAACTACTTGACAGAGGCATAGGGTCTCTTCGGGGATGTATCTTTTGACCCACCGTGTGTCTGCCCTCCTGCATTCCTAGATATTTCACACAGAGAGAAGTGCTGTGGGTACCCTGTCCCTCTCACCTCTACAGCCTGGTTTTTCTGGAAGGAGTAGATGGTTTGATGAAGTTTGATGAGTAGATGGTTTTCATGAGATTGATGAGGATGCTGAATCCAATTTGCATGCTCCCTGCATGAATACTCTGATAAGTAGACTGTAAAAGGTGTGATTGTTAGTTGATGAAGCCCTTGTATTTGAAAAAGAATGTAATACTCAAGCTGAAGGAGGCACTTGATACAGTTCCCATCTCTAACAGTAGAGGAGGACTGGAGTTCAATCACTTGCTTTCCTGTGGGGTTTACGCCTTCATTCTAGTACCTTATCTTTCTAGTTTGCTCTTTGGAGATGCCCTGGCACATGTCTATGCTCTGTGAAGAAAACAGAGTGAAGCCCAGGAAGTCCTTCTGCTTTCAGGAGCCACCACTGCATCCCAGCGCTAGGGTTAGCCTAGACTCCTGCACTTGTCTCACACCTCTCCATGTGTCCTATGTCTAAATGCCACACTGTCTACCTTGGCTCTTAATTTATATGCTCTGGCTCTCTGGCCAAGGCTAGAAAGTTATTTCTTTGAAATACTTCTTAATTAGTATTGTAATGCCTCTGTAGGAGGCATACCAATAGGTATTGTGGACCTTTTCAAACATACCTTAAGAATACAAGTCTCATTGGCTTTGGTAAGGACACATCAATTTTGGCCCAAGCTTCCAGTAGCTCCTTCTAATTTCCAGGAATGACAATATAAAAGAAATATTTAAGTACTGTTGGGACCTGTACTAAGGTTCTTTAAAAACCCTGTTGGCCATGTTTTTAATCCCTTACTAATCCTATGAGTTGATGTTAGGATTAATTTCTTGCTTCATAACTTCTTGCCTCTATCACCTCTTCTAGGACTGGTACTAACTACATCTGCAGAATTACAAAGACTTGAGGAGCCAGGTGCTGTACACAATTAGCTGCCTGTTTAAAGCTTTAAAGATATACTGATCCTGTTAGGGCTGTGGTGATTTACGAGTAACTAGGATTCCTAGATTTTTTTTTTTCCAGAATGAGTTGCATTGGCATAGTCAGATGCCACTGTTTTCCAAGTAAAGGCCATTCCTGTACAGGAAGATCTGGTCCTTGAAGACAAAAGGAAATCTGTAGTTTTTAACTCACACTTGTTGGGCTATGACTCGCATGAGCTGTATTATATGCATTACTCCTCCATGTACATCCAGATCATGACAACTCATTAGCAGGGTTTTGTCTTGGACTTTGGAGGCAGCTGCTTTGATGTGCAGAGCAACTCAACGTCATGGAGGAGGACTGTGCACACACGTACACCCCTATAATGAATCACTCCAAACTACATGCTGCGGGACAAGATGTTAATAAAGGCAATCCAAGTCATGCTATTAGAGACTAGCTGCCTCGGCTCCATCATTTTTCTAGCCATATTTCCGCACCACACATAGAAGCCTCACATGGTCTCTCCATCACATCACCTACATCCATACCTTTCACTACTTCCTCTACACCATGTATTAAGGCTGGTTCTTGTTCTCACCCAACCCTGGTGCAGAGACAGAAACCCTCTGCAATCTCAGCACCTCCCACCTTGTCGTTCCCTTTTCTCCCAACCGCTGACAAAAGCACCACTGAGTGCTAGTCCTGTGCCCATGGGGGCAGCAAGACCTCAAACTTGGCTGGAATGTGTGGTGGATCCCTCTACTCATATGCAGGTGACTTTTGGTGAAATATGCCAGAGGGCTGCTTTCTAATGTCCAACTGAATAAGGCAAATTTATTTTGAAGGAAAACAACAACAATTCCCAAGAAAACAGAAGTCAGTATGTTTGGAAAAGAGACAACAAGACAGTCACAGTAATGCTTCTACAAAGTACTTCCACCCACCAAGTACTAACCTGTGGGCTTCCTGGATCAGACAGATTGTCACTGTGTATACTACAACCGCACCATATAATTGTATAATACAACTGTGTTATACAAAATGGATATATAAAAGATATGTTGTCCACAGTTATATATAATACCATTGCATTTAGCACAATATATATAATTTTTCCCTTGGATGTGTTTTCTTTCATGAGTTTTTCCAGTCCTCTCTTGAAGTAAATTTGTAGACTGTGTAATTTTCTGTACTGAGAAGTTCAACAGCTCAACTGAATACAGCATGAAAATCTACCTCTTTTTTTTTAATCTAATCATCTGCTAGTTTCATTTGATATGTCCCTTTGCTCTTGTGTTGTATGAGCTAATAATAACAATCATTACTTGTCTTTTCTAGGCATTCCTTTTATTTAGACCTTTATACCCTCAGTTATCTCTCTGACAGCCTATTCATTTGTCTATTTGTTATTTCACGGTTCCATAAAATTGATCAACCTTACCAGTCATCTCTGTAGCCTTTCCTGCTTTGCTGTCTCCCTTGAGAATTGCAGTGAGTACTTCCTAGAGGCACACTGTGCCTACTATTTCCCATTTAATTCACTATTGCTTTCCTAATAATTCTTAACACAAATTTCTGCTTTTTGACCTCTGTGAATATTGAGCTGGCATTCTCACAGATCATATTTTGGGACCTTGTTTCTGGATAGTGCTGGTCAACTCAAGAGAGCAAAATCTTTTAAAAGTTACTTTTTTTTTTTTTTCCCAAAGCTGCACCGCTTGGATTTCACCTGTTCGCTCATGGGAAATGAAGAAGGAAGTAAGTTATTGCAAGATTCAAGACATGACACTAGAAGTATTTTCTAGTAGACAGTAAATCATGGACACCGACTGGCTACAGTTCACACCTGCCTCTTGAGAGTTATTTTAGAGCAGGTTATTATTTGGGTCAGAGGTTGAAATAGCTGATTTTTTTAATGTTTTCCATTAGTTACAGAGACAATGGTTATAAGACCCTTGGTTGAGGCTGTTCCAGAACTCATATATTGTCATCTGTTGTTTTCTTTCCAATGATGTTGGATGTTTATGAAGCAAGGGCGACAAATCTAATGTATTCTAAAAGGTAAGTTAAAAATAACACAATGAACAATATTTCAGAGACATAATAATGAAACGTCTGATTATCTATCCCCTATTGGCTATGAAGTCAGCTTGAAAAACATTGCACAGAAGTAACAAAGGGCCAAAGAACTCAGACATATCCTCGTAACTTAGATGCCAAGAAACATAAAAAGACAACTGCCTCCTAGTGAACCCTGAGGACCTGCCTTGTAAAGGACAGTGATAATGTTTTTATTAACCTCATGTTTTTCTTGCTAGTATTTATTGCTGTAAGGAAGGGTTATGACATTTCAAAGGGGCCAAAATTTGAGTAGTATTTTGTAATTTACAGAGCAGAAAGAGATTTAGATTCAGACATTATGGTTTGCAGCTGGGGACAGCTGCTGAGGAGCTATAATTACCTGGCAGGGAAGCTAGGACCAGTTCCTGTCAGTGTTAACTACTGGTCCAGAAGAATGCTCCTCCAGTAAATACAGATTGTTTTGCATTTGGGAGAAAATACTCTTATGTAGTATAATTACAAAGACCAAACATGATTTCATTTTGATTCAGCAGAAGGCCTTTGAATACTAAAATAATTTTGTTAGCTCAGGGATTTGGCTGGAGTCGATACAAACACATGGCACCATCTGGAGGACAGGCATCATGAGGAGAATCTGAGGAGAATCTGAGAGATTCCGTGGCTTTGACAGGTAATTAGGGTTTGAATTTTGAGTCATGACAGACAGAATTTTAATCAGGAAAACAACAGAATGAATATGTAAAGAAAAGAACAGAGACAGATTAACATCAAATGAATGAGACAGGAAAACAGAATTACAGTGCTAGTGTTATCAAAGTTCTGGAGAGAAATGCTGATCATTCTACAGTATCCATGAGTAAAATGGGAAAAGAGACTTTTCAGAGAAAAATGGCTTTTGAGAGTGACCAAGGAATTAAAAAAAAGCATCAGCCAAAGGGGATAGGATTAATTAAGAACTAAATATTGGTGATCCATATCATCACTATCAGTTTCAACTTGGTTCAGTAAAGCTATTCAGAAATACTGATGCTGCAACAAACTCTTCAGACTCTTGGGGCTTGTCTAGGAAGAGATAATTATCCTCTTTGGAGAAGAAATCTCTCTCAAGCCCCCCAGTTTGAAAGGTGAAGGAGGTAGTTTGTGCTTGTCTCAGCTACGAAGGCAGAACACAACTCAGCTAACAGGGCTGACCGAAAACTTCACAGTTGTCTCGAGCAGTTCTTAGAGATGACCTGATGTTTGTGCAGTTTCCTATACAATCTCCCTTAGCGAGGACCTTGAATTAAGGGCACAGAGGGCGACAGACAACAACAGATCAAGACAAAATGAGTTCTTGTGGGAACATGGAGAAACAATATGGAAGCAGTAAGGGAGTATCAGGTCGAACTGTTTAATCTCTAAACCATTTTTACAGGTGCAGCCTTTTAAGTACTCCCGTTGTTATAGGGGAAAGTCCATAACGTTGCACACTGCATTTTGCCTTAATCACTATCTATGCACATCAGCTGAAATTAATTTACATTATGAGATAGCTAGGCTGCAAGTTTAAACTAATTTGAGAATGTATTTTATAAAATCATTTTTAAAAGATTGAAAAAATTCCCATAAGCTAGGGAATTCAATGTTAACATTTCTCTCCTTCAATAGCTAGGTCTTTGAAAAATTCCTGTTATAGGATCATACAGAAATATTTGCTAAATACTGTTGCCTGCAGTAATTGCACATTCTGTGCAAAAAGGCACATAATACTCCTTTTTCAGTGGACGGCAGCATTTGCAGGATCTGCTTCCTGAAGTGAGTATACTGTGCTGACAGCACAAGCCTACACAGACAGAGATGTATAGTTCCATCAGAACACAAGTCTCAGAGGTTCATGGACACATTGGAGAACTTCAGAAATAAAACTCTAAGTGGTATGTCAGATCTCGGAAATGTTAAAATAATAATAGTTGTTCAGTGATTGCCCACTGACAGTGCAGTAGACAGCACCATATAGGTCTGAGGGACATTAGATCAGAAAAATTCCTGCCACACCAAGCCAAAAAAAGACAAACTATACAAACTGAAGTATTGTCACTTTCTTATGGAAATGTATGTTTTATGGAAAAAGAAACATTGACTGCATCTTAGTTATTATCCGAAGATATGATGGTTTTAACTATTAGTTAAAGCTGAATTAGCCATTTAAATTATTTGTTTTGATCAAGAACTGCTTGATAGAAAACTAAGGACTGCAGGTAAGAAAGTAGAGCAAAATGAATGACTTCATGTTAGAAGAGTTGACTGGGCAGCAAAAGGCGTGGTGAAAGCAAAGAACAAGGTATTCTTGGTTACAGAAAATCAGGGAATTGCAGCTTATTGTTCCTTTTATAAAATACAGGTGTCTTTTCTACAAATACCTCAAATATTCATAACCAGAGCTTTAGAAAAAGCTTTCATCATACTGAAACCTTCAGTCATTTCAGAGCATACTCATTTCTTCTATACAGAATCCTAATCAGACAGATAAAAAATAATTAGTTTTAATAATTAGCTCAAGAATATTCTGTCCATTTGCTTTCTTCTAGCCCAGGGGTGAATGGATTTCTTCCAAAGCTAGTAATGGCAGATTGCTAGTGGGAAAAAAGTATCCACAGAACACGATTCCACTAGATTATATTTAAACAATAGTTTTGTAAACAAATGCAATTAGTAGGACTGAACTCCATAGTCTT
The DNA here is from genome assembly GCA_013389825.1 of Crypturellus undulatus. NCBI lineage: Eukaryota > Metazoa > Chordata > Aves > Tinamiformes > Tinamidae > Crypturellus > Crypturellus undulatus. The sequence continues at coordinate 78,013 of VWPW01029375.1, forward strand.
TGATAATAATATCCTGGGTACCATTAGAAGTAAGATTAATGGTACCTTATAGGTAATCAAATGTGTTTTACAGAATTTAATCTGGTTTGGATCTCTAGTATTTCACAGACCATTACATTTCACCTAATTCCCCTTATTCTGGTAGCTTGTGTTTAGCTCAAACACATTTTCCAGCAATTTAGCTAGCCAAAAAACAGAAAGATGGAAAATCTACCACTGCTTTATTAGCTTAAAGTGGTTAATCAGCTTCACTGTTAAAATTTTGTTCCTAATGTCCCACTTGAATCCACTGGCTTCAGTTTCCAGACTCCACTTCTTACTATGACTTTCTACATTTAATTTGTATCCCTTACTATTATTTTCTCTTCACAAAGGTACTTAAAATGATGCCATGTCTTGAGTTTGGTGCCATCTTTGCATGTTCCTCTAGCCTCTAAATCAGTTTTGTGAGGTATTTTTGAACTCTTATTCTGATTTTTCTGAATTTGTTTTAAAACAAAGAATTTAGAAGTGCTAGCAGTATTTCAGAATCAGGTTTCATCAGTATAGGGATGTAAATTCATATACTGTTTCCCTACTTGCAAGTATTGAATGAAACCTTTTTCCCAGAGCATCACGGTGGGAGATTTTATTGAGGTTCTTGCACATTGTGACTTTTAGATCATTTTCAGAACCATGTTTTCACAGTAGATTGATGGTGAAGCTCACGGTTATTGAATTTCACGTTCTTAGCTTTGTACTTGGCTGTTGTAGAGACTAAACTGAAGGTGCCAAGGACACAGCCAATGCCTTGTATCTTGCCGTGTTCTGCAAATTGCATCAGCTGCCGAGTTTATATTTACTTCCAGATCACTGAAAACTATCCTAATTAGCACAACTATGTAAAACCTCACTGCAATTATTCATGTTGTTACGATTCCATGTGTATAATTAATCACTGACAAATGTTGAAAAATAAATTTCCAGTCTGTTTTCTATATTACTCCATTACTATCCATATACAATACTGATCTTCCTCAGAATGCACTGGAATATTTCCAAATCTTACCATAACCTAAGAATATCAAACAAACATAGAGTATCTTAAAAATACACTTTAAAAATCAGATTCACTTTAATAGGCCTATTTCCTGTTAGAAAGAATTTATTGCAATTTATTCTACGTTTGATATCCAGTTCTTTAACACCTATGAATCACATGCAGTATTCACTATTTTTTCTCTAATTTCTGCTAAGATAGCATGAACTTTTTTGCACCTTTGCTCCTGCTCTTTGAGATGTTGCTATAACATTAACAGTCTTCCCATGCCTTGGAGGAGCAGTTGGTGTTCTAAGATTTATTGCAATTTAATTTCAACATACATGAGTTCTACCCAGCTAGCTTCTCAAGTCTCTAAGCATTAATGGTAGCAACCTGTAGATTTAAGAATTCTTTTCTTTAGCAGAGGTTTAACATCTTCCTTGGTCGCTACTGAGCTAGAAAGTACTTTGCATTTCCTCTTACAATGGAGTAAAAGCATCACCCATTTTCCATACATTAATGAATTACTAAAAATACTTATTGAACTTCTATTTTCTTCAATATTCTTAACTTTATCATTTCAATTTAGTAACAGGCCAATGCATTTCCATTTAGTAATGGGCCAATGCAAAATTGCATCTATTTTTAATGTTTTTCAGCTTCGTTTTTTTTTCTATGTGATGCTAACATTTTTCAGCAATTATTCTACACTTCATGGTTTTACATTTATTGCTAGCTATTTCTCCTTGAATATTTTTCATTATATATCTTTTTTTTTTCTTAATTTTGCCATGGTTTCATCAATGTGTCAAGATTGGTAATATTCCAAAGTTGTCCCTTTTGATAAATTGATACTATGTTTTTTCTAATCAGCTAATAAAATCTTCTTAAAATATATTTTTATGCATATAAACATGCTGTGCATGTTTATATGTAGAGAGTATTTTATAATTACTGTTTAGGGGAATCTTTTCCACACTAGTTGCAATTAGTCATGGTTACTGGTCCACAACTAATAACTAATTTCCCACTCAGTAATTAATTCTTCTTTATCACGTGACACAAACCATTCCTTCTGTGTTCAGCATAGTATCTCTCATGTTAAAGAACATTTATAAGGTTTAACAATGTCCTGGCACTGGCTTCCATGAGATTTCCCTCCTTGATGTTCTGCACTTTTAAGATAAAGAGATGATGCATTTGTTATCATACAGTTAAAAGATCTAAAATATTGTTGATTTGCCTGTCTTGGACATATTTGAAAGGCCTTTAAGTACAGTTTATCATACGGGAGCAAAAAAAGGCAGATAAGACTAATAAGGTTAGACACAGTTTAAAGAGCACCTATCATGTATTACATTAATACACTAATTACTGTTGACTGTCTTGCCTGTCTGCAAGCCACCGAGAAATTAAGGATATTATACACAAGCTCACTTCTGATTCTAGTAGAAACAGGCCAAACATAGCTGTAATTGGTCATGTCATTGCTAACATCTGACACTCTTATCCTTGTAACAAGAGATGCAGGTCACAGGCAGACTAGGAGGACCAAACACATTAAAATAAATTATTAGCCCTCGGGGATACGATTGCTGCCGATAGCGGTGACTGATTTTCTGTTGATGTTCCTTTTTTTCTTTTTCTAAAAGCAAGATGGATATTCCAGACACTGCCTGAATAAGCAAGTCTTTGATGTTAAGGCTTGATTCATTGAAGAGAATGTCAATAAATACATGGCTTGCAGGTCCAAAATCTGTACTGAGCGGTATTTGCATAAATGTGTGGAAATTGGCAGGTGGAGTTTGTTCTAATTAATTTCAGTGTGGCTGCTCAGGCTTTAAATCAGATCTGAATTTGGCAATTAACAGTCCTTCAACCCAGATAGCAAAAAAGCATATTTAGACATAGGCTTGCTTTATTAATATTGTTCTAACAACTATCACAACAATAGTGCCTGCTGAAAATGAATGAGAGAGCAGATTGCGTTTTCTTTTTTTAATCTAAAAATCTTTTGTAATATAGCCAATTTCAGAGGAGCGCAATGATCTAAACTTTCAGCTTGTGTTTACTATCCAAAGCTCAGCACTTGCATTTTTCATCACCACCAATGAGGTCCAAAATCTGCATCTGTGCTCTTCTTACGCTGCAGACTGTCAGTTAGCTTTATCCTCCAGGCACTGACCTGAAGTTATTGATCCCCCTCAGCTCAGGAGAAGGCAGAGTAGAGGGACCTCTCAGCGGAGGGCCAATGCTGCAGAAAAGGAGAGGGACAGATTTATAGTTTTCAGACTTTCAGATGTTATGAATAAATACATTAAGATCCTTTTCCTAAGAAATTGCTCTTGACAAAGTGCAACAAAGTCTGTGATAATTTTCCAGAGAATCTTGCAGCAGATGGATATAGCAGCAATGCCAATATGTATAAGAAGTGTGAATCAAGACAAATGATTGAGGTGATCTTGTGTGAGGGTCAGTATTTGAGATGGAAACATTTCACAAGAACCAGCAAACCCAGGACCGTGTAGTAACCAACCAGTCTGCTGATTCTAGATCTCTGAAAGACAAGAAATATAAAGGCAGTCAGATTTAGAGATGTAAACTGGTGACTATGAACTCTGAAGGTTCATTAACGGCTGGGTCTCTGTTAGATGCTTGTATCTGAAGCCAGTCTGGTCTAAATGAAAGTCTGGGACTCGACTCCTCCACAACTAAATTATTTAAACATCTGGCTTTAATAGAATGGCTTTGAAAACAGGTGGGGCGCAAAGCACTTTCCAGCAGGCTGTGTTAATCCTGGATGTTTGCAGCAAGCAGACAGGTCCAAATTAGACATATCCCTGGTTGTCAAGATGAAACAGCTGTTCGCTCTCAGTGCAAAGAAAGCGTATTTGCGCTAGGAAATGTTTCTCCTCTAAATATTGGTAAAAATACAAGGCTTCTAACATCAGTCTGAGAAGAGAGGGGAGAAGAAATAGTAACAGATGAGTCGTTTTAAGGACGAAGCCATGCTTCAGTCCTACAGATACACGCATCCCTTCTTTCTCCCCTGGAAAGTGAGTTATTTTCCATCTCTGGCACTGTGAATCTGATCACACTGAAGTTCCCATATAAAAAAAAAACTTTCTGTATATTTATTTGCAAGCATTTCAGGGACACCAGAAATATGTCCTTGAGCAGAATGTGGCAAGTTAATACAAAAAGAGTTAAAAACTAGGAATTTGACTATTTTCCCAAGAAGTGTGGGATTTCAAAGCATGCAAATGAGGACATTAAAATTCTTACTGAGTGACAGTGCTTAACATGTAATTTCATAAACCAGAGAGTTTTGTCTTTCCTCTCTCCAAGCATTTTAAGCCTTTGTCTCTCCCTTCTCTAGAAAGGAGGGCCATTCCCTTCTCCCCTCTCCATTGCTGCATCACAATAAAGGCAAAGTGATAACAATTCTCTTACTTATTTAAGAATGATTGCTTAAAAAGAACAAATCAACACAAACCCCCAATTTTCATTTGAAAAACAAAATAGAAAAACCTATGTATAAAAGAATTTGTAAAGCTGCTATTTCAGAGTTTCAACAAAGTCATTAAAAAGTGTGCAAAAATAACACTAGTTGGAGAAAAGAACTTCCTGCAAATGGCTTACAGCCATCCTCATTCATGAAGGGGACTCGTAAGTGTGAAAAAAAATCTTTCAGAAAAACTGGACACTCAAAAAAAAAAACCCTCTATGTGACAAGTGTTATTAAGTCAAAAATAGAAAATACATATTTTGTTACCCACATAAAACTGTCAACAGAAGTGTTCTGAGTGACTACTTGAAACAAAACCTGTGTGAGGAATTCGAAAGACAGGAATGACCCGAAGGTGAGACTCTTAGATGCACAAAAGAGTATTAGTACCAGGGCTGCAAAAGTGAGAATCCTGCCCAGTCTTTATGAGAAAGGGAGGAGAAGACACTGACATTCAGATACCATGTGTTGCTGTCATTTGGCAGTCACAGACATTAGCAATGGACAGTGCAGCTAATCTGACATTTTCCTGCCAAAAGACAATTGATTCCCTTTCCTTGAGCTTTGCTTCCATCTAGTTTCAATTTGTTTTAATCATCGAGGCTCTAATTCTACAGGAAGAGAACGCTTCTTAGTTAAAGCTTAAAACTGAGCTCATTGTATTTTCTCTCCTTTTATTTTGTAAATGTATCCCATTATTTAGGTTTACTGCTTCATTAAGCAAAAGCAATTAAGCAAGTTTACTACCCCAAGTAGTACTCTTCTCTGTTATTCATGCTTTCTTGGCAAGAGAGAGATCTTCTAACATGTTATTTTGAAGAATGCATGAATCGAATGATTTAGACTGAGAACACATCAATCTGTGAAGCAGTAATCACTAGAATTAGCAGACACCAACCTCTGCCAGGGTGGAAACCGTTCCGTGTCACAGAGGAGGACCCAGACACCTCAGGACCTGTTCAAGGACATGCTCTGCGTGTGGAGAGAACACCCGGAACAGGGACACTCATGTGCTATAAGCAACAATCACCCATCCATTCCCTGCAAATGCAATTGCTCAGACAACAAAACAGGCTCCAGGTAAGGTCTGTTCAGCAACTGAAATGGTCAACAAACAAACACTGGTTTAGGTTTTATATGTGTTCTGGTAATTAAAGTTGTTAAGATCATTCGAGGAATGTTCTCTAACCCCCATCCTGACCGTATTTATCTTACTTTTTTATTATATTGTGGATGTTGTTTTTAAACTGTTTTACCTAAATGCAATGGCAAATAACTGCAAAAGAAGATTTACTTTGAGAAGTTTTATTTAATGTATCTGCTCTCATGGGACAAAGGTAACAAGGAGATATGAGAAAGGCCTGGGGAAAGAAACCCATTTCTGACGGCCATTTTACCTGTCCCATTAAAAAATATACGTAATGCAAACCAAACTTGACTACCTAGGCTTTCTATCTCTTTGGTTTGGATAAAAAAAATAGTTAATCCTTAAGGCTGATATGCTTCTGACTTTCTGGTATTTAGAAGGTATTTGGAGTATTTGGGAATTAGAATACTTGAACAGTGTGAAAAGGCATGTTTACAGTATTAAAAAAAAACAAGCATGAAACTTCCATAACTTACCTGAAAAACAAATCTTAACAAACTGCAAACAGTACCTTAAAGAAATTTGCTTCCAGATCTACTAATGGAAGGCGTTCAGCACTCAGCATTGCCTGGGAATGAATATAAGTGAGGACACTGACCATTCTTTGCTCACTCTTCGAGAGAAAGATCTGCTTTGAGGTTGCTGGGATTTTGAGTCTTTCTGCAACTTCATTGCTTGGGCAGTATGAGTTGAGCCCCAAAACAAGGGTGGGAGCAATAAGCCCAGCACTAAGTCGTACAGGCACAGTAAAGGGGAGATATCTTTCTTACCTGTATTCACTTTTTGATTCCTCTTTCAAAATGAGTCCTTTAAAAATGATTACTTCAGTCTCCATTCCCTTGTACCTTTCAAGTACCTTTCAAAGACGCGTTTTAAAATCCCCTTGTGCCCTCCTTGACCTTTTCATTTTACAACGGAGCAATAAGGTTACAGGATAATTTGCATTTAGATTATGTTTTCTTTGTCAGGCCATCACAATACAGGACATAAGAATTTCATAGTCCTACTTCCCACTGAAGTTCTTAGTTCCATATGTGATATTAAAATACGAGATAAAGACAGAAGCGCTTCTGTGTGAAATACAGACAGAACAACTGACAGGTGAGCAGAATTCCTGCTGTCAGTCATGGGGAGATGCAGGATGTCACCAGCTATTTTGACAAGTGGGGAAGAGATTTATTGCCAGGCGGCCAAGGGTGAAACCGAACGGCTACACGTGTAAACAGGAATATTCCCTTATCCCAACAGTGACAGGAGAAGGCAGCCGTGGCAACTGCTGGACACCCAAATGAGCCAGCACTGCTTTTGTCACAGGCATGTGCACAGAAAGAGGCAGAAGCTCCAGGAGATGGGCACAGTAAGAGAACCGGAGGGAGCGCAGCAGGTGATGGTGCAGATCGACGTCCCTGAGGGCCCACGGGGACCCGGCAGCAGTGGGGACACCCGGTGCCCGTGTCAGGGGCGGGAGGAAGCGCCGGTGCAGCCAGCCGGGCTGTGTGCCCCGCAGCCCCGCGTTTCCTCGGCCCCCTGCCGCGGCCTCGGCCGAGCCGCGCGCCCCGCC